>MU226230.1:481812-501857 GCA_018584345.1 Thuja plicata
ATACATTTGACCATTGCCACTATTCAGGTGTAATTTAGAGTTATATTTAATTAATTTCACTAAGGTTGCCATTTTAAATTAAAATAACTTATTGGGCGCCTTAGTATTATAGCTCTTTGGAAATTATAGGAGAAAACTAGAGGCAAGCAACAACGAAAATAGAGGTAATAAAATGGGTGATCATGAGGTGAATCAAGAAAATGGATTGAAGGATTACATTGGTCGACAAGAAAAAATAACACAATTGCTTTTCCAAACACTTTGAAACATGAATAATACAAGCAATGGTCTAGGCCCACCCAAACTAGTGGAAGAGATGTTATTCAAACCATTCCAATAACAATAGGCTCCATTCAGGTCATCACCTAGAGTAACACGACCTAAATTCTTACCTAGAGAGGAGCATTCACGAGAAGAACTCAACATGACAACAAATGACCTTGATGAATGCGTAGGCACAGATTCAAAATTTGATCTTGAACCTAGAAGAAAAATCCCATTTAGAGAATATTATGATGCAAGATTAATAAATACATCAAGTGGAGAAAGAAGGCAGCCCAATAAAGATTTATGATGATAAGTAAGATGTCTCTTCCCACTTTTGATGGCTCGGGAAAGGTTAGTATATGAGTATGGGTCCAAAAACTGGATACCTATCTTTTTCTAAGCCCCATGATGAAAGATGAATTTACTAAATTTGTCATTCTTCTTTTCGAGGGAATAGCATGCGAATGATGGCATCATGGGCTAATCACATAGGAACATCATCTAATAATAACGTGCTTTGACTTACGCAAAGAATCACTTAAAGGTTTGATAGAAAGAAACGAAAGATGCATTTTATAATACATCTAAGGCATGTGGGCATTGTAGACAATTCTAAAAAATCTCAATCATGGTGCTAGGTATTACCGAAAGTAAACTCAATTTTTTATTAATTGGACTCTTTGAGTCACTTAGGGGATTGGTTTGACTTTTTGAACCGTCATCTCTACAAGATGCTATTAGAAGGGCTTTAAATTTAGAAGACTCCTCACTTAGAAAACAAGATCTATTCCAAGAATATACTGTTGGGGTCACATAAGCAACGCTTTGACAAGGATAATTTGCACCCAAAAGCATTACCTCCTCAATCCAACAAGGTGAAAGAATCCAAGAGTGAGCTTTGAAAGAAGAATTTATGTTTTAATTGTAAAGAACAATGGAAGTTTGGTCATCGATGTTCCAATATGGGACAAGTTCGCCACATAGAAGCAATGACATATGATGAATTGGAGTAAGGGAGAATTTGAACCTATAGGAGAAGAGGTAACAAGATGAAGAGTTTGCAAGTGGTACATTGGCCACACTTTCAAGGGAACCCAAGTAACACCTTTTTTAGAATTTAGTGTTTCACAAGGTTGAAGGTTGACCATCTTAGTTGCTAGCAGTGCTACACATAACTTCATTCATAAAGGTCTAGTAATGAGGATGAAATTTAGAGCTGAAAACTTTGAAGGTTTCAAGGTAGTCATGGGGGACAGATTCACTAACCCTTGCACACAAAGAATTCAACAACTAAACATTACCTTGGGAGACACCAAATATTTGAAGATTTTTATGTGGTGGCGATATGGATGTGGTTTTGGGCATTCAATGGTTACATTCTTTAGGTAGATATTATCAAGATTTTCGAAAGATGGAACTATGGCTCCAACATAACGGCAAGGAGGTAATTTTATAAGGGCTATGAATGGATCACCAAGGGTGGTGACATCCAAAAGGATGGAGAGAGAATTTGGAAATGGGCAAATAGAATTGGCAGCACAATTTATTATCCTTGATAGATCTTCACTCAAAGGAGGAAAAACTACTCATTGATACCCAATCTATCTTAGACAAGAATAGAGGATTTTTTCAGCAATATTTCAACCAAATCGCCTCCTAAGAGGGGTTTTGAGTGTTCCATCGAACTGGAAGAGGGAGCAAAACTCATCTGTTGCACATCATACCGCCATCCAAAGAGATACAAGGAAGAAATCGAAAGAACAATTTAGTTACTTGAGATGGGGCATATACAACCTAGCTCTAGCCCTTTCTCTTCTTTTGTAGTATTGGTAAAAAGGAAAGATGGTAAATGAAGATGTGTGTGGATTATAAGGCACTTTATATAAAAAATATAGAAAACCGATACCCCATCCCTCGGGTTGATGAACTAATAGATGAACTTCATGGCACAATATACTTCTCTAAGATTGATTTGCATTCCAAATACCACCAAATAAAAATGAGAGAGGATGTTCACAAAATTGCCTTTAGGTGTCATTTTGGACATTTTGAATTTCTACTCTTACCATTTGGAGTCTGGACTAACTAATGCCCTAGCCACATTCCAATCTTACATGAACCACATATTCAGTTAACTATTAAGGAAATTCCTTCTGGTGTTCTTTGACAATATATTGATTTATAGTAAAACTTGGGAGGATCACTTAAGCATCTTGGTGAAGTATGGGGGATACTTGAGCAACAATCACTATTTGCTAAAGCATCCGAATGTGAATTTGGGATGGCAGAAGTTTTGTATTTGGGGTAAAAGATCAACACCCAAAGGGTTAGTGTAGATGAAAAAGATCAAGGCAATAGTAGATTGGTCATGACCAAAGACTTTTACTCATTTAAGGAGATTTTTAGGACTTTGCAATTATTATAGAAGGTTTTGACAAAGAATTTCCAAAGCTAATGATCCCAGTGACAAACTTAATGAAGAAAGGTTCTTTTTATGGAGCAAAGACGCTTAAAGAGCTTTTGGCAAGCGCAAAGGAATAATGAGTTCTTGTTTGATATTAGCCATTCTGGATTTCCCTATTCCATTTGAGTTAGAATGTGATGTCTCAAAAGAAGGTATTGAGCCATATTGATACAAAATAAACATCCAATAACTTTTGAGAGTCGCAAGCTTAAGGAAACAAAAAGGAATTATTCCAATTATGACAAAGAGATGCTAGCTATTATGCATACACTAGCCAAGTTTAGACAATACTTAGTTTTGTGGAAGATTTATTGTCAAGACCGATCATAAAAGGCTAAGATTCTTCTTGAACCAAAGTAACTTAAGTGGTAGAAAATAAGGAAGTGACTCCTTCAAAAGGAAAAAGTTATGAATGCTTGCGACACTTTCAAAGGGTTGTAATAATGAAAGGTTGTGACTCTTTCAAAGGGTTGTAATTATGAAAGGTTGTGACTCTTCCAAGGGGTACAAATGATGAAGGATTATGACTATTTCAGAGGGTGGTAATTGTGAAAGGTTGTGACCATTTCAAAGGGGCAGACACGATGAAGAGATGTGATCTCTCCCTTACATTGGAGGATATAGAGGGAAGAAGGTTTCATTTGAGGAGCAAAGCTATAAGAGAGATCAATTGAGAAATAAATTTATTTTTCTCAAAGGGCAGCAATGCAGGGTGGTGACTCATTTCTTATGAAAAGTGGTGACGCTTTCACCAATGACGTATAAAAGAGATCATTCCAATCATTCAATGATGACTTATCAATCATCACTCAAGAATCCACAAAAGCAATCATCGGTTATTAAATCAAGCAAACAATCAATCAGCAAACCACTCTATCAAATCAACATTCATTCAATTCACCAATATATTAAACCAGCACTCATTACATCATCACTCATCAATCATTAAACAACTCATTCAGTCATTCAATCATTCAACAACAATCAAATTATCAAGCGACAGCACCTATAAGAGCAGATTGACCCCTAGCATGTATATATATAAGCAATCAGATCAGTAAATCATTGTTTATTGCAGGCTGTAGCATTACTGTAATATTGGTATTCACATATATATGTATGTGTTATGTATTGTTTGATATATGGGCTATAATATATGTGTAATAATGTATTTGATGAATATTCCTTAATAGATCAATATTAGCAATTATGTGGAATGATTAGATTTCCAATCTGTCTGTCAAATTGCTGCAACCAATCATGAGGTTAGTGTTGATGTGAGTTTTGTTCCACTACAACATCTAGACTCAAATACTCAATGTTTTGGGATGAAACACCAAACATTCAATCCTCTCTTGATATAAGGTCATCTCTCATGCTAAGCTTGCAACTTAAGATCATGAAATGACTTCAAGGTTCCTTTCAATTGTGGAAGCTTGCTCAGTGAAATAATGTGATTTGCTGGTAATCACTTAGGGGGACTTATGCTATTCATTCAATGGATATCAACTTACTTGCACTTCTAAAGATTTAGCTTTGCAATGTGCAATGAAAATATAGTTTTGCTTTCCAATTTCCACTTCAACTTAAACTTAAACTTAAACTTAGCTTCTACTACTACTTCTAACTAGGAATGCAAGGAATTATGGATGACTTGGACTCTACCAAGTGAAATCTTATCAGCGACCTCAACTTCACCTAGTGCAAGCTTCTAAGGATCTCAAATAATTTTCATATCAACACCTTCTCTTTAATCCAACTTGGAAGCACAAACCAAAGATCCAATGCCAATTGAATTTAAGTGCAATGACTAGCTTACCACACAAGGCTTCCTCACAATCAACAAGGAGGCTAGTGGCTTAGTATACTTGAGTCAAACAATAAAACATCCACAATTGCTTTCATCCAACTAAGCTACTTCTAACAGCATGAAATGAAATTTACTCCAAGTAAAAGATTAAAGAAACCATGCAATACTCCAAAGCAATATTAATTAATTCACCATGATGAACCAGCAATGAATTATCCATTACTTCAATAGCATCATATCAACAATTTGATCAAGTCTCTCCCTTGGCTAACCTACTCTAATTTAACTTCTCTCCTACTCTAATCCCCCAATCTAATCAATCTCTTTCTAACCTCTTACAAATGAGAAGGCCTTGGCCTTTTATAGATGTTCAATTACAATGAAGGGCCAAGATTCACTTGAAATCAAGGGCCAAGATTCATCCCTAGAGACCCTAATTAGGGTTGCCAAAATTTTCAACCAATTACAAGAGGGCACCAAATCATGGGCCAATAAGAAAATTACAATGATTTCTCAACTAATGAGAAAAATAGGACACTTGGCACACTGTAATTGCTTGTGCTTGAAATTTGAATTTTCTGATTGCCATGCTTCGAATTTGATTGAACTTGCATCTTGATGTTTCTTGATCTTCATCTTGCCTTGAACTTGCCTTCTGATAACTTGGTGTGAACTTCCTTCCCATTTGAGATCTTTGAACTTGAGCTTGAAGCACTCACTTGTTGGCGTGATGATGGAGGATATGTATACCAGCAATGCTTAGATCTTCTTAATTGTTCCAAAAATGAATTTCAATTCAGCATTTTCTCCTCCATATCCACCTTTCGCTTTGGTTGCCCTTCCTTTCTTTCGTGAATTCCTCAAGCTTGAACTTGGCACCCCATCCTTGCCAACCTGCAAGAGCAACACATGTCTTACTTCATTTGATTCGATAAAATATTGTCATTAAAACTTGAATTTGATTAAGTCAATCGAGTTAAGATTGCCATGTTGTTGAGTTCAATTAACTTGATCACTTAAATCTTAGATTGATTCCAACTTGGATTGTAAATTGATTTCCCTTTATTACCAAGTTAGAGTTTGCCATGAATTGTTCATGGATTACCATTGAATTACACTTGATGTCAATGTGATGTTCATTTTAACCTTTGCCAACTAGTGAACTTAGGATTTGCATTTGATTGTTAACTTAGTTGAACTGGTGTGTGTTACTTAGTTTGATTAGCCATTAGAAATTAAAGCAACAACACAACTATGCTAGGAAAGGAACAAGAGATCAAGAGAAGTTCATCACTCTGTTGGTGAACTTCGATCAATGGAGGACTCTCCTCAAAACCAAGCTAATATCAAAATTTTAAATCCTTACAATGCTGATCATGCCCAGATCTGCGTGTAAACAAAGGTAAATACCTCCTCATATCTATGGAAAATCACCAAACTCTTACCTTGCAAGTTGGAAAAAACTACTTTCAGCACTCTAATCGATTTGGCAATGCTTTGTGGCACAAAGTTTCCCAGATTTGCTCCCCAAAATGAGTAATTCGCCAACTCTTGAATTCTGGTCTGAGACTTAAGCAATCAAAATCGGATGCTTCCAAGGAAATTCTATCTTGCTTAGAGTTTGAAAAATGGATTGCCAATGCCTTGCTTGACTTGAAAAGTTGCTCATCACAATAAATCCCTTAACTTGATGGTGAAAATCGTTGTTTCCAGACCCAGATCTGCAATTGAAACATTCAAATTCGGATGCCCTAGAATAAGATTCTCATGGAATGAGGGCTTGGGATTGAAGTGAAATTCTGGTCGCTACTTCCTTCTACTGATGTTTTGCAAATGCAACATGAAAATCGCCAAGGAAGGGGGCTGGGAATGCCTTAGAAGAATTCGCTTCTTGCTGGAAATGGATTTTCGGACCCTAGGGCCAGAAAATCGCTGCCCAATGAAGACTTTCTTGCTACCTAAAATTCGCTCCTTGCTGGAAATTTCACCCCTGCAATAAAATCAGAGAAAAAAGAAAGCTCTTGTTTGTGTTGAAATGACTTCCAAAATGCCACTTATATACCCAACTCAATTGCCCAAAGAGGGACGACTTGCATGGGGAGTTTAAACAATTAAATTGAAATTGCCACCCTTGGATTTAAAACAATATTGAGATATTCGACCACTTTGAAAATAGGGCAGACTTGGGGGATTTAAATTAATTAAATTCGAAATTGATATGGGGCTGGAAATTAAAATTGGAATTGTAAGCATGTAGGCCCTCAATTGACATCGAAATTTGCCAAGCATGGGGGGTTTAAAATTGCCTGGAGTGTAACAACATGTAGGCTCTAAAATAGCATCAAATTTTACCAAGCATGGGGCCCAAAAAATTGAAATTGAAATTATCACTCATGGCCCCATAATTAATTTCGAAAATTAATACATCAAGAGGCTTTTTAAAATCGAAATTCACAAAGCAAGAGGGTCCTTTGATTAAAATCGCAATTTACAAAGCAAGAGGGCCCCAAATTAATTTTGAAAATTACAAAGGCTTGGGCTAAAAATGTCTAGCTTGTGAATTCAAATTGGCACAAAAATCAAAATCCTTCAAGGAGTGAGAACAAGTTATAATTAGCAAGTTGGAAAAATAAAATGATGTCAAGGTTGGGTTGCCAAGAATAGGTCCTGTCAGAACCACCAAGCCAAGAATCAAATTTGATGTAGTAGTTGCCTTGCCAAGATTAAAAACTTGTATCAATCACCTTGCCATAAATTAGAAATTTGTAAGAGGTGCCCTGCCAGAAATGAAAATTTGTATGAGGTGACCTGCCAAAAATGAAAATCTGTAAGAGGTAGCCTGCCAGAAATTAAAACTTGTAAGAGGTGGCCTGCCACAAATTAAAACTTGTAAGAGGTGGCCTGCTAGAAATTAGAAATTGTAAGTAAGAGGTGGCCTGCCAGAATTGATTTTGCACCAAACTCTTTGTCCAAATTTCAAATACAATTTCCATTTTCAACTTTATTTCCAACTTTGCCTTGTAAGATCAAAATAATTAAATGCCTTGGCCAAAATCAAACTTTCCAAAATTTTCACCACTCAAGTTATGTCAAATTTAATCACAAATACCATTTCCAAATCGAAATTTTGCACCAAGTGGCCTCCCAAAAATTAAAGGTGAGGTGGTCATGCTGTCGAAAAAGTGTAAGGGTGAGCTAGCTGAAAATAAAAAACTTGTAAGGACCAGCTTGCCAAAAATTAAATCTTATATGAACCACTACGCCAGAAATTCCCGACTTAGGCAAAATTTCAAAATTAATTTCCAAACCCCAATCCAAGATCGATTTCAAATTAAAGCCCAATTTTATTTCGAATCTTGCAAGTTAAAATTTCAACTCTCAAAATCATGTCATAGCCATCATGTCGAAAAAATGACATAATCACCATGCCAAGGATTAAAGCTTGTATGATCTACCACGCCAGAAATTGAAAATTTGCATGGGTGGGCTTGCCGAAAACTAAATTTTGTATGAGCCTGTTGGTCAAAAATTAGAGAGTGCTAAGGTCTCGATGCCGAAAATTGGAAGGTGTGATAACTTTGATGCCGAAATTGGAGAAAGCGCAATAGTTTGATCGCCGAAAATGAGAGCTTGCGCGAGATTAAATTGCCGAAAATTGAATTTGGACGTAGCCATTTTTCAGTTTAGGGGCAAGAGGATTTATACAAATATAACATTTAAGTATAAGTTGTGACATTTATTACCTTCTTATACTTTAAGTTATATTTGTATGAATACTTTTAAGGATGTTTGAGATAGGTTTTAGCTTGGTAGGAGTTAAGGTGCACATTCTAGATTTTGGGAGTATTGCAAATATTTTAGTACTTAGCCAAATTTTAGGATTCAACGCACCTTCAACAAAGCTACTTCCCACAATCTATCTTGGCTTTCTAAGATCAAATTGAAGCTGGAATAATGTTTTTCTAAAGGTTTGAACTTGTTACATCGCAAATCCTTTGGTTTCAATTGCATATTCCTGAAAAATTTAGCACAACTCTTGCTCATGTTCCAGACATACTTGACTTCCCAGCAAGCCAAAATTGCCAAAACCAGCTCTCGAACTTAGAAACTTAAAAAAAAATTCCCAAAAGACTACCTAAGACCACTACTACTGCCAAAGCAAACAGAGGGGGTCCTCATTTGGAATGGGGCAATGGTGTGAAAACCTCACAACAATTAGGAAAGGAGTACAAGGAGGGAGAAACTGTTATGAGGTTCTTTTCTAAGCAGGTTGCCTCATGGTGGTGATAGATAGTCCTATGAGGCCAAGGGAGTGCAAGGAGTGCCCCGCCCTTGGGCTTAGAAGGGAGGGACGCTCCGGACACCCTATTGTGACTTCCCCACCAACCTTAACAATGGTTGATTATTGGAATGGATTCAATGCAATCTCAATCATAAACAGTGAATAAGGTGGCACAGGTAGGGAAAGTAGGTACAAGTGCCCTCACTAAGGACATCACCTCTTGAAGGATGGATGACAGAAGGCCACATGTGGCCAAGAGGGATGGTATCTCCACTCTTGGGTATAGGGTAGAGAGTCTCTTTGGGAAGCTTATCATTTACCCTTATTCGGGTCGTTATGATTGAACTTAAATAATAAATTATAGATATGGCATGATTAAGATGATTATGAATATATGTTTTGTTAGGATTAAGTAATACTTAGAGGGGGGTGAATCAGTATTACAACACTTTATAAACTTATTTAACCAATTCAAACTTAACCATGCAATTACTAAAATAAATAAAACGTGCACATAAAGTAAACAACTCATAACACCATGATTTGTTCACGAGGAAACCCTGACCAAGGGAAAACCTTGGTGGGATGATACCCACAAATAATGCACTAAGAGTATAGTGTCCCTGTTAGGAGACCTAGCCCTATTAGGAGCTGAATATTACATTTAGTACATATCCCTATTAAAGGGTAGAAACCCTGTTAGGGGTATACAATGAGCACACTGCTCTTACAAAGCAATACTGTTCTGTTACAATGATTTATCAAAATGAACAATACAAGCATCTGCTATGCTTAAGTAGTCCCAATTATAGCTCACATCAACTTCTGTTTGATTCTGACATCACAATGCATCTACGCATTCCATATACATCTTCGCATCATAAAACAACTCTACTTATATGCTCGATCTCAAAAAGTTCTTCCAGTCGGCTCACAAGAACATCACAAAACATGTTCAATACTTAACCAAATATCAAATCCAAAGTCGGCAATCATTCTTCAACAAAATTAGGTTAGGACCCAATTCAAATCCAAAGTAGCACTTTTGGATTCCTCAAATTACTCCCTTAATCATTGCGACTATTCATCTGCACTGTATCGCTGTTGTATTGTCTTTGCCTGTCTTCATCATGCTGTAACTCTGTCTAGTCAACTCCAAAAAGCAAGCGACCTTAACTAAAGGTCTATAATATCCCATAGTACACTTCTCTAAGCTCGCATACCTTAGTTCGATGCATATGGTGTTTGCTGATCAAAACTGTGTGACTGTACCCTGCTAACTGCATCCTGGACTTGGTCATTTTTACAAAACTAAATATCCAAAACTGTGTTGTACTCCAAGCGACCATGCCAATGAGTAGCGTTGCCATAAATGACAACCTATAAGCAATGTTGATCAGGCCACTTGCCAACAATCTCCCCCTTTGGCATTGATGGCAACACTTAGTGAAAAATGAGTAAGTGCTCAATACCAAAATATAAACTAAGTGCATATTTTTCATACTCATTACTCCCCCTTTGACATCAATGGCAAAGGTGTACTATAAATAGTATCTATATACATATCAAAATTGCACAACTGCTCATCAAAAACTCATACCATGTGAAGTACATCTTGGAAAGAGGTTTCTAAGATCTTCGCCTTTGCAGTCCATGTCTTTACTAAGATCTGACCAACATGAATGAAACCATTCAAAGCAAAAGAAGATATTTTTGTTGCCTTTAGTGCTGTAGGTATGTCTTCACTAAGAGATTTCTTCGTTTTCTCCATATCTGAAAGGTGTTTTTCCAGAATTGATAGTTTAGGAGTGATTAGACTCCTCAACACACCGAATCTTCCAAACACTCTCCTTTTCTCTGTCTCAAGCACACTGATTTTGTTTAACAACCTAGATACTTCCTTATCCATATCAGTGACAGTTTGCGAAAATGACCCACAACTCTTTACCAATCCATCTAAAGTCTTTTTGTCATTCTCAATAATATTATCTATATCTTTCACATGCATAAGGGGATTTATATAGTAACCGTATACCTTTCTTCCACGAGTTATACAAGTCTTTGCTTTAGTGATAATGTTGTCCAGTATACCCAAATCCCAACTAATTGACTTACATAATTCTTCCAGCTTCTTCGCCATGTACTCTTGTCCAACTCTAACTACTGTGGCCTTCTCCAAAGAATCAAAGTGAACACCAAGGTCATCTAGGACTTTGTTCAAGTTGTCTACTGTGTCATTTTTTTGGAAAGTGATAGGTAGGGGTAGAAGTTTGTTGATGCTATCAACTGCTCTTTCCAATACCTTTGACTTCTTTTTTGTCTTTTGTTCTGATCTCTCTTTGGCCTTAGCAAAGGCTATGTAAGATAATCTCATCAGTTCATCCTCATCCATACCATCGACATCAGTATTCAAAGGTTTATTGCTACTTGCCAACAATAAAGCTGAAGAAATAGATACATGTGTTTCTTGCTCAACTTCAACTTTAGTCTTAGATTCCTTTACTGCCTCAACTGTACTATCATTTTGTTCTGCCGTAGTGTCAACTTCCTTTTCTGACTCATTCTGTTCATCGCTTCCATCAATAATAGTAACAGTATTAGTATTCCCTTGAAAAGGGTCACTTGTATCTTGCGAGGTGCCAAAGACACAAGCACACCTGCAACAAAGAAGTCTGGTTGCTTGACTGTACTAAAAAACTGACTGCTATCATCTCTGTCCTTAGGTGAATCAATGTTCATAGGCTTGGAGGACTCTCCTCTAAGAATAGTTTTGGGCTTAGTAGCCTTGGACTTACGAGGTGAAGACTTCTCAGGTTTAGTCTCCATTAGAACCTTAAATAGCTTTATGTGTGTCCTCTATGACCTCATCATATTTCCTTCCCATTATCGTTATTAGTCTTGCTTTTATTCTCAATAGGGGTTTTATGGCTTTCAGTATCCTCTCATTTTCATCATATGATACAACTGGTAGCATATCATCTATAGCTTTCCTCCTTATCTGATCATCCTCTGTTAGTGCTAATTGTTTCCTTATTTTCAATTTCTCATACAATTCTATAGGATTACTACCTTCTATCTCAAGTAGATTCTTTTTGAATACAAGCATATGATCTATGACATAATGTTCAATTAGAATCTTATCTTTCTCATCATACCTCATAATACTTAGGCAATTGATTGAGCTTTCCTTGATCAATGATTCTCTTCGCCAGCATCTTTAGATCTGGTTTCCAAAGATGTCTTACCTCTGTTTTCTTCTCTTCCACTTTCTTTTCCTCAACTTTCTCCTCTTCTACTTCAGTCCTTTGTTTTTTAGGTGGTGAAATATTTTGGGAGGACCTTGTGCTTCTCATAGGGATCTTATGTTTTCTCTACTTGCGATGTCCTCTTGGGTGGTGTAGGTGTAGTATCAGGTACATCGATCATAATAGAAGGTGGACTGATAACCTTTTAAGTTTCTGGAGATGGAAGGGCTGCATGAGCAGTGGTCGCCAATCCAGAAACACCTTCTTCCATCTTTTTCCTCACTTCTTTCATTTCATCCTTGGTAATTCCTACCTTTGCTGCTAGATTGTCAACTACATTCTCAACTTTTCTCCTCCTTGCCGTTGTGGTTTGGTCTTCTCTGATCTTTGCTAATTTCTCCTCATAAGCTCCCCATCTTTCTTCAAAAGGGTCAATCTCAGAAGCTAAGATATGTTCAACTTGCATAGTTAGAACTTCTGTACTAACTTCATAACCCATAGGGTAACTCTACTTCTTAGGTTCTACTGCCTCAAAGCATACACAATTAGTTTCAACCATGAAACAGATTGTATCCTTGTACTTTTCAACCATTTCTTCAGGTATCCTTACTCTCCTTCATTTGCCTTTGTAGAATTTTAAACATAGCAAACAATTCCCCATCTACCCAAGTGCTATTCTGTCTCCTATAACTGTTTGTTATCTGAATCCCAGTAGGTTCACTGTTCTCCTTCACCATCTTGTAGGTCATCATTATGATTCCCACAAAAACCAAATTAGGTCAGCTGCTATAATGAAGCTTATACCCCAAAATCATAGATATCAACCTCACATATTGCTGAAAAATGTCGGCTATGGTCATCGCTCTCTTATCCCATCTAGAGTGTGCAAGGGTTTCCACTTGTTTCTTCGTGTTCTTCTCCACAACAGGGATAATGCCAGAATTTTCCAATCCTGTAACATCATGTATCAGCTCATTGGTGATCTTAACAGGCTGCTCGACAATCCATAAAAACTGATCATGAACTCTGCTCAAAACAATCTTGATCCACTCTTCTTCGTCAAACTCATAGAGTTCCGCCATTCGCATAATGCTGAGGTTTTCTAAATGAGTGAACTCATCCTTCCATTTCCCATCTTCCTTGATCATGTCCTTCATCTCTTTGAAGATCTCAAAGTCTGCCAGTGATTCATATTTGCAATGAATGTATGCCCTAATGTCTTCCACATGAAGCACGCCGTAGGGTGTTTGCAAAAACGTGCCTTCGGGATCGTCTTCAGTAGACTTGTAGGGATGTTTCTTAAACTTATACCTTGGTCGTTCACTAACATAAAAAATCAACGGAGTATCCATAGTAATCAAAAGCTCTCAAGTGATCAAAATACCTTTTTCTTGATGAATCAGGGTATGCACGCTCAACGATCGCAAAAATGCCCTAGCTTCTTTGCTTGTTCCTTTGGTTTCCTTCAGCTCTGCTCAAATAGTGATCAAATATGTTCAAGTGAATAAACTTATACTTCGCCATGTAAGAAGCGACACATTTCCCAATGAACTCATAAGTCTGCAACGATCCAGCCGACCATCAATCTGGTGATCACAAGATACAATGTGTATAACTATGCGATCTCAGATTGGCATTCCAAACCAATCATATATACTCTCCATAAGCTCGCAAAAGCTTATTCCACAAACAGGGGCTGGATATATTTCTGTTATATTTATCCAAAGCTCCCTCTAAGGCCATGCTTGGCCATTTAGGTTGATGTAGCAACATCAGGCGAGGGTTCAGTAGCATCTACTGAATCTCCCTGAACCTTAGGCTCACTTTGCTCCTTCGCTTTCTAGATTTTACCACTATCCTTCACAAATCAACTTTCAAACTCTTCCATGTATTCTACCATACTTTTTCCAACATCACCGACATTTTTCTTTACAACAATAGGTGGTGTCTTCTGTTACTTACAACTCCATTATACCTGCAAAACTTTGCTATACATCCTTGATTGTTACATTTATAACATGTAGGAGATGATCTGTTCTGATTAACCTTTAACCTGTAGCTCCTTGCAATGTGTCCAAGGTTGTTGCACTTGTAACATGTAATCTTAGCTGCTATTTCCTCGCTGATGTAGTCTTGTTTATTGTGGGATTGATCAAGTTTTCTACATTCTGCCTTCTTGTGTCCATATTCATAGCGATTGAAACAATAACCAGAAAAGGGCTTATAAGGAGCTTTACCTCTGCAATCCCTCTTCACGTGACCAACTTTGTTGCATCCAAAGCATCTACCTCTGAAAGGTTTGATCTGCTCTCTAGGTTCTTCTTCTGTAGGTCTTTCTACATCTGTCTTTTCTTCAGATTTCCTTTCTTGAGATTTAGAACATTCAGCTTTATCAAAGCCAACTCCTGTCATGTCACCTTTAGGCTTCTGTCTTTCCCTCTGTTCATCAATCTTGTCATTGCTTGCATGAATTTTTTTGATGTGATTCTTACCCTCAACAAGTTCTCCTTTAATGATTTGGTTGTATTTATCTAATTCATGATACTTGATTCTGTAGTCATCAAGTTCAACTTGCATCTTTTGCATCTGAACATTTGCATTCTTTAGGATCTCTTCAATTTTGGTTTTTTCCATCTCTCTCTTGTTGAATTTCTTTAGCCATCTGAATAGAAGTAGTTTCATGTTCTTGCTTCAATGCTTCTTTTTCCTGTTCAAGCTACTTGATCTGATCAGACGAATCATTATCATATTCCTCTTTTATCTTTCCCATAAGGTCTTGCCTTTGGTTCCTAGAAAGTTCAAGTTGTTCCTTAAGTTTCTTGATGAAACTTTCTGCTCTTCTCAATTTGAATTTCAAATCACCATTTTCAGCTTTAGCCTTATCAAGGTCTTCAAGTGCTGCTTTTAAAGTTCTCTTCCAAACTTGAATCCATCTGGATCTCCCTTAAGCTGTTAGGCTTTCTCTCCAAGGGCCACAAGCTCTGATACCAATTGTTAGGATTAAGTAATATTGAGAGGGGGGGGTGAATCAATATTACAACACTTTATAAACTTATTTAACCAATTCAAACTTAACCATGCAATTATTGAATTAAATAGAACATGCACATAAAGTAAACAACTCATAACACCATGATTTGTTCACGAGGAAACCTTGGCCAAGGGAAAACTCCGGTGGGGATGATATCCACAAATAATGCACTAAGAGTATATTGTCCCTGTTAGGAGACCTAGCCTCGTTAGGAACTGAATATTACATTTAGTACATATCCTTGTTAAAGGATAGAAACCCTGTTAGGGGTAAACAAAGAGCACATTGCTCTTACAAAGCAATACTGTAACAATGATTTATCAAAATGAACAATACGAGCATCTGCTATGCTTAAGTAGTCCCAGTTATAGCTCGCATCAACTTCTGTCTGATTCTGACATCACAATGCATCTATGCATTCCATATACGTCTTCGCATCATAAAACAACTCTACTTATATACTCGATCTCAAAAAGTTCTAGTCGGCTCACAAGAACATCACATAACGTGTCCAACACTTAACCAAATATCAAATCCAAAGTCGGCGGTCATTCTTCAACAAAATTAGGGTAGGACCCAATCCAAATCCAAAGTAGCACTTTTGGATTCCTCAAATTACTCCCTTAATCATCGCGACTATTCATCTGCCTTGTATTGCTGTTGTACTGTCTTCGCCTGTCTTTATCATGTTGTAACTCTGTCTAGTCAACTCCAAAAACCAAGCGACCTTAACTGAAGGTCTATAATATCCCATAGTACACTTCTCTAAGCTCGCATACCTTAGTTTGATGCATATGGTGCTTGCTGATCAAAATTGTGTGACTGTACCCTGCTAACTGCATCCTAGACTTAGTCATTTTTACAAAACTGAATATCCAAAACTGTGTTGTACTCCAAGCGACCATGCCAATGAGTAGTGTTTCCATAAATGACAACCTATAAGCAATGTTGATCAGGCCACTTGCTGACATGTTCTCTAACCCTAGTAATAATTATTGATACTATGTATTTTTTAATGATTGCCTAACATGATTGCAAGATCTCAACCGGGATCTATCTTGTTCAACAATTTAATTGGTAAATAAAAATACCATTCCATTTCACTCCTTGCTTGGGTTGGAGTTGTGATTTTAGGGCAAAAACTAGGCCATTTACAAAAGGAGACATTACAAAGCACATGAGGGTGGTTGGATCTCCAACCATTGCACACGTATCGAAGTAAAATCACAAGACAATGGAACCTCAATCCCAACCTTGCATCATTGTAGGTTATCTAGATGGTGTAAAACACTATTGCCTACTCCACCTAACCACACATGAGTTGCTCATTTGAGACTAGTGTTAAGTTCCAAGATAGTCCTACCAACTCTACACTTGACTTTTCTCCTTTTACTTTGGACTCACTTGGATTTTATGATTCTTTTGACAACTTAGACCATCCACAATATATTTTTGAGGTAGATTCTTCTTCCTCTTCCAATTTTGATAGTGAGGATATTGATGATGAAAATTCAACACTTGACTCACCCACATTCAACCCTCTTTGGGATAGATAGACACTTTAGAGTGCATGCACCTGAATAGAAGTCTGGTAGATTGCACACATACTTGGTTGACTATTGGAGTGGGCCACATGCTTTCTTTGCCTCAACATTTGATCCATGGACATTCTTAGAGGCATTGGGCATACTTTTGTGGGCTAGTGCGTTGCATGAGCAATACAATTCCTCAATTAAAAATCACTTGAGACTTGACTTCACTTCCTAAGGTAAGGAAGGTGGTTAGATGCAGGTGGATATATTGAACCAAGTTTATTGCCAATGGGCTGGTTGACAAGTACAAGGCACATTTGGTTGCCAAGGTTTTTTCACAAGTTGCTGACAGTGACTATACAAAGACCTTTGTACTTGTGGCCAAATGATTTCAATCCAACTTATTCTCGCTATTGTTGGTAGCAATCAAAGCATTATTTTTTTAAAATTGGTTGGGATGTGCATTAGATGGATGTGAAGAGTTTTTTTCTTCATGAAGACCTTGAGGAGATCTACATGGAACAACTACCAGGGTTTGTTCAAGATTCATCCTTAGTTTGCAGACTTGGGAAATCCCTCTATGGCCCCAAATAGGCCCCTTAGGCTTGGTACACCAAGATGGATTCCTTCCTCTTAGCTTCAAGTTTCACTTAATGCCATTTAGATCCTAATGTATAGCTCTTGCAGCAAGATGATTGTTGTTGATATGGTACTTTATGTTGATTATCTTTTGATCATTGGGATCTCTTCATCCTTTGTTACAGTATTGAAGTGAGTTTTGGAAACTAGATTTGACATGACAGACTTGGGTTTAGTGCATTACTTCCTTAATATTGAAATTTCACAATTTGACTCGGGGATCACTCTTGCACAATCCAAGTATACACTTGATCTATTTGCTCGGTTTCGCATGATTGATTTTAAGCTATCTCCAACTCCCTTTCTATTTGAATTCAAGCTTGAGAGTGATAGTACTACAATATTGGTTGATGCAACTTTACATTGACAACTTGTTGATAGTCTTGTCTGTTTGACTCATACTAGGCTTGATATTTCATATGCAATAGGCATGGGTTTGAGATTCATGTTAGTACCTCATGAGTTGCATTGGAAATTAGTTAAGAGGATTCTTCACTACCTTCAGGTCACTCTCAAATTTGGGATTCATTATAGTGTTGGAATAGAGGTTGACTTGGTTGGATACACAGATTTAGATTGGGTTGGCGATGCTTGAATTTGTAAGTCCACTTCAAGTTACAGTTTCTCACTAGGTTTTGGTCCCATCAATTGGTCTAGTGAAAAGTAAAATGCTATTTCTTTATTATCCACAAAGGTAAGAGTATAGGGAAGATGTCAATGTAGCTATTGAGACTATTTGGCTTCAAGGCATTCTCATTGAGTTTGCCATTTCATTCAGGTAGCCCATAATCATCTATTGTAACAACCAAAGCAACATGCAAATTTGCAAGAATCCGATCTTGCACCTGTAAATCAAACAAATTAAAATTCATATGCATCATATTTGGGAGCTTATTCATGGTAAGATCAATGCCTTGACTTTTTGCCTGTTTGCAAAGCAAGTTGTTGATATTTTCATCAAGTCTTTCTCATTCATCTACAAGCTCTTCTTGGGGCTGCAATCTACTTCAGCAACATCTCCAAGGGGAGTTGTGGGACTTTCTAGTCCGTTTCTCCTTTTCTTCCTTTATGGGGGGCATTTGTTCCATTAGGTTTTTTCCCTTTCTCCAGTTTAGGAGAGATTGCATTGTACTTGGGTACCTCATCAGGCCTAGTTGCCAGGACCCAATTTCTTTATGCCCACCTATATGTTTAGGGGGGGGGGGGTATTAGCATAGATATTATCTTATTGCACATGGATAATTCCACATGACATAAATCCTACTTAGGTGTCCAAGTTAGTGGGGGTTAGCTTGCCACCCCTTGCTAGTCTTGAGGAAGTTCACTCATCACCAATCTTAGTTAGTGGGAGCTAGCTTGCCACCTCTTGCTAGTCTTGTGGAAGCTAACTCACTGCCAATCTTAGTCGGTGGGAGTTGACTGCCTAATCTTCCCCATTACTGTAGGTGATGGTTTCTTTCTTCTCACCTATATACAAAGAGTGGTGGTTTCTTTCATAGCTTAATACAACACCATTGGATCCATTTTTGTGTGTTTTTCATTTTGCCTTGCATTCTGTGTTTTGATAACTTGCAAGGGGGTGCGATTGTTCCAATTTCGTTGCACGACTGGGATTGAGATTCAATCCTGAAGATCTTAGTGTAGGTTCACACTTTTAAGTTAGGTTATACTTTTCAGTGCCTTTTAAGTGTCCACACAAAGAGGGTTATAGCTTTTAATATTGAAGTCCATTGCAATCTTGTAAAATTTTTACGGTACTTCTATTTATTATGCATGCATTTTGTGGCCATCAAAATTTAATTTATTTTTTTAGGCACATATAAACCTTTCATGATTTGAACTGCAAGCTGCTTTTTAAGTGGTCTAGCTAAAAAAAGGTATGTTCGAAAAAAAAACTTGTGATGTAACTCGTTCCAGTTTACTTCTTCATCTCCGGGTCCTTGATAGGGGACTTTGGACACATTGGCTTTATTCTTTTATTTTTTATTTTTTTGATGTTATATATTTTATAAATTATAAAAAAGTGCATAAAAATGAAGAACTGTCATTTTCCTTATGGAATAGGTTTTCAAATGATTTTTTCTTCAAAGCTGCAAAGTAATAAATTCGTTTATGCTACGCTATTCATATAACATATAGATCTATATAAAAACATAAAAATGCATTTTAAACATACCCAACTTCCAATTGTTTTTTGGTTTATGGTATACCCCTTTGAAACCCCATACCTGAACTGTTAACTTAGAATTAAATGGCTAGAATATAAACCAAAGGATCAATATTAAATAATTTAAAAAATAATCACATTAATTTGTGAATAGGACAAACTATGTTTCAGCACTAAATAGACAGTAATAATTATCCAAACGGAAGAATTATTTACTCTCACCATTGCATTTTAATTTTTAAATCCACAAAACCTTGGAAGAATGTCCACTACATGCCACTCATTTTGGAATTACCATTCCAAACCAACAGAGAGGAAAGGTTGAAAAACATCAAATCAATTCGTATGGAATTCACAACACGTATAAATCCCTTGTCAAGATTTCTCTGCATTTCCCTATCTTTTCAAAAGTCAACTTCTCAACATGCCCATTATACTCATTTGTTCTAGATCCATATTAGCACAACTCTTATAGATCTATTATAGATAATTTCATAGGGCTCAACTTACTAGCAATAGATTAGGCTTCAACATTTAACAAAAGTGAGCATACTACAGCAAGTGTTCAAGCACCACCTTATGTGAGCATCTCTAAATAATATGTCCAA
>MU226230.1:510228-552813 GCA_018584345.1 Thuja plicata
CTGCTGGGGAGAGATAGCTTTGTTTCTACAAGGACTAGGTCCCCTAACCACCTTCTTCCCTTAGCACGAGTAAAGACATATGCACCTTTGTCATCAAAAGGGTGCCACTTTTAAATGTCAAGCCTTTGGAAACTTTCGTTTCACATGCAGATGGAAATGGGTTGGTGAGACAAAATCTTCCACTTTACGCATAACACTAGGAATCACTTATCCTTGTAATTTTGCATGACTTGTGGTGTGAGAGATAATCTCTGTAGTCAAAAGCCTTCTTGTTTGTTGTCCACCTCCCAAGGCTCTATGACCAAGAACATTAAGACATGTACTAAATTTCTAGAACCTACTGTTAGTATTATCAGGTCTAAGATTGCTGAGAGGAGGGGGGGTGAATCAGTAATCTAACAATTCCAACTTATCATTAACCATTCAATCACTTGCATCAATAAACATTCATTGCATGAAAAGCTTAAGCAATAAGAACAAACATCCACAGTCATGCAACACAATAACACCAAAGTTTTCCCTTGGAATCCCAACTGGGTGAAAACCACGTGTGGGGATGACACCTACTAAAATCTGTACTCTTCTAAAGTAATCCCGGTTAAGAGCTTAGCCCTGTTAAAAGCTTACAATAATGCCCAGTTAAGAGCAAGACCCTATTAGGAGCCACCCAGTTAAGGGATTTACCTATAGCCCTGTTAGGAGCTTTACCCTGCTAGGAGTAACTTGATTAAAGGATTTCAAACCCTAATTAAAGAGTCACCTGGTTAAAGGATGTACAATTCAGATCTATTAGGATCTACCCGATTAAGGGATTTAGATTGATGAAGATGTTAGGAATAAAAAAGTAAATGATCTAAGAAAGTAGCACTTCCTTTGCTTATACAGATCTAGTTCAAGCTCAATCTCTGCTACACATAAAGACAATCTTCTCTCTTTTGTCTTCTCTCTCGATCACACCTCTGCATCCACGATCTACACTTGTCTCTCTCAGCATTTTACATATTTATACAATACAAGTACATTAGGCAAACAATCACCTTATAAAATGTTTTACAATCTCTCCCGCTCAATGAGCTAGCCCTAAAACGTGTTACAAACCTAGAATACTTTTCTAACAAACTTAGGTCGGTCTTCTAATTCATCGCGCATCGATTTGACAAAGAAAAGTTAAACCAAAATACATTCTTCATTGTTCTTGCACAACCTCCAATAAATCTGATCTCAACGATCACAAACATGCCAACTCAACAATCCTCGTCGATTAGAAACAACACCACGATCCCTCGAACACAAACACTGACAACAACACGGTGCAACATCACTGGTCAAGGATCTAACTGATTGTTCTAAAGAACACCTTTAACTGTTTGCTAAACAATCTTCTGTCACTTGAAACTTTGCCTTGCAATCATCAAAACATGATGCGGTCGTAACCACAACCTCATGACATATCCAAAATACACATATCATGACCACAACATCATAATCAAAACACTGTAGACAAAATCATCAAAACTTTCTTCCTGTGCAACAACCTGTTCTTCCGGTTAACCTTCCAACATACATAAGATAAATCTTTGCGGTCATAGATATAGCATCTAGAGACATCACTTAGTCATTCTATATGATCACACTCCAATTCTCTCTACAACTCAGAATTCAATCTCTTGAACATACATCAGCATAACAACATCAACAAACATTAAGTTGACATCAATGACAACATTAGCATCATAACTGAGCATCTTACCAAACACAACATCTCAACAAACTCAACATCAGTTATGCTAACAATATCCTTCTTGGCATTGATGGCAACACCAACAATACCAAGTAATCATCTAGCTGATCTAGATACCAAAAATTGCTCCCCCTTAGCTGATACATCTTTTTTGTTCTCTGATCTCTGGTACTTCTCTGCTCTTCTCCTAAATGTGTTTATTCTATTTTGCTCTTATATTTGTTTATTTTCTCTTCTCCCCCTTTGACAACAATGGCAAAGACGCAATAAGCCCATTACATCATATGCTGCAACTGTCTTCTTCTCTGTTTGACTGCTCCCCCTAAGGAGTAGTCACTGATCGTCAATCCACAATGAAATATATAACAATAAATTCACTAGATTGATGCACCTACATCATCGTAGTTCTATTCAAGTAGGGGCATAACCCCTAGCTTACCTCTAAGGTACTCAAAAGTATTCTTAGGTAATGGCTTGGTGAATATATCTTCTCTCTGCTCCTTTGTTGGTACATATTCAGACTTTACCTCTTTCTCCTACACTTTCTCTCTTAGAAAATGATACTTAATTGGAATGTGCTTAGTCTTGGAATGCATCACAGGATTCTTGGAAATATTTATAGCACTTGTGTTATCACAAAAGATAGTTACCGATTCAGTCACCTTTTCCTTGATGCCTTCAAGAATCTGCTTCATCCATGCAATCTGTGTACAATTTATAGCTGCTGCAACATACTCAGCCTCTGCTATAAATTGTGAGATACAATTCTGCTTCTTGCTTGTCCATGACACGAGCCTTTCACCTAGAAAGAATGCACCACCACTTGTACTTTTTCTATCATCAACATTTCCTATCCAGTCAGCGTCAGTACATACACTCAAAGAAAAATTGCCATCATGAGCATGCTGCAGATCATAATCAATTGTCCCTTTCAGATATCTAAATATCCTCTTGACTGCAACCATATGAGATTCCTTAGGACTTGATTGAAATCTAGCAACTATACCAACTACTTGAGCAATATCTGGTCTGCTACGAACAACATATTGCAGCTTACCGATCATAGATATGTACAAAGTAGCATCAACTGCACCAAATTCATCATCTTTAGACAATTTACAACCTGTTACCATTGTGGTTCCAACCAGTTTGGAGTCATCCATACCAAAAGTGTTGAGTACTTCTTTCACATATTTGGATATATATATATATATATATATATATATATATATATATGTCATTCTTAAGTTGTGAAACTTGCAATCCAATAAAGAATTTGATCTCCCCAATCAGTGACATCTCAAATTCCTTCTTCATCTCCTTAGCAAAAGCCAAACTCATCTCGTCATTACCTCCAAAGATTATGTCATCAACAAAAAGTTCAGCTAACAACAATATGCCTCCTTCAATTTTAAGATATACATTACTATCATCGCTTGCTTTATCAAAACCAATTTGAATAAGACTGGAATGTAGCCCTTCATACCATGCTCTTGGAGCTTGTTTTAGTCCATATAGTGCCTTTTGTAGCTTGCATACCATGTACTCTTTTGTCAGTGCAAAACCATCAGGTTGTTCTATAAAGACTTCTTCAAGAATTCCATTCAAGAAAGCTGACTTGACATCCATCTGAAATACTTTGAACTTTTTGTAAGCAGCATAAGCAAGTAGAATTCTTACCCCTTCCAATCTTGCTACTGGAGCAAAAGTCTCTCCATAGTCTAATCCTTCTTCTTGTGCATAGCCCTTACACACAAACCCTATCTTGTTTCTGATTACTTTTCCATCTTCATTCAACTTATTCTTGAAAATTGATTTGGTACCGATCACATCTTTATCCTCAGGTCTAGGAACAAGTGCCCATGTATCATTCTTTATTTGATCAAGATCTTCTTCCATAGCTTTTACCCAATCCTCATCCTTGATGGCTTCCTTCATTGTTTTAGGCTCACACTTGGAAATTAAACAAGTACTCTCTCTAAGCTTTCTTCTTGTTTGAACACCTGCATTCTTATAACCTAAAATCTGATCTACTGAATGATTCATCTTTACATACCTAGGTATCACCGGTTCAGGTCTTGGAGCTTCTTCTTCTGCTGGTTGAATTACTTCTCTTTCATTGCTTTGATCTGTTGGTACTTGCACTTCTAGTTCAATATACACAATCTCTCGGTCATCCTCTTTTACATGGTTGCTTGAATCATCAGATTTGTTAGGGTATTCATCTACTTTTACATTTGCACTTTCAATCATCTTGTTAGTTCTTTTATTTAAACACTTGTATGCTTTACTCTTAGTAGAATAACCCAAAAAGATACCTTCATCACTCTTAGGATCAAACTTGCCAGTGTCATCATCTCTCTTAATGTAGCATCTACTACCAAAGACTTTGAAATACTTAACACTAGGTGAGTGACCATACCATAGGTCATAGGGCATCTTATCTGTTCCTTTCTTTACTTGCACCCGATTTAGCATATAAACAATAGTACTGATTGCTTCTCTCCAGTACATCTTCAGTACATCTCCTTGAATCAACATAGTCCTTGTAGCATCCACTATGGTTCTGTTCCTTCTCTCTGCAACACCATTCTGTTGTGGTGTCCTTGGAGCAAACATTTGTCTCTTGATTCCATTGTCTTTATGGTACTTAACAAACTATGCAGAAGTAAACTCACCACCTCTATCAGATCTTAAAAATTTCAAACTCTTACTTGATTCTTTTTCAACCAATGCTTTGCATGCTTTGAATTTTTGAAATGCATAAGACTTCTCCTTCAAGAAAATTACCCACATCATTCTAGAATAATCATCAGTAAACAATATGAAATATCTTTCACCTTGATAACTCTTCTGTCTCATAGGCCCACAAAGATCAGTATGCACTAAATCAAGTATTCTTTCATATGAAAAGGACTTGCTCTTCAAAGTAGAACTAGTTAACTTACCCAGCTAGCATTCTTTACACATGTCTGGTTTGACTAATTGAGGCAATCCTCTAACTGCATTAGTCTTACTTACTTTGACCAAACTATCAAAGTTTACATGACAAAACCTTCTATGCCATAACTAGCTATCTTCAACTTTTGCAACCAGACAACTATTCACAGTAGTATTCAGATGGAATAAATTACCTCTAGTCTGCCTACCGATAGCAATCTCATCACCAGATCTTCCAATTACTCTGCATACTCCTTTGAATTCCAATCTATAACCTTTATCATTCAATTGACCCACACTCAACAGATTATGTGTTAGACCATCCACATAATAGACATCATCAGTATTACTCTTGCCATTCAAAGAAAAAGTGCCTTTACGTTTAATCAAACAAGGTGTACTATTACCAAACCTTACCAGACCACCATTTAACTCATCAAGTTTAATAAACTTACTCTTATCACCGGTCATGTGATGTGAGCACCCATTGTCTATAATCCATTCATCGTTCTGTCTTTATATGAGAAACCAGTGCCTTATCTCCTTCAGATGGACCTTCTTTGACTGCAACAAATATAAACTCTTCTTCATCATTGTCTCCTAATTTTTCATCGGTAACACCTTTATCCACTGCAACAAAGCATTGTTTCTTCTCTTTTTCTTTAAATCTTATGAAGCTATCCTTTTGTTCACCATTAGGACATCCAGCAGCAATATGTCCAAACTTATTACAAGAGAAACATTTCAGTGGAAGTTTACCTTTGTACTTATCAGTTCCTTTAGGCAATCTCTTAGCTAGTAGAGCTTCAAACTCTCCTTGTTTCCTTTCATCTTCTAAGACGGCTTCAAGTTCCCTGGCATAACTTGACATATGATCAGTATCAAGGCTTGTTTCCTTACCTTTCCTTGTCGGTACATTAGACATTGATGCTTTGAAAGCAGCTTCAACTCTTGGAATACTTTTATCATAGATATTCAACTCAAATTCAGTAAGCTTACCGATCAGTCCATCTATAGTAACATTATCAAATGTTCTCAGCTCATTTATAGAAGACACTCTAATGATATAAGCAGGGAATAGGGTTCTTAACATTTTACTTACCACAACATCTTCTTCGATAGTTCCACCAACAACATCTTCTTCGATAGTTCCACCAACACCTTTAATAGCATTAACTTCTTTTATTCTTTGCCCATATTGCGCAGTATTCTCTCCTACCATTTCCATGTCATCATATTTTTCTCTAAGATTGTCTTCCTTAGCTTTCTTCACATGAATATCTCCACCATAGATAAGTTTCAACTTTTCCCAGACATCATAAGCAATCTCTAGTTCACGAACATCAACATATTCAACGTCAGATAGAGTACTTACAATGGCTTCATGTGCTTGACTATCCTCCTATTGTTCTTTTAGTTCATCTACAGTGAGAGTTCCATCAGGGGTGACATACCTGTTTGTGACATGCATCCAATATTGTGGTCCCATACTCTTTAGGTATAACTTCATTTTATCAGATCATACCAGGTAGTTGTCCTTGAAAAACTTGGGAGGTTCCTTCTTCATCATTTGATCTTTTCCTCAAGTTGTTAGGCTTACCACAAAGAGGACCAAGGCTCTGATACCAATTGTTAGTATTATCAAGTCCAAGATTATTGTGGGGGGGTGAATTAGTAATCTAACAATTCCAACTTATCATTAACCATTCAATCACTTGCATCAATAAACATTCATTGCATGAAAAGCTTAAGCAATAAGAATAGACATCCACAATCATGCAACACAATAACACCAAAGTTTTTCCTGTGGAAACCCAACTGGGTGACAACCACATGTGGGGATGACACCTACTAAAATCTGCACTCTTCTGAAGTACGCCCGGTTAAGAGCTTAGCCTTGTTAAAAGCTTACAATAATGCCTAGTTAAGAGCAAGACCCTGTTAGGAGTCACCCGGTTAAGGGATTTACCTATAGCCCTGTTAGGAGCTTTACCCTGTTAGGAGTAACCTGATTAAATGATTTCAAACCTTAATTAAAGAGTCACCTGGTTAAAGGATTTACAATTCAGACCTATTAGGATCTACCTGATTAAGGGATTTAGCTTGATGAAACTGTTAGGAATCAACAAGTAAATGATATGAGAAAGTAGCACTTCCTTTGCTAATACAGATCCAGTTCAAGCTCAATCTCTGCTACACATACAAACAATCTTCTCTCTTCTGTTTTCTCTCTCGATCACACCTTTGCATCTACGATCTGCACTTGTCTCTCTCATCATTTTACATATTTATACAATACAAGTACATTAGGGCAAATAACTGTTTGACAAAACATTTTACAATCTCTCCCGCTCAATGAGCTAGCCCTAAAACGTGTTACAAACCTAGAACACTTTTCTAACAAACTCAGGTCGGCCTTCTAGTTCATCGCACATCGATTTGACAAAGAAAAGTCAAACCAAAATACATTCTTCAATGTTCTTGCACAACCTCCAATAAATTCGATCTCAACGATCACAAACATGCCAACTCAACAATCCTCGTTGATCAGAAACAACACCACGATCCCTCGAACACAAACACTTACAGCAACACGGTGCAACATCACCGGTCACGGATCTAACTGACTGTTCTAAAGAACACCTTTAACTCTTTGCTGAATAACCTTCTGTCACTCGAATTTTTTGCTTTCCGATCATCAAAACATGATGCGGTCGTAACCACAACCTCATGACATATCCGAGATACAAATATTATGACCACAACATCAAAATCGAAACACTATTGACAAAATCATCAAAACATTCTTCCTGTGCAACATCCTATTTTTCCTGTCAACCTGCAATCAATCATAACTCACTCCATACATAAGATAAATTTTTGCGGTCATAGATATAGCATCTAGAGACATCACTTAGTCATTCTGTATGATCGCACACTCCAATTCTCTCTACAACTTAGGATTCAATCGCTTGATCATACATCAGCTTAACAACATCAACAAACATTAAGTTGGCATCAATGACAACTTTAGCATCATAACTGAGCATCTTACCAAACACATAACATCTCAACAAACTCAACATCAGTTACGCTAACACCTACTTCCTTCTAGAACTATCCAGTGGTCCACTTAGCCCAGGTCATTATCCTAAGGACATGCCATTAGATATTGTAGGTTTTACACTTTGAAATCTTTAACAGGGATACAATACTATTGATTAGTAGTTTTATAATTTTCGCTTTGATACTGTCCTCAAGATATGCTGTGGTAATTTCATCTTTCTAGACTATCTCTAGGAGTATTGGTTGTGTGGATTGATTATTCTAATTGCTTAACTGAAATTTGTCCCCTCTAGTTGTAAGTTGAGACAAACCAACATATTCGCTGAGTTGATTGGATCTGTCATCAATATCCTCTGCGTGAATGGGAGGCAGAGCACTTTACATTCAAATGCATTGCCTGCTGTGAAATTTGGGAGAGATTATTATCTATATAGGGACAAGGTTATGCAACCACAATCTTCCTTTATCGCGAGTAAAGGTGTTTGGACCTTTACCCTCAAGAGGGTGCCACTTTCAAACATCTGGCCTTTGGAAACTTCTGTTTCACATACAGATGGAGATGGGTCAGTGAGATAAATCTCTTTCTTTACTTATAGCACTAGGGTTCACACATACTCATAATTTTGCATCAGTTGTGGTGTGACAGAATATCTGCAGTCAAGGGCCAATCTAGTTTTTTGTCTACCTCTCAAGGCTTGTCAACCAAGAACACTAGGATAGTTTCTAATCTTCTCAGAGTATATACTTCCTTTTAGAATTAACTAGCAATCCACTTAGCCCAAGTCATTATCCCATAGACATGTCATTAAATATTGTATGTTTTACTCTGTGATGCCTTTAAAAAGGATACAATACCATTGACTATTTTTTTTTATTGGCTTTTATACTGTCATCGAGATAATGAAAATGTGGCGAGTCTTGTCAAACTGGCTTAGCAACCATCTTGAGTGGAATGGACATGCAACCGTGATGTGATATTGAATTGTGTCCATGGAAAGACGTCAACAAATTCAACACAAACTTGTTGGGGTTGTGCGATTGTATGATTGTATCACACCCTCAATAATCACCATAGTTACTAGGTGATGGTGACAGGTACTGGTATGCCATTTTCAAAAAAGATCGGGGAGGGGTACTTGGAGATGGCTATATATTTGTATATAAACAATGGAAATCTTTAAAGAAAGCTAAACACTGGAAAGCTTAAAATATAAAGCAAACCCAGCATTTTAAAGTATTGAAATAGAATAATTAAATTGATATTTATCATCATCATCAAATATCAAACCAACATCTCTACTTTTCATGCAAATAAGAAGATTGGAACACTCTACAAAATGTGCTCGAAACTAAAGTTTATTTCCTTGAAAGCACAGGAAGTAAATAAGCTTTCCAAATACACTTAAAACCGGGTAAAGGGATTCTCAAATGACTGAAAAATTAAATCAAGGATCAAACATAGTTTAAGAAACCTACCTATTTAAGCAAAGGATAAATAAAGTGGCGTGATTAAGAAACCAATATGAAAGCTCAAGAAAGTCTTCCATAAATTTAACAGTAATGTGGAAAATTATAATAATCTTACCAACTCCAAATGTATATGCAGTAAGAATAAATATTTGTTGTCCAATGGTATTCCTTGGAAGCGCCACATATGCCAAAGGAGGGATAATTCTGGTTAGAAAAAATGCACAGGGAAAATAAAGCAAGCATCAGAGCAAAACTCAACTAGTCTTTCATACCTATCCATCAAAACACTGCGGTGCCATCTTGTACTTGGTTATTGACTAAATCTAAAATAAACAAGAGGGCCTCTGGACCTTAAGAAGCGAAGGACAAGCATAAACTGTGGAATTGCATCATCTTGTTTCCATGGGCTGCAATAAATGAAATCAATTTGTACATAAAGTCAATAACTTCACCTTTTTCTTTTCATAATATGGTAAATTTAAGCTTATTGACATTTGATATCTAAGAAATATTGTGATGAACCTCCATATCATGACGAAGGGGAGAGCACTGATGAGGTCAATTATGCCTGTAAATGATATCATATAGTAAAGTCGAACTGGTGCACTGCCATAGAAGGGGACAGAGAGACATTATTTCTGCCACATGACAAATCTTCCTAATATAAAAGTCTTGTGTTTCTGGGAATATAGCATCCTCTTTAATCAAGTTTTGCAAAAGTAGCGCAACAATAACAGTTCAGGCCTGCACCTGTAGAGTTTCACCAAGTAGTCCACCGCAAAGAAAAAAGCACATATGATCCTTAACACTTCAAGGGAATGATGATACTCCAAAGAATAACTGTCAGATATCATGGTAACCAGGTACAAAAATGCAAATTACATCAGTATTTAAAGAAGCCATTGTACTGGACATAGTAGTTTTTTCCTGATAACTAATAATGTAACTAGATGAAATATATGTGGATTTGGTTGAAATATTATTAAAGTTGAATAGCACATACGTTGACCTCACATAAAGGGCAATCAGTATCAGAGCTGCCAAAGATTCTATCTGCAGAAAAATCCACAAACATATTAATCGGGAAATCGACATACTAGTTTATCCTCAGTATAGAATTAAAATATTATAAAGCAGGTATAAGTTATCTAGAGGTACTAGAATCAATAAAATCCTGACACTAACCCACATAAGGAGAGGACTCCATTTTCCACCACGAATGACAGCACGAACTTGGATTGTTGGTACTACTTTTCCATAGAGAAAAGAATCATGGTAATTTGATAGGACATCCTACATCCCAAAGCCAAGTGTATTGGGAGCTTTTAATTGCAGAAGTCATGAAGCAATGCATGGTGTTTGAAACGTACCTTGCCAGCATGTATAATCTTTTTTTTTCTTTGACTCTTAAACTGAAGAAACTTTTCTATAAGACTAATTTTCCGACTGTCAGACTCTATTCTCCCCATTACGGGGGTAACATCAAGCTGTTGTACAGGCTCCTTATCTTCTTTTCCAATAACTGAAATGCATTGACCACTAAGGGATTTATGCAATGTTTGAGAATGAGCAAGTTTCCTCTTGCTGGAAGAATTATATCCCTCGGGTTGTTCAACTGCTGGTTCATCTAGAGCTTGAACACACACTTCTAATGAATTATCATCCTTGAGATTTCCAAGCCCGCTTTCATCACAAAAAGAACAATTCAGAGCTACAATAAGTTTCACATAAATCTATCTTTTAGCTAAAAAGGATAAATGATTGAATTGCTGAATATGAACATCAACCAGCCAGGCAATGGGAGTTCAAGTAGCAAAATCATTCCTGATAAACAATGCAAAATCGCAGAGGTAAAGACCAAAATCAATAATGGAATATAAGCAACACTAATCAGTGAGAATCACAACAATTCAATAAACCATGCTATAGAAAATTATTTGAAGTAAATGTAAAACTCTATATTTTTATGGATCAAGAATAGGAAAGCAATTTGTGATAAATTGGTCAGAATATATAAATAGAAGGAAGAAACATGGAATATTATAGTTTATCATGGTGGTTGAGAATCGGGGAAATGGTCCGCGTCCTTTGCACTATCCATTATATGCTACAAGCCTACCTTGAAGTTTCTTGCTGGTCAGGAGCAACGAGCCCCTAGCTATCATCCGAATTTTCTATTCTGGAGCACTATGTTGAGGTCTTGCACCTAGAGGCTGGTATTCTGTTTTGAATAAAATGCAAATATATTGATTTTAAGGATTTCAAAGAAAATGCCTTAATATAGTATGCAATCCAACGTAAGAAGAGAAATAAAAGACATTGCTCCACAGAGCATTACATAGGCCTATAACACAGTATTCAACATATGCAACTTACAGTTATGCATTGAAGTGAAATCTGAACTTGTTTAGAGCATCAGTAGTTTTCTGAGCTAACCGTGGGATTGGATTCCTTATATACATAACTTTTTGGTTTAGCACATTGTAAGCAAGATTAAATGAGAGTGTAAGGGTTATTTCCTTCAGGGAATTCGCTGAGTTACTAAGTAGCAGAAGGGGTGCCTTAAGGCTTGATGAGAGTCTTGGATATTGAGAATTTGTAGCAGAACTTTTATTTGGGGGACCAAGTTTAGCACGTTCTTTCATAATGTATGCAATCTCTCTTTTGGAAGACTTGAGACATTCCATTAATTGCTTCAGGCGATTTCTCATGTTGATACACAAACTTAATTTAATTGCAATGTAGAAGCTAGTTTAGAGTTCAAGCATTATAGCAATTGAAATTTTAAGTGATGCAATCATGGGAGGAGAGAGAGGGGCTGCTGCTACATTCTTTGTGCAAGAATCAGCTGATCTACAAAAGCAGAAAATAAAGAAGATTGTTCTATCCTAAACAAACCATGGGTCCTTTTAGGAAGGAGACGATATAGTGGTTTCCTTGCAGTCAAACCTTTATGAGGACAACTTTGGATGAAAGAGCACTGACATGCCAATATTATTGAAATGGTGAAAGCTCTACATCATTCGTGGAAGAGAAAAACAAACAATGAAGAAGTATATCATTCATTTGCGATGTTTACATAGTTAAACATTTGGCTTATGTAAGCAATTCCTTCAACCGCACGAATAACCTCCTATACAACTATCACTCTTCACAAACATAACCTTATCATTTATATTAATATTATATACACTAACCTGACACTTAAAATATTGTGATGTAATATTTGCACTGTTCTCCCCTTATTGCATCACTCCAAACAAAGAGGAACATTGGTATTGGATTGGGATAAACATGATAGCCCACGAAAGGCTCGATGAACTTGGATGCACTCATTGTCACCAAGTACTTCGAAGTTCATGGATTCATATGATATACACAAACATACCATTAAGTAATCGAAGGTATTTAACAAGAACGCATGCTGTTGACAACAATGGACCACCATGGATAGGGGCGCACATGCTATCCTGAACCAAAAGTTTTTCAATGGGTATATGCTTGAAGTTCAAACAACAATGAAGTCACAATGAGAATAGTGACACATGCTAGTCACAAGCATATCACTCAACTTGCGTATCGGGACAAACATGTTATCCATAAGCACACAACCCTATTGTGAATGAGAACAAACAAGCTATCCTCAAATATAGAAGATCCTTTATTCCAAAGGGGAAACAATTTCTAAGATATGATGCCCTCAAGTAGTTAATCCAATCTCCAAGCAAGAAGCTAACTCAAGATAAGAATAATTTGACATCCTCTTATTGGTCCTTGACCTCCTTATATCTTTATCACTATATGTAGCATGAAAATTATTTCTATCATGAGCATTGGGGTGCTGGTTTCAATCAGTAACTTACCTATTACAATGAAATTTTCCAAAAATACGAGTCTTAAAAACTGAAAAAAAACACCACTAATGGATTTGGACGATACCCAAACCTCTAAAATGACATGCCACAAGCCTGTTTTTGCTTTCAGAAGAATTCAACACCTATTTTACAGAGCATGTATATACAGATGTAGACAATATGACATCAGTAAAATGAAACCTTTATGGTATTTGAACTTAAGATCTCTTACACATCTAACATCAATCTTAGAAACTTACACCAACTATACTCTAAACAAGTGCATATTACTTTCTTCTCTTGAATTTATTATCTTATATTGTTTATGTACATGTAGAACAAAAATGCAATAACCAAATTTGATCTTATGATCGTACTACTGCAACATTTGCCTTGAGTTAACTCCTCTACACTCCAATGTTGAGCTTCATTTTACTATGCACCTTTTAACAAATCTTTATAAAACACACATGAAAATCATGGCATGGTTCTAATTCCAAAATGTTGATAGGTGTATGAACCATATTTGGTAATGGGCATGGTGCTAATCACGGCATTGCTTATGCTTAGTAGAATTTTTTCAAGCATGTCATGAGCTTGACATTGAATATTATGGATTTTATCAATAAATTTAGTGGCAAAATATTTTTCTTTGTGCATTGAAATAGAGTCTACATGTTATATAGTTGGTTTAACTATGTCAATGGGCACATATCGCAAAAAGCCACTTGACAAACCTTAAAAAGATGCAACTTGTAAATGTTTGTTCAAATCTACCATGATAGGTATGTCAATTTAAGGATAAGATTTCAACTAGTTACCTAGATGCTTCTTGTTGTACATGCCCCACAAAATGTGCTGGTCAAAATGAAAAAGTAATTTTAACCATCCATATATATAATGAATGTCATGGGCATTATGGACTTTATATCCATGAAGGTCAAAGTGTCTTTTAAAATCTTAGGAATGAGAGGCCCTATGTGAGATGATTGATTTTGGAGTCTATGTTGAATCCAAATGTGTTCCAGAATGTGTTTGGTGGAATCTTCATTGAGATAATCTTCAAGCACAACACAAGGATAACCATTTTGAAGAAATAGTCAACCACAACAAGCACACTCACAAACAATAGACACGATCACAACTGTGGTTAGTAGTTAATAGACGAGAAAAAAATTTGCCAAGAAGTTTATTTCTAGGGCTATTGTTGAATGAAGAAAAGTTGTGCAAACCTTGTTTCTTATCTAAGAGTTTTAAATTAATACATGTTGAACTTATTTTGTAAGTATTAGGTATCATTGATGAAAATATGAGTCACATAGTCGGCTTTTGTAGATAATGAATCTTGGATACTAAAGAGACCTACAACTTTAGTGTGTTTCTCTCATCAAATTCGACATTTTTCTTCCATTCTAACACAAAATTGTCTAAGGTAATATCAAATAGAAATTTGAAAATAATAATCTACATTTTTCTTTCTTATACAAAGAACAATAAATTACCACAAATGTAGATCAACATTGTAGAATTGTGCCCACAAAGAATTGTCATGCCCATATGGGTTGAAGATAGATAGTAAAGGCAATGACAAAAGGATAAAAAAGGCAATTTGCTACGAGATTGACACATACATATTCTTGGTCATGAGATGAAGTTGTTGCAGAAAGGTCATCCACTTATGCTTGGTCACGGGGTGAAGTTGTTGCAAAAAGGTCATTCACTTAAAGCCAATTCATGCTCTCCATCTAGATACCCATTTGAACAAAATGATAAGTCTTACAGTTTAAACAAATAATTGTTTCTTCCCAAGGATGTAGTGTTTCCAGTTACTTACATCTTGAAGAATTGCAAAAAAATCTTTGAATAGTATGCAATTAGGCAGTAGTTTTTACATCTAGAGTCTAGACAACCCTAAAGTCAGAGTTTTAGAGGCATTTCTACCAATCTCAAATGGTTGATTGAGGTTATATAGAATGCTCATTAGCTTTAAATATTTTTTTTTGTCGGAGCTCTTTAAAAGTTTTCTATTAAGCATCATTCAATCAAAATGATTCTTTGGTACTAATATTCCTTTTTGAAGAAAGTTGGTTTAGGAGTTATATTTCTTGTAGATCAACTTGTACTTTGGAATTGTCAATGAAGTAGTCAAATTATTATATTCTTTCACGGAAAGGGGACACCTATCCATATTGGCATACAACTTGTGTTTCTGTAAGATGTAGAGCATGTATTTGATTTATGCAAGATGCTCTTCCCATGTGTTATTGTTGATGATAATTCCATCTTTGATCAACATACGACTTTGGTTGGCTTTCTTCTAATGCAATAGAAGTAACAAGGTCATTGGTGAGGCCAAAAGTTGCAAACAAATGATTGAAAAGGCCTTTGTTAGGCTCAAAATTAGTCTTCCAATATCATCAAGGTTGATTATGTACCTCATTATAGTTAAATTTCAGACCAATCATTTAGTACTTGACACAAAGAAGGTTGTCATAAAGATTGACTATGGAGAAAAGTAGAGTGCAATTCTTGATAGAAATCTTATTCAAGTTTTAAGTCTACTCAAACTTTTCATGTTTTATCCTTCTCAGGTGGAAGCGACACGAATAATGAAACTATCATAGGACAATTTGTTGTGCCATATATGTTCTTTAACAAATGTCACTTGAATTTAGCAGGCAAATCTTGTCATTTTCCAAATAGGCTTATATTTTTAGGACCATTGGAAAGTGAGGGAGCCTTAGTATAAGGTTAATTGAGTGCATAAGAATGGAGTGGGATTCTAACAGTTGAATTGAAAATTTATTCTTATTCGATTAACTACATGCTAACTCATCTATACTAGGAGGGCTGCATAAATGAAAATATTTATGGCGATCCAATAAATATTGTGGCATTCTCAAAACCAAATTATAAGAATTATTCCTTCTACAAATGATAAACCTACTTGCAAGAATATTTTGAACATAAAAAAAATAAGTCTTTGATGACCCTATCAAGTTTATAACATTGATCATCAATTGTTAGATGATACCTTGTGGCCTTGACATCTCACATGAATGACTTATCAAAAGGGAAATGATTTTTGGAAAGACATCATATCATAGATGATATCGTCCTAGAAAGAATTTATGGCATATTGGAGCCAATATTAAAGAGTGACACACAATTCTCTATCTTGTTGATTCCAACCAGTAAAGTATGGTGATGGAGAAGGTGGGACAATAAAGTTTAGCCTCTTAAATTTGTGTATTTAGAAATGATATTATTTTTGCATCTATTCTCCATAATGAATTTTAGTGGTTGACCTTGAACCCACATATGAGAATTCACTTCTCCTTTGGGCTCAAATATTGAAGGTTTCTTCTAAGTTGGGAGAACTACAAGAGCATTATGTTCAAATTTAAAAGAAATAAGATTCCCTTTTGTCATTGCAAGCGAAATTTTTGTTTGCACTAAAGGCCTATTTATATAATGCAACATTCGTCACTATAGTGTTCTTAATCTTGTGAAAATTTTCCCTATGCTTTCTTATTGGATTGTTGCATCTTTGGTTCCATGGATATGACCAATTTTGTCGGTGTATCTAGTTACTATTACATTAGAGCTACTTCTTGAAGTTGGATTTGGTATTTTTTGAAACCTTGCACTACTTTCTTGGGTTCTACTTGCTTTCTTAGGAGTGGCTCTCAATGGGGGTTGAGGCCCTAAGTGGTTGCCAAGGAAATCCATTGATGAGTAGATTAATCAAGTAATAACAATAAACAAACTGGGGTAAACACATTAAACAAGATGATAATGATGCCTTGCCCATTCCTTCAGTGCTTGTTTAGGCTAAGGATGGGGGATGATGTCTATCCATCCACAAGATGTATCGAGTTGGCATGATCGAACTTCCTTGTCTTCATGAAATGATTGTTTGGTTCCACACGAGTTCTCACTTGGGGGCTGAGGTCCAAAGAGACTACTAGGGTAACTTAGGATAGGGCTATGTGATGACACTCTTCCTACATATATTCTAGAATCCCCTCCATTGGATTTGTGGTTTGCCTCTAGTAGTTCTTGTGTTTCCTTTGTGTCTTTGCAGGTTTGGTCATAACCATGTTCTTTTCTTCAGCTTGCTTGTGTTTGGGCCCTTGTGTTTATATCCTTAGCATGGTAGGGTGAGCCTTAGGGTTCCAAATGATCGGGTGGTTGTGTTCTTCCTCCATCAAGGTTCGATAGATTGTTTGTGAGTGGGATGAATCCTATTTTCAGTATCTTTATTCATGTTGCTTGATGATCTCCATTTGCATATTGTATCATGTCATGTATCATTGATTATTTTTAATTGATATTGTAAGTGGACACTCCATTAGGAGGTTGATGTAATTGTAATAATGTAATAAATTGATTATTGAAAGAATAGTTTAGAGTTAGATAAATCGATGTCGCTATCGACTATCAATAGGAAATTATATATTATCATTGCTATTTTGGAAAGTGAATTAGGAACATTTGGAATTGGTGTTCAAAATGAAGCTAGTTTTTTACCACGGTAACAACAGGTTTTGAAGGGGTCACAAAGCCCTTTAACAAAGCAAAAGAAAGATAAACAATGAAAACCCATAACTAAAACTAACTGTCACAAACAGCTACAGAAGACCAAGAACGGCTAACACCCCTGATAGGAAAAGCAAAGATCAACAACAACAAAAAAAACAACCCTTAAAAAGACAAATGGGGGACCAAGAGAAGAACCCACCCAGCACAAACTACCAGCAACTAAAACCAGTAGCCCCAAACCAGCACAACAGTAGCAACAAAAAATAAACACACTAAAATTCCAGCTGCTTAACGCCAAGATATGAAGGCCAAAGCCATACAACTCAGGAAACAAACTGTTTATCCCTTAACCCCCTTCTCATGGGAACAAAGTGTCATATCAAAGGAAGGCGAAGATCTCTTGGCATATTTTCCTTTAATTGTAATCCAACCTTCTTCCACTTTGGCATCCTCATCCTACCAGCAATGGGAATCTAGATCAGAGTTTCCAGCACCCAGCACAGGTGCAACCAGTAGTGAACCAGATCCCAGAAAACTCTCTGTAGGAGAGGGAATAGAAAGAGGACCAGAAGAATCAGTACCAACACTCAAACCAGCAGAAAGACAAGATCCATCCAACAAGGAGGGAACGGTTCCAGTAGAGCCTGCCGCAACAAAATCCCGCACAAGGGCACAAACAATGGGGGGATCATCCTCACACCCAAGGCTAGCACCAATAGTATCCCCAAGAGGCAAATCCATAGAGGGTTCCGAAGCAACAACCTGGAAAAAGCTTCACTGGGAGGAACTCTTCACAACTGTATAATGATGAGAAGAAGCCCCTTTCCACCATGAAACATACCGTCTAGTTTTACCCAGACTACAATTGGTTGCAATATGACCGGTTTGGAAACATCTTCGACACCTAAAGGGGATTCCTTCATAATCCAAAGGTTGAATCCAACTTCCCTTCGGATACACCAGTCTAATTTCCGTAGGCAAGCCCTATATATCCACCAAAATGCAGGCGTAAGTAGTGTGGAGAATGTCAATAGATTCTTAATCCACCATCAGGAAGTCACCCAAAGCCTCACCCACTTCCTCCAAAAGAGGATCCACCCAAAGATGCAGCGGGAGGTTTGGAAGTCTCACCCAAATGGGCATCTTACTAAAGGTTTCAGATGAGGGATCAAAATCCTCATGCCAAGGTTTACGATCCTCCTAGCTAAAGAAATGACCACAGAGGATACGATTTCTATCCGCCACAAAATCAAATTTGGCAACAAAAAAACCTTTAGCAAGAGGATAAATATTAACCTCACCAGAAATAATGGATTCCCGAAAATTTGGAAATCTAGGCATGAAGCTCAGGAAGACATGGCCAAAAACCCCTAAATCTGCAAATAACTGCCTGATTGGAGAAGATAGATGATGATTGCTCTATTTCCTCCACAAATTCTTCACCCAGAGTGAGAGAAATGTGATTAGCCACAGAGATAGGATCAACCGCGAAAGACTTCCGGGCAGCCCCAACAACAGGCACCATCGATACCCGCAATGAAGGCCTCGCAAAAACCCTCGGACCAAGACCAGTCACCACAGAGATGGAGGCCACGGCCAACGCCCTAGCCACCGAGACATTCACCCCACCACCACCACTACCACTAGGCACACCACCAACAGCCAAGCTGGAAACACACGGGGCAGAGGCGTGCTTCCCAGACACACCACACTTGTGAACAACAACAGGAGAAAGTGAAAGTGAAGGCACTTTCAGATTCCCACCCACGTGAGAAACAAGTCCAGAATCGTGATCTTTGGGCATAGAAAGGGAGACAAGGGAAGACGAGGAGGCATCACCTAGAACAGGCTTGAAAATAGCTCCTCCATCCACCGAAAATGCAGGAGCCATTTGAGCGGGAATAAAAGCGTCAGGCGCAGTTCGAACAATGGGCAGAGCCATCGAGATTATTAAAACATATCCAAAATGAAGCTAGTTATAATGGTAATGATGTTCATTATAAATGAGATGTATTTCATTATTATTTTAGTAAGTTAGATGAGTGGTAGTTGTGTTGTTGAGTAGCGACGTTAGGGAACCCAAAGAGGACATAGCTTGGTGTTATACATTTCTTTCTATAGGGTATCACACTAACTTGTGGATATTGTTTTTACATATGATTATAAATACAGTTGGTTGTTACAAATTTGTTATACTTCTGTTTCATAAACTTTATATTCATTTTTATTTTTTTTACTTCAATTGAATAAATTATACATTTTTCTATTTTGTATTTTGAATATTAATATAGATACATTTTTAAACTAAATTTGATTGAGCTTTGACCAACAAAGTTTTGACATTTCTAACATCTCAAAATTGTGATTTATGTTTGCAAACATCTAGAAATGGCTAATGCATTTTCATTTTATAATTTCATTGTGATCTCATCAATTCTTCTATTAATATTAATTAAATCAATTTTAATTATTTAATAATATTAATTATCCTATATATCAATCAAATAAATAATTATTTTATTTATTTATTTATTATTTTTACTCTACTATGAATTAAGCAATCTTATTATATATCTTATTATCCTACATATTAATTAAATAATTTTTAATATTTATAAATTAACATTTTTCCTCCACTATTAATTAAATAATTTTGCTATTTAACTAATTCTTCTTTTGGTCTACTACAATTAAATAATTGTAATAAATATTTAATTAGCACTTCTTCCAAAATTAAATAAATTTTAAATAATTTATTTAATTTCTCACCAAAAATAAATAAAATAAATGTTTTATTTATTCCCCCTATGCATTTGATCTTTCTTAATTCTTCCACCTCATCATTCCATGCTCTAATTTTAGGTCCCACCCTATCTTGAATTTTCTAATCCATTGATCTTTTTAATTAATCTCTACCATTGATCAAATATATTTGATTAAGGTAAAAATAGGTTTTGAAGGGGCCCCAAAACCCTTTACAAGCATATTTTGAGGGGGATTTAGAACCCCACTAAAACGAAATGCTGCTAAGGAATACACATTTTAAAACTAGCAACCTAAATCCATCACATAACTAGCAACTTACAAAGAATAACCACTAATGTCCCAGCTCCACAGAGACCAGAGAAGCCTCACATCAGAAAGAATTTGCTGGGGTTTTAAAGCTCCCCAACACTTAACCATGGTTTTGACATGGAACCCATAAACCTCAGGATAAACTAAGAGACTCCCCCCAAGAGAAAGGACAAAGAAGAAACAATCTCCACCATAGGACAAACCAGCCCCAAAACCTGCCTTTAACCTTAATCGAAAACACCCAACATCCAAGATGGACCCTTGAAAATTATCAACATCCATCTGCAATCTCCTACCAGAAACCAACAGAAAAAAGCGCCAACAAACACATAGAGAGGGTTAAAAGGGACTCCCTCATCCACAACTTTGGGGGCAATACCCACAACCACAAGAGCTTGCATCAGGTGAATAATACTCTGACAACCAACAACAACAAGCCACTTGGGGTTAGGCCTGGGGGAAAAAAGACCCCAAGACCACATACCAACCAACTCCAAGGGCTTACCTCTAGCACTATTTTGGCACCACACCACAACCCACCCAACCTCAACAAGAGAAGGGCCATCCCCCATCCAGTTCCAACTTGCCATCGTATCGTAGAACAAAATGAGAGAGGAGACCACTTGCAACCACTAAGAACCTCCACCCAACAACCACAGTTCACCTCCATAGGATGTGCCTCCATCACAATACGATCTTCCACCTCAATAGGAATCAAGGATGAAGGGAGCAGAAGCAGAGAAAGTCTCCTCCACAAAAAAGTCACAAGATAAAACCCCACCACAATAGGGGTATACTCCACCTCTATAGGAGTATGGCACAAATGAAGAAGGCCAGCGAAAGAATCCCCCTAAAGAGAGACATCCAGGCCACAGTCCCCGAAGGAAAAAAACATTCAAAATTAGGGGAAAGGTAAACACAGAAGTGACAGACCCCACATAAGAGGAAGAGGCAAAGCTGACCCTAACAAAGTCCAACCTTTCCACAACAAATATGTACCCCGCTCCAAGAGATTGGTCGTTTAATAACAGATTGCTAGAAATCCCATAAGAAGATCGGTGAGTGGCCCACTCATAGGAAGGGCATGAGCCCCCACATCCTGGAGCACAAAACAAGACCCGTCACAAGCAGCGGTCACATACTCTTAGCCCCCGAGAGAAGAATAGGGGAAAACAGGAACCCCCCAGGATCCCATCCCCCATCGACGACCACACAGCATGAGGACCCCCCAAGAGCCCGACCCCCATCATCTTCGTCATTGTCTTCAACCTCGATGACATCCCCATATGCTACTCTCGCTCTTGGCAAAATCCTAGCGTTGCACTCACTGCCTCCGCTCCCTCCCTCCATCTTGACCCAATAAACCTCTCAGTTCCACCATTGATCAAATGTTAATTGAAACATATAAATAAAATCCTTTACTCATAATTTTCTCCTAGAGCATATTATGATCAAGCTATCAAGTATCAAGCATCATGGATTAAGTATTGAGCACTAAGTATCAAGCATCAAGCATTAAGCATCATTTATCATCTCAAGCTATTATCATATCTTTGTGTTGTCATGGTTATGGTACTTTGAAGAGAAACCCACATATTAAAGCATTCAAGTAAATATCAAAGAAATAATGGAGCAATCTAAGGTCTTTGATATGGTATTATTGTTCATCATTAGATTTTATGTATAGATCTTAGGCTTTATTGAGTTAGTATGAGTGTGAATATGGATCATTCATTACATTGTTCGTATGCTAGTTGGAAAGATGTGCATAATATTCAAATTTCACTCCTAAAAACAATTCTATTTGAGCATTTACTTTTACATTTTGAGCTCTTATATCTTTTCATTATTGCCACCTCTTTAGCGACTTGTCTATAAATCAAGATATTTTCCATCTCATTAAATAATAAGCACTGGAGATATTTTTTACTATTTGGTTATGTATATTTAATAAAGTCACAAGTTTATATGGGGACCTTAAACCCTAATGCATCCATGATCATAATGTTGAACCTAACTATAACCCAAACCCTAACCTTGACCATGGTGTAGACCCCAACCCTTACAAAAATTTAAACCATTTAATAATAAGCCATAACCATAATCTTAACCCAAACCCTAACCTTTATATTAATCTTCTTCATAGCTATATGGAAAAACCTAGACCCAACCATTATGTAAACCCTAAATATAACCATAATCCTAATTCTAACCCTAAACCCTAGCCATAATGCTAACCTTAATTATTACCCTAACCCTACCCTTTCCCCTAACCCTGACCCTCCCCCAAACCCTAATCCAAACCAAGGCCCTAATCCTAAACATTATGTAAGCCCTAAAATTGGCTATAATTCTAACCATAACCCTAAATTCTAATCCTAACCATAATCCTAACTCTAACCCTGACCATAACTTAAGGCCTAAACCTAAACCTAATCTCAACCCTAACCATTTCAAAAAATTAAGAATGACCCTAAACCTAATGATATCACTGACCCAAAACTTAACACTTATCATAACCATGATGTAAACCCTAACTGTAAACTTTATCCTAATCCTTAAATTAACCTTAACCCTAATAAAACCCTAATATGAACCCAAACCAATCCCTAATCTAAACACTAAACCTAATCATAATTTAGACCCTAAATCTAATTGTAAGTCTAACGTCTTCCTAAATACACTCCAAACCCTAATTTTAACTCTAACCCTAACCCTAACCATGTGGTAAACCCTAACTCTAACAATAATTACAAACCTAACATTAAACCCCAACTCTAACCAAAATTATAGCCCTAACATTAACCATAATTCTAAGCCTTACCCTCACCATACTCCAAACCCTAACCTTAACCCAATCCTACCCATGATGTAAACCCTATACCTAACCATAATCCCAAACCTAATCCTAAACCCTAATTCTAACCATAAATCTACCCCAAATCCTTACTCTAAACATGATGTAAACCCTAATTGTAACCACAATCCTAATCCTAAACCTTAACCATGACCATAATCCTTACTATAACTCTATCCATTATCGAGACCCTAACCCTAGCCATGATGTAAATTGTAATCATAACCATAACCCAAACTCTAACCATAATCCTAACTCTAAACCTAACTGTAAGGATAACCATGATGTCAACACCAACTCTAAACAAAATTTGAACCATAACCATCAACCCTAAGCTCCTAACCTTAATCCTGACCCTGACCTTGACCATACTTCTAACCATAACCTGAATGATGTTTCCATAGTTAGAAATAGTATTGGAAACCCAACCTTAGGATTACAATCTAATAAAAAAATGCTACATAATAATATATTAATTTATTCAATAGCATGTTGTGACTATTACTAGCATATATAACCTATATATAAAATGCATCAAGATATATCGAGGCCTTTAACTTTGTCATCATTAAATTTAATAAAGAAAATATTAAATTAAAAAAATTCAATGCCTCGATATATCTCGACATATTTTAAATATAGATAATATATATGCTAGTTTATTTACTGATATACCTTGATTTGAAATGGCGTCCCGATATTTACAACTCAGTGTATTTAGGTAATGTTTTTTTTTTTTAAAATTTTGAGAGAGTTGTTGCTAACCATATTCTATGTAACATAGTTTGAGTTAGTTATTTTTAATGATATTTTATTCCACCATTATCTTTAATTTCCTTTTTCTTCATCTTAGCTTACAAAAATTTGTTTAATTCTCTCTATTTTTTACTCCACTCATAAAAAAGTACCCGCATTGTTCCTTTCCCATTTCAAACTTTCATGCTATTTAACCTTAGTGAAATATTTTACTATATTTTAGGCTACTCTCAAATCATGTTCTAAGAATAAGCATGAAGACAATTCTGAGGACCAACTGGAAAATGTGGGTTTTTAATCATGAGAAAAAGAAGAGATTAAGTGCTCATATAGGCCCCTTATTACTAGTTGGGAATGGTGAAAAAGGAATGCTATCATATTTGTCCTAATTCCAAAGTTTCTTTATCATATGGAATGCCAAACTACATGAACACTTTTTTTAAAAATCAATTATATCTTTTAATGAATCATTTTTTAATAATAATAGTATCAAAACAAGGGTGTTGGCCCTTACAAAGATGTCTGGACCAAAGAGGCCATTTACAACTTGATCAAGAACATGCCATAGACAAAAAAGGCCAAAATAGACCATTTATAGTATAATAGTAGAACAATTAGTAACCCACATCAAGAGTGGTTAGACAATTCAACCACAATGTGGGGAAGAGAAAGGGAAGATGAGGCAGAATGATCATTCCTACGTTGACAGACACCAATCCAAGAAATACCATCAAAAGGACCCCCACCACAAGGGGGAGAAAGTGGAAACATAATCTTTGTGAGACTATCAGTGTAAGGGGCAGAGTACTGACAAGGCTACACACCATTTGCCAAAGGTTCAAGTACTACAAGAGCAATAGACAAAGAAGGGTCCATACAGCTAGACAGGTCCACACAATAGCAAGAGGTGAAGTAGGATCCACAGTGCCAAAGGAGGTCAAACCATCAATAGGAGGCTCATCTAGGGGGACAATCAAGTGATCACTATTAGCATCCTTCCACCAAGTGGCAGTACCTTTTACGACATGAGAGAGAAATTCATGACCAAGTGACTAGTAGGGAAGAACCACGAACATCCAAAGGGGAAACCCTCATAATCTAATGATTGAGTCCATGACCTATCCCCAACCATGAGAATCATATCCCCAAGAAGAGGTTTGGAGATGTCAATATCAACCAAAATGAGTGCAAAATTAGAAATTCCCATGGAGGAAGTGGTATCATCCACTTTTAAGAAGTGCTGGATGAAGTTTATAATGGCCTCAAAACAAGAATCCTCCCAAAAATGAAGAGGGAGATTGGGAAGATGAACCAACACTAGACACACACTGTGTGGTTTAGTAAGAGGGTTAAAGGAGACTATCCAAGGTTTGGTTGAGAGAGAGTGAATGCCCCAAACCATCAACTTTCTCAACACCAAATTATGGTCAATAGGAGAAAAAAAGAAGAAACAAAAAATCCCTTAGCATACGAGAAAAAGCTCAATGTTACCAAAAACTAAGGGTATCTAGGAATCCATCACCCATCGATGAAGATTGGGTAGGGAAGGCCAAAGACCAACAAATCTGCACACCAACCTACTTGGTTTGTAGAAATGAAAATTATCCACCACATCATGGAAACAAACCACAAGGTCTTTGCACAAGCAAGAGGATGAGATTTCCCCTTGGGAGGAAGAGTAGCAATAGATTTGGAAACACAAGAAAAGCTTCATCTATTAGCAATAGAAAGAGGGTCTTAGGGGGACTCCACCACCCACAACACCAAAAGACCTAGGGAATGTATACCAGAATAATTCCTAGTAAGAGAATACGACTTGCACCAAACTCTAAAATAGGCACCTCGACAATAGAAGACTCTAGAATCCTAGAGCCACCCACACCAATAGCATAATCCAATCCACCAATAGAACCCAATCCAACAACAACAAACTGCGGAAAATATCCCTCCCTCAACAAAGGAGGCCACACAAAAGCCTCAGTCAACACAACGGTATGCTCTGAGCCAAATTGAGGGCCCTGCAACGTACCCCTCCCCCCACCCCAACTAGTGATGGTAGCAAGTTTTAAAAATGAAATGCACAGGAGAGCTTTTTTAATGCCTTGGTAATGAATCCTTTTTATAGTACCCAATATGTTACATTTAAAAAGGATTTAATATTGATCTCACCCACCAATCACACAAGGAACTAGATTCAAATTGAGAATATTTATATTTTCCCTTTACTTGGAGTTTCAACAATCATCATAACTACCCTCTATTAATTTTATAGTTATATGGTGTTACTTATATGATAGATATATGAACGAAGATGAGTGACCAAAAAGGTGCCAAACATTTTTTTGGTCCCCCAAAAGCAATAGGGTGTATGCCCTATGGCTCTGGAAATCCAAGCCATAGAACATGTGCCCTATGTAAAGTTCATAAATGAATAAAAACATGCAAGCCAAATGTGGCAATAAAAATCAAACAGGCTCTGACATGCCAATTTCAGCATCAAGACCATACATAAAATTTAACATTCGAGTATAAGTTACTCTTCCTTTCTTATACTTAAGTTACATTTTATGTATACAATTTCAGGATCTTTGAGAGTGGTTTCAGCTTCATAGGAATTAGATAAAGATTCTGGATTTCGAAGGTTTTTAGGAAAATTCAGACAACCAAATTTTAGGAATCAACACATTGTCTTCAACATGATTCCCAGTGGACTAGTGATTGTAACATTAAGCCCTTGACTTGTGTTCGATCATTTGAGGATCGTTTCTTGTTATTTTTTAATTCTATGGTTAGTTTGGTAATTAAAGTGTATGTTTAACCATGTGTGTGTGTGTGAGAGAGAGAGAGAGAGAGAGAGAGTTTAGGGTTCAAAGTGGTTCTAATATATCAGAAAGAGTCAAAATGGGCCCTTAGTGGTCCTAGGGCCCCTTAGGACCCATTAGGACACATTAGGACCCCTTAGGACACATTAGGACCTCTTAGGAACCCTTATGACACATTAATCATTGTAGGACACACTAATGTGTTCTAATGTGTCCTAACGCTTTCTTAGATGTTTTAATGGATATTGAATGGTCCTAGCAACCCTTAGGACCCATTAAGACCCCTTAGGACCCATTAAGACCCATTAGGACACATTAGGACCCCTTAGAATACATTAATCATTGTACGACACGCTTTAGGGTTCTAATATTCCCTAAGGAGTTTTAATGGAACCTAAGTGGTCCTAAGAACCCTTAAGACCTATTACGACCTCCTAGGACCCATTAAAACCCATCAGGACATGTTGGGACCCATTAGGACCCCTTAGAAAATATTAATTATCGTAAGACACACTCTAGGGTTCTAATATGTCCTAACAGGTCCTAATGTGTCCTAAGGGGTTGTAATGGGTCCTAAGTGGTCCTACGACCCATTAGGACACATTAGGACACATTAGAACCCATTGGGACTCCTTAGAACACATTAACCCCCATAGGGCACACTAATGTGTCGTAAGGGGTCCTAATGTGTCCTAAAGTGTCGTAAGGAGTCCTAATGTGTCATAAAGTGTCGTAAGGGATCCTAATGGGTCCTATTGGATTCTAAGTGGTCCTTGGACCCCTTAGGACCCATTAGGGCCCCTTAGGACATATTAGGACCCATTAGAACATATTACAACCCATTAGGACCCCTTATAACACATTAATACTTGTAGGATTCAATAATGGGTTATAAGTGGTCCTAATGTATCATAAGGGGTCATAATAGGTCTCAAGTGGTCCTAGTACCCCTTAGGACCCATTATGACCCCTTAGGATTCATTATGACCCATTATTCCACATTAGAACCCATTACTACCCCTTACAACACATTAAGGGGAGTAGGACACACTAATGGTTTCTAATATGCCCTAATGGGTCCTAATGTGTCCTAAGGTATTTTAATGGTCATAATATGTTTCTAGGAACCCTTAGGATCTATTATGGCCCCTTAGGATCCATTAAGAACCATTATGACCCATTAGGAGCCCTTAAAACACATTAATCATTGTAGGACACACTTTAGGGATCTAATGTGTTTTAAAAGGTCCTAATGTGTCCTAAGGGGTTATAATGGGTAATAAGTGATCCTACGATCCCTTAGGACCCATTACAACCACTTAGGATGCATTAGGACCCATTACAACCCATTAATACCCCTTAGAACACATTAAGGGGCGTAAGACACACTAATGTGTCCAAAGGGGTCATAATGTATCATAAGGGGTCATAATGGGACCTAATTGACCCTAGTACCTATTACGACCCCTTATAATTCTTTACAACCCATTAGAACACATTAGAACCCATTAATACCCCTTAGAAAACATTAAGGGGCCTATGACACATTAAGGGGCCAAAGACACACTAATGGGTTCTAATGCGTCCTAATGTATCATAAGGGGTCATAATGGGTGCTAAGTGGTCCTAGGACCCCTTAGGAGCCATTACAACCCCTTACAACACATTACAGCCTATTAGGACACCTTAGAACCCATTAATACCCATTAGAACACATTAAGGGGCATATGACACACTAATGGGTTCTAATATGTCCTAATATATCATAAGGGATCATAATGGGTCCTAAGTGGTCCTATGACCCCTTAGGACCAATTAAACCCCTTAAGACACATGAAGACCCCTTAGGACACATTAGGCCCTCTTAGGACCCCTTAGAAAAGATTAATCATCCTCGGACACACTTTAGGGTTCTAATGTGTCCTAACATGTCCTAATATGTCGTAAGGGGTTTTAATGGGTCCTAAGTGGTCCTATGACTCCTTAGCTAGCATTAGGACCTCTCAGGACATATTCGGACCCATTAGGACACATTAGAACCCATTAATACCCCTTAGAACACAATAAGGGGCGTAGGACACTTTAATGGATTGTAATGTGTCTTGATGGATTGTAATGTGTCCTAAGGGGTGGTAATGGGTCTTAAGTGGTCCTATAACCCCTTAGGACCCATTAAGACCCCTTAGCACACATTAGGACCCATTAGGACCCATTAGGACCCTTTAGAACACATTAACCATCGTAGGACACACTAATGTGTCCTACGAGGTTGTAATGGGTCCTAAGTGCTTGTAATGGGTCCTAATGTGTCCTATTGGGTTTTAAGTGGTCCTAATGTATTATAAGGGCTCATAATGGGTCCTAAGTCATTCTAGGAACCCTTAGGACCCATTATGACCCGCTATGACACATTAAGACCCATTAGGACACATTAGGACCCCTTAGACCACATTAATAGTAGTAGTACACACTTTAGGGTTATAATGTGTCCTGATGTGTACTAAGGGGTTCTAATGGGTCCTAAGTGGTCCTACAACCATTTAGGACCTATTATAAAGCCTTAGGATCCATTAGGGCCCGATAGGACACATTAGAACTCTAAAGTGTGTTAGGACCACTTAGGACCCTTTACTAACCCTTAGGACACATTAGGACCCGTTAGCACAAATTATAACCCTAAAGTATGTCTTACAAATATTAATGTGTTCTAAGCAGTGCTAATGGGTCCTAACATGTCCTAATGGGTCTTAATGGGTCCTAAGGTTCATAGGACCACTTAGGACCCATTAAAACCCCTTAGGAAACATTAGGACACATTACAACCCATTAGTGTGTCCTACGAAGATTAATGTGTCCTAAGGGGTCCTAATGTGCCCTAAGGGGTCCTAATGGGCCCTAATGTGTCCTAAGGGGTCGTAATGGGTCATAAGGGGTCCTAGGACCACTTAGGACCCATTATGAACCCTTATGATACATTAGAACCACTTAGAAACCTAAAGTGTGTCCTACAATGATTAATGCTCTCTCTCTCTCTCTCTCTCTCTCTCTCTCTCTTAACATGGTTAAGCATACATGTCTTAATTACTAAACTAACTATAGCATAAATAATATAATGAGAAATGATCCTCAAACGATCATGCACAAGTCAAGGGCTTAAGGTTACAATCAATAGTCCACTAAGAATCATGCTAAAGATAATGTGTTGATTCCTGAAATTTGGCTAATTTCCTAAAAACCATCAAAATCTAGAATCTTTATCTTAACTCCTATGAAGTTGAAACCACTCTCAAACATCTTGAAAGTATATACATAAAATGTAACTTAATTATAAGAAATGAAGAGTAGCTTATACTTAAATGTTGCATTTTATGTATGATCTTGGTGCTGAAATTGGCCTGTTAAGGCCTGTTAGATTTTTATATTCACATTTGGCTTGCATGTTTTTATTGATTTAGAAACTTTACATAGGGTGTGTGCCCTATTTGGAAGGTTTTTTACATGTCTTTATTTCTACACAGGGCACACGTCAAATAGGGTGTGCACCCTATAGGCCATACACTCTATTTGGCATGCGCCCTTTTAAGTGCATTGGGATCCACCGAGCCTAAGGTTTGTATTTTCCTTGGGCATCCAACCCAAAGGCTTGGAGTATTCAAATAGGTCTAAGTTGTGTTTTCCAGCAAACATACAAAAATATCACATTTTTCCATGTGTGCTCTCCGTCAGGTTTGCACGTGGTTGAAAAATGATAAAATCAGATGACATGATGTTCTAGATTTCTCTGTTAGCTATCTTACCATATAATTATTTTGAATTCTAATTATTTTAAGCTTTTCATCTCTATTTTCTTTTGTAAGTATGTCTATTTTTTGTCAAAAACCAACATGTAGTATTTTGGGCATAGATTTTTGCTCGTTCGTCGAATTCTAAAACAAGTTACTTTTTTAGAAACTAGACTCCATTCTACACACTTTAAAAAAAAGGTTTGATTTTCTATTAGTTTTCAATTATTTCTAGGGGAGCACACAAGAATTTCGCATTTTCAAGATGTTTGCACTTCATAAATTCATAAAAAAACATAGATTTATAAAAATATTAGCACAAAAATATAAGATAAACTATGTAGTGTTAGCTAACTTCTCATTAGAGCGATTAAAAAAGTTAACATTTGAGAGGAAGCACACTAGACGCTATGTTATGTTTTTTTTACAAAAAACAAGACCACTTTTTGTGCTGCCCCTTTTTGAGAGCCTTAATCTCCACCATTTTCAAAATAAATTAGCACTTTAGAAACTAGATTCAGAGCACTGCAACTCTTGTTATTGTCACGTCTTTAAATTTTGTGTCTAACTATCTTCAATTTCTCATTGAAGTTCAAAGTTTGTTGGTTTTAGAAAAGAGTGGCATCTTATACCCCCTTTTTGGTCCCCTGTCTTTTTGCACTTACCCAAATATAATATAAATGGAAATGTACTTTCTTAGTGAAGGCTCTTTCTTATTACACAAGGTTGTTTGCTCATGACTATAAGCATATTCCTAGACTATATAAAATGAAGGGGATCTTATTTTATTTCACAAAATTCTCAACTTCCAATTATCTTTCATAGAAATTATCTACTTATCTAGTACCTTCAATATAATTATGGTCTCCTCTACTTATTTTATTATATACATCTTTTATTATGAAATTTTTCTATCCTTACTCCTTTTCATTTTTATCTTTAGCTTAATGAGGACTTCTCTTCTCTTTACTTGCATATGTGGCTATCAATTCATGCTCTTGTTTCACTTCTCTAGTAGCTCATTCTTTTGTGAATCCTATATCCATATTCTTATACCATCCAATTCTTGTCTAATCCCTACTAACTTCATTCTCTGCACAACCTTGGATTCATCTTCATACATGTTCTTTGGTGGAATATTAGAAAATATGTCAATGGTAGGATAGATACATTATAGTGAGAAGAAGTACAAATATGAATAACAATTCAAGCTTAGAAATGCTATCATAATAAATCTATGAATGACCCTAATGTATTGATATAGTATATTTGAATTGAGTTGAGTAAAAATGTACGAGAGATGAAATGTGACAAGTATAATTATCTCTTCAACTCTATGTTTATTGGCATAAAAGTAATTTGTTTTAGACAAGTATAGTTGTAAAAAAAATGTATGATTTTTCAATTTTGACACAAAATAGATGCAAAGTAGAGGTTAATAAAAACCTATTAAAATGACAAGATGTTCCTAGAGTAATAGCTCTAGATTCCATGCAAATAGGAGTAAGTTGTATCTACTACCCTATAACTACTGAACACACTAAAAATGGTCAATGCTTGTGGTCCCCTTTTTAAGATGTATTTTATATTGCACGCTTGGTCTTCATCATTCGTTGATATAGTGTCATTTATCCATTAATTAAATAATGTTAATTATTTAATTAATTCTTAATCATATCCTTTGATCTCATCATGTCCTATCAATTTTTCCTCCACTAGTCTGATAAAATGGTTTTGTAAATTATTTTAACCCTTATCGCTCTTTGTTATTTAGTTCGATTAAATAATTTTGACAACTATTTAATCTATGTCATTAGTTTTCCTTAAGGGAATAGTCTTATAATTATCCCCACCCTCTTGTCCTAACTTGTCTTCTTTAGGATAAATAAATATGTCATTTATTTATCTCTTTAATCCTTTTGTCAAAATTAAATAAATATTATCTAATTGGCTAATTATTAGTAAGGGAGTGAATTAATAAATTAATATATATTAATTTCACTCCACTTTCCTCTCTATTTTTATTACACTTGCTTTATTCTCTTTCTATTTTTTTTTTCTCTTCTACCTCATCTTTTTGGATTCCACTTGACATTTCCTTTCCTTTGCTAATGTGGAGGAAATTATTAAATGCAAATATTTAATTTTCCTCTCTCACATTCTAATTCCACTTGCTTTATTTTATTTTTATTGTCTTCTCTTCTACCTTGTCCTTTTGGCTCCCACTTGGCTTTTCTTTTCCTTTAACCTTGTCCTTCGTTGCCTTTTGATTGTCTTCATTCATGTGACATTGGAAATCTATAATTTGGGCTTTCAATTCACATTTTGAAGAAGCACAATATTTCTAGTATCCCCACCTTTACTCTGTCAATTTATTCTTAGCTTTCATCATATTAGTGTGATTATCTTTTTGAGAGCAACATTCAATTAGAGGAGAAAGAAAAATATTGGAGTAGAATGAAGGGTTTGCATAAACTTTATCTGTGTTTTGTGTTGGTTTTATGCATTTTGAATTCATAGCTTCATTAATGAGATTAGGATATTGTTCACACGATGTTATAGTGTTTTTGTGATTGGCTTATCATGTTTATTTCTAATGCTGATTTTCCGAGTCCAAAGTTCCAAGTTGTGTATGACATATATCTAGATACATTTTTGGGTGATCTAGATTTGGGTGGTAAAAGTCGGAGAATCCACTCTTGCTTCTCTATTTTGTAAAAATATGCATGTTTAGTTGAGTAATTTCTAAATAAAATGTAGGATTAAAATAAATTATTTTAGAGAATCTTAGAATTCATCAAACACGTGTCTTTGTGTTGATGCGACATATAATGCAAATGTGTTAAAATAGCAATTGGTGCTTTTATTAACATTTCCAATATCTAGAAATAATAAAAATAAACAAAGAAATCTATGAAATGTTTTCAAGTCTCCATAAGATTAAACATTTTAGACTAAAAAATTGTGATTCTTCATAGAGTATAAGATTTGCTAATTTTGAACTAAAAATATGAGGTCGCGTCTATGAAAAAAAGATAAAAATGTTTAAAATACCTCTATTTGATGTTGTGTTCGTCATAACAAAATGTTTGATTGGGGGTGGAGGAATTGGAGGCACATGATCATTTTGTTTAGGTGAGAAACCTTTTGGGTTTCAATCCCAACATTTGACTCTTCTCATTAGTAATTCACTTTCAATAATATCAAAACCTATGTATAGTTGAGATAAATAGGATTAAGACATCTCAACACTATACATAGGCTATTTGTGTTTCAAAACTGGAAGCATCCAATTAATTTTTCTAAAACACATTGGACATTATTTTCTCTTTTTTGTTTTTTCGTCTTTGTGACCTCTATCTTCAAATACAATAGAAGTGATGGTCTTTTTATTTCTTTGTACTATTTATAATTTCTCTTGATTGACAAACACCTAGTATAAAAATATTGGCATTGACACCAACATAATGAAAAGTATTCAATGTCATTTGAGTAGCCAATTCACTAATAGTGTGTTGCAACACATATGATCATTTCTATTTTGGTTACTAGAGATTGAATGAAGCACATTTCAAAATTACAAACTACCTATTTAAATGCTTACTTATGAGATGATACTCCTTCAATGCATGCTTTCTTACAGATGTGTACTATGCAAAAAATATTGAAAAAGCGTATTGGGTGTCCTTCTAGCCTCAACTAATCATAAATTCATCATTAGAAACAACCTTTAACCTTTCCTTAAGCTTAGTAATTGCTTCTACAATCTTCATAAGGTGTATATATGATCATTTGCTTGGATCAATTTTGAAAGTCTTACGAGTGTTCTAGACAATTTTTTATTGATTTATGCATAACCATGGTCCTAGTCAAATTAATTTGCATACGTTTAAGCATTTTCTTTTGGAAAGTCCAAACTTAGACATTAAAAAAAAAATAAACAATCTAAAATATGGAGTAGTAGACATTTTATTTTCTATACAAAATCAGAAGAAATAATGAGATTTAAAAAATTAGGTACATTGGATAGATAGATGAAATTTGAAGGTATTTATTTTAGTTATAATCATTTGTACAACAACAGGGCATCAACTAATAAATTTCAAGGGTAGAAATTAAATTAGGAGCATTTTTTAATACCCTATAAATACATGTGCTATTTCATTGTTTATTATTTGAATCCCTTGGACTATAGATTTATACAAATATAAGTGGGGCAATAGCTAAGAGGACAAATAATGTACCTTGGGAAAACCATTATAGGAAAAAATTAACAACAAAGGCAAACTCTATATTTTAATCACAAGAACAAAGTTGTACAATGTAGAGTCTAGTGCTTCCAATAGAGATCTTTAGCCCTTAATTTAGATCAAAGAAAACCACCAATCGATTCCCAAAATCATGAGTCAAAATCTATAAGTTAAGTCTTGGTCCAAATAGTCCAAATTGAATCCATGCAGTGCCCTTTAAGGATAATTCCTCTTGGAAAATAGTGTAACTCCATCATGAAGTCCTATAATCCTTATAACCAAGGGTACCAAGTTTAATTCTCAAGCTCTTTGCGTAGGAGCAATAAATACACTTACAAACCTCTTGCACAACCAATCAGAGATGCTCTTCCTAGTTCACTTAGTAACCTACTTCTAGATAACATCTTATAATCATCATAAGGCAATTGAAAAACGGCTTAATGTGTCGAAGAAGAAATCTTAAAATTTCCTCCATATGAGATGCCACATTCCATAAGAACTTAACATTTACAATACATTTCAATAATTAGATAATGTTTCACCCCTACTCCAAACAAATATGATCTCTTAATAGAAACAACTATATTATTGATCTTCTCCAAACAAATATGATCTCTTAATAGAAACAACTATATTATTGATGTTTCAGTAGATAAATTGCAGCCAATTGGATTGAATAAACGAAAAATGAAGTTTTTAATAAGAACCTCCATAACCTAATCAAAATCGCTTAATTTTATTACTCAAAGATGACTGCATAGAGCCCATTTGAACCAACTAATCACAAAAGTTATTGCAATACCTTATTTTTTAAGTATATTAAATCCTGAAATTTTGGGAAGATTCTACATAGTTCGTAACTTGTTAAAGTTATTTCGTTGAGGCCATTTATAAAGAATGAACCATATACAATATACAGAACGTGGATGAATGAAGGAATGACAATGACAACTAAAGCATTTTCAATTATAACATCACAATTATGTTTTTATTAGATAAGCACTTTTGATCACAATTTGGTGATTAGATGTCACCATAATTATGTTAAATTGTTACTGAGTGATAACTTTCTTTAGAGGTTTTGCATACTGGTTTGGTGAGATGGAAGATAAACTCAGCAGCATCATCAGCCATCAAACCAAATTAACAGGACAGGATGCTTATAAGACAAAGCAAACAAAAAGTGGTGGTTACATCATTAATAATTCTTTAATGATTTAGTTGCATGTGTTCCATATTTCGATGGTTTCATTTCATATTATTTTGGCTGCATCTTGCAAGTCTTATTAAACTTTTGATTCTGAACTATGAATGGATGTTGTTATAAATGGAGACCTCATCTTTAATGTAAACATACAATTATAATATTTCAATGAAATTGAATCTTAACGATAAGAACAATACCACTACAACTAATGATACTATCAATATAAACTATTATTCTCCTCTTCCCTTCTTTTGCAGAATGCAGTTCACTTATCAGCCAAAAAAAAAGCAGAAATGGTGAGGAGAAAAAGTTCTTTAGTACATTCAATTCTTTAATGCTTTCACCTAATCCCTTTTTTTTTTTTTTTTGGTATTTTGTAATTTCATTAGATTTTTTTATTCTGAATTATGGATAAGTGAAGGTACAAAAGAGAACCTCGTCTCTAATATAAACATTCAACACTAACATTCCAACAAAATTTGAAATTCGATATAAAAAAACAATACTACAATAACTTAACTATCAAACTATGCCAATTTGAACAATCACAAACCCTTCACTTCGAAAATAAATACATCTTTCAATGAATGTAGTACACAAGAAAAGAAGCAAAATAGTGAGGAGAGAAAAAAACCTGGAATGGTGTGTCTTCTCCATGGAACTGAACTCCCTGGACACACTTGTGATTGGTAGTGAATGAGCCATGGAAATGGTTGTATAAAGAGATTGCTTGAATTCTACCTGTATTGCATGGATAGTAATGGAGTGGGTAGAAATGAGAAATATCCAATATAGAATGGGTAGTATTCCTCAAAAGGAATGAAGAATAAGAATAGCATTGGATTTTATGCCCATTTTTATCCCAACACCACTTAAATAAGTTGTAGCGTGTGCAACGCGAGGGTGGTCGATTTGTTATTCACGCAGTATTATTGTATTCTTATTCTTTTTCTTTCTCGAAAGTATCATTTTATGTATTCTTTTTCTTTCTTGAAAGTATCGTTTTCTTTGTAAGGTTCGTTTTTGAGTGCTTTGGATTCGACGTAGTATTATTGCATTTTATTCCTTTTGTTTCTTGAAAGTTTTGTTTTATTCATAAGGTCCATTTTCATTGGTGTAATGGGATTTTGTAGCATTTTAGGAATAAACTTGATAATTAAAGTATAAACTTTATAGAAATATTTGCGTGACATGTTTTATGTGATGGTATTTAAAGATATTTAATGTGTACTTAATTTTATCGAGGAGGAGTTAAGGAATCTAGAGGATTACAAGGAGAATAGTTATAATGCACCTCAAAGTTTCAAGGGAATCACAGAGTCAAATCTCCATTGTCATTTGAGCTATTTGTGATATTTGATTTAAGACATGGTTGTATGATATGTTGCTATGTCATGGTATTCAAAGACAATCAATACACACTTTATTTTATCTAGGATGGATTAAGGAATCTAGAGGATTACAAGGAGAGAGTTATAATGTGCCTCAATGTTTGAAAGAAAATTAAAAATTCAAACCTCCATTGTCATCTAGGATATCTATGATTAATTAATTTAATATATGTTTTTTATGACATGTTGCTATTTCATGGTATTCAAAGACATCCAATGCGCACTTGATTAAACATCTAAGAGGAATCAAGGAATTTATAGGATTATAAGGAGAATAATAACAATGCACCTTAATGTTTGAAGGGAAAAAAAGAATCAAATATCTATTGTCATTTAGACTATTTATGATATGCTTGATTTAATATATGTTTGCATTACAAGTTTCTATGTTTTAGTACTTAAAGACATCCAATGTGTACTTAATATTATCAAGAGGGAATCAAAGAATCTAGAGGATTACAAGGAGAAAATTTATAATGGATTTGAATGTTTAAAATGATTAATAATTAAAAATTCAATTATCATTTAGGTTGTTTGTGTAGGTTCTTTGATATTCTCGTTAAAGTTAATCTGAATTACCCATATGTATGTTGTCTTAAACATATTTCATTGATGTCAATTTGGCCTAAAAGGGGGTTTGTCTTAAGATGACTCATTTACTTATCAAGTTAAAAAACTCTTAAGTGATGCCCTTAGACATCAACTTAAAACATATATAGATGAAAACTAGGCACACAATTTGATAAAATGATTCCACACATAATGTATATGTGTTAAATAAAGTGCACGTGCCTCTTAGAATTTAACTTTATGACTGTCAAGATTCAACCACGGGTTTTTGAAATAACCATAAGATTCAAAGCATTAAATTTTGGATAGTGGAAAATTGATTTAGTTTCAATGCCAATATTTTGTGATTGGTTTTAAGTCTAAGTACTCGTATTCAGATAACTTTCAAATATATTATATTTAATTATTTTAATTTTACTATCCATGCCAATTTGTGCTTAGTACTCTGATTAAGTAAATTGGGATAGGATATGAACCCTTACACAACAATTAATATATCCTAAATAGAGGGATCTCACAAGCTATAAGACTACCTGAGAAACTAGAGATAAAGAAAACACAAAGCTTTTGACATAGATTTAAACTACAATGAAATAAAGGTATTAAACTCAATCAAAATAAGTAATCTTTCTCAACAAGAGGATTAACGAGAGAAGAGGACAAATGACTATTTCTCTATCTATGAGTTATAGTCCAAGAAATGGAGTCATTCAAACTCAAAGGAGGAGAAGATAGAGGAAGCCTCCCCATAAGAGGGAAAACATTAGATGAAGGGGGAACAAAAAAAGGACGAGGTGAGAGAAAACCAACATTGTCCAATGAAGACATGATTAGAGGAGAAGCTAACATAGGAGCAAGAGGAGAACTTGGAGTAGAGGGAGCCACCACAAGGTTTGTGGGACAACACAAGGACAAACATGAATCTAGCCCATCAAAACCATGAGAAGAAGCACCATTAGAGGAAGCGCGATTCTCAATTTTCAAAGAATTGCTCTGCCACCAAAAAGCAGTGCCCTTCCAGTGACCTTGATAAAATTTAGGCTTATTAAATTGCATCTTTTAAATCACTTTAAATTATTTTATTTAGTAATATCTATTTCAAATCACTTTTTTTCACCCACAAGGGTTTGGACTTAAAGTTTGTTCCTTTTAAATGAAGGTTTTCAGATTTTGTTTACACTATGATTCATTATCCTCTATCTCGAAATCAATTAGGGTTTGATTTCCCTTTCTTAGTTTTTCTTCATAGTTATACTTTTATTTAGGGTTTTTGATTCATTTTGTCACCTTCCTTTAACCCACCTTTCCAATCCTTGATTTGAGATCTAGAGTTTCAATTTTAGACCTATTTTATTCTAATATTATGTCCTCTTATTTCAAATTTATTCAAGGTTTAGGCTCATGTTTTTTTTTGTGCTTATGATAATTTGATTAGTTTTTGGGAGTGCATCGCGATATACCTCTTGAATCCCACCAAATCAAACTAGGATGATCTATTATCATGGCCTTTAATTTGTCAAATTTCTTAGCTATTATACATGCATATATTAATAATCCTAATATATTATTGTATTTTAAAATATATAATATCATTAATTTATATAACATACTATTTTTCATAATTTAACCATTCTAAAGTGATTATACATACAAATTTGAATTTTTTAAAATAGGAAGACATGCACACAAGGAACATATTAGATTGAATATCAATTTTCATATATCAAATTATAGAATAATTATGTATGTACATGTATAGTCAGAAAATGGAAGCACTTCCATTTTGGACTGGTTTAGCCTCTGAGTAAGTGGTTTGGGGTCATGTCAAGCGCCTTGAATGGGTCTCTAACTTGGATCTAGATTTTCCCCATGTTCTGCCCCATTTTCCACTTCTCTCTGGCCTATTTTTGGCACCCTGATCTGCAAATATGAGTTCCTTGACCTCAAGGTCAAGGTTGACATTCTGGGTCAAGGTCGACCTCGATCCTGACCTAGGTCAAGGTCGACCTCGACCCTAACCTAGGTCAAGGTCGACATCGACCCTGACCTAGGTCAGAGTTGACATCGACCCTGACCAAGGGTCCAATTTTCATGTTTCCAGGGTTTTCGAATGTCGGGATTCAAAAAGATTTAATTCCCGCTTCTAGGTCGTCTATTTTGGTCTTCGAGGCAATGAATATTGAAATTATGTTTAAAATATAGGTCCAGTTCTAGGGGTATAGGTCTAATTGTAATTTAATTCTCCTATGTAGGCCTCTCTAGAAGATTGTGCCCTAGATTTGTATATAAGGAAGCCTTCTCCTCTCATTTTCTCTAAATGTGAAAGACAAGACGCAAGAAGCAATTTCATCCATCCAAAATCTATGCATGATCTATTGAAGAAAGCATCTACTCTCAAGTATTCAAGTATTCAATTCATCAAAGAGATCCATTGGTAGCCATTGAAGGATTCAAGCTCTATGGAGCCCTCTTGTTGAAGATTTCTCCATCCACATCCATGCAAGCCTCTTCCTGTTCCAAGATCCATTCAAGATTGGTGTTGAAGACCTACAAGAAATTGATTTAAGACATCCTACATCCTATATTCTACACTCATTTGATGCATACATACTTGTGGATCCAAGTATTCGAATCCGCCACAAGGGTTTCTATACAAGCAAGGTGAATTTGTTTATTTACTTTGTTTATTTATGCAATTTCAATTATACTTTAAGATTAATTCCAAAATCGAGGTTTGACCAAGGAAAACCCCTCTCCCCCAACAAAAAAAACCATTTTTCTTGCAGGTATAGGTACAGGACAGTGAATGTAAGAGCGGAATTGGATACGCTTTTCGGCCAACTTTCAGGATCCGCAAACAAAATTTCTGTCAAAGCAATGCAGGTCGAGGTCGACATTTTGGGCTATGATTGCGCCCCTGCAAAGAGGTCAAGGTTGAACTGACTCAGAAAAGGAAAAGATTTTTTGGTTTTTTCTGTCTCTACATTTCTGTTCTAGCTCTGGTTGCTGAATTTACCGAAACTCAACACAGACATCAGAAAATAGGATTTTCCAGATCTTCTATATTTTGAGGTTAGTACTTGTCTTCAATTCATTTCAATTGAGGTTTTAATAAATTCAAATCCATTACTCTTCATCCATTATTCGGGATTATAATAATTTCTTCTTTCTTCTTATTTCTGATTGATTGATGCATTTGTGTGTATCGTCTTAAAATAGAAGCACTTCCATGTTAAGAATATTTAGCCCTCCTTCGGGAGTGTTTTAGACCATCATCATGTTGTCTTCTCATTTTTGCACCCTCTCCAGCTTCTATGCCTGTTTAGGACCCTGATTGGGCCTCTCCAGGCACTGTTTATCCCACCTGGCACATTTTCCAAGGGTTCTGACTCCCTGGGTCAGGGTCAACCACGACCTCGACCCAAGTCCCCCTTTCCAATTGGAAATCTTTTTGGCTACCGAGGGACATTCAAAAGTTCATTTTCCCACTTTTGGGTCAGTTATTTTAGGTTCCGAATTGATGAATCTTAAATTATATTTAATATAGGTCCACTTCTAGGGGTATAGGTCTAATCGGAATTTAATTCTTCTATGTAGGCCTCTCTAGAATATTGTTCCCTAGACTTGTATATAAGGAATCTTTCCTCCTCTCATTTTCACTAAGCAAAATCATCTACTTGGAGACAAGCACATTATCGCCTATTTTCAAGAATCCATTACTCTACATGTTTTCAAGCTTTCAAGTGTTCAATCAAGATTTTCAAGTCTTCCTCTCAAGCATTCAATTTCTCCATTGAAGATCAAGGATTCAAGCATTCAATCCTTTGAAGGGATTTGGTTCAAGCATTCAAGATTCATCATTCAAACCCTAGATCTATCCATCATGGTGGTGTGATCTTCCTTCAAGATCCTTTGTGCATCTTCAAGATTAATTCATTCTTCCCTCAAGGTGGATTCCAAGCATACAATCATGGAGGCTTATGGTTTCTAATATTGAGTCCAAGCTTTCATATTTACATACTTGTTTACATTCAAAATTCAATTGCATATTTATTGAATATCATAGCTTCATTGTTAGATTTACTTCTACTACTTGCTAGCATTCTCTATTTCAATTATTGATTTCAAGGTTTGTTAATGTTTGTATCTTCAGTCGTATGATCATTAGAATACATATAATATATGTTGATTAATAATAATATAATATATATATTATATTATTATTAATCATATGAAATTTAAAATTTAATATTAAATTA
>MU226230.1:561903-574429 GCA_018584345.1 Thuja plicata
CATGAAGGGACATGTCTCTCCTATCCTCATTCCCAATATAAATGAAAGAGAGATTGTTGCATTTGGAAAATACATACAACATAGAGTGTTATTACATTTGCAGCTATCCTAAAAACTTAACAAGGTTAATTCCAAAACCGGGGTTTCACCAAGGCAAACCCCTCCCCCCAACAAACAAAACCATTTTTCTTGCAAGTATAGGTATAGGACAACGAATTTAGGAATAGATTTGGATACCCTTTCGGCCAACTTCCAGGATTCGCAAACAGAATTTTCGTCAGACCAGTGAAGGTTGAGGTTGATATTGTGGGGTATGATTGTGCCCCCGCAAAAAGGTCAAGGTCGACCTGACTCAGAAAAGGAAAAGATTTCTGGGTTTTGTCCATCTCTACGTTTCTATTCCAGATCTGATTGCAGAACTTCCTGAAACTCAACACAAACATCAGAAAATAGGCTTTTCCAGATCTGCTACATTCCAAGGTAAATGTTTCATTTCAATTAAGGTTTTAATCAATTCAAATATATTATATACTCTTCATCCATTATTCAGGATTGTAAGGCTTTCTTCTTTATTCTTATTTCTAATTGATTGATGCATTTGTGCATTAACCATTTTCTTATGGTTGATCAAAGTGGATCTTTCCTTTGTGAAATTTGGGGCTAAGAAGAGAATCTTATCTTCTCCTAAACACGATTTTCATACCTTACAACATATATACACATTCATACTCACATACATCATTTCTTATATTACATTTTGGTGAACCCGTGATAGACAACTCTTTCTTTTTGGTGTTAGATGCTTTGCCTCTTTTCCTTAGAGACTAGCTTTTGCATACATATTAAATTAGTTTTATTTTATGCTCTTGTATTTTAAAATACAAAAAATCTACATACTCATAAAAATACAAAAACATTTCTTGTATTTCATTCGCTATGAAGATCTTTAAGATGCTTTGGGGTATGGTTATTTTCCACATTATTATTCTTTTAGCATCTCTTTATAGGACTTATGATGTTTATAAAAGTATCATCCATTTCATCATGTTTGTTACTCTTCTTGTTTCACTTGCTTATGTTATTTTGAGATTAACTAATACTAGTCTTCCTACTTTCAAAACTTTCATTAAGGATTTGTGTAGTGGACTTATTGCTCTTTTGGATTCTGTGAAGAATTTGGTAGATGATACCTTATTACCTAATCTTCCTAATGCTAATCCTATCATTCCTAATCCAATTCCTAATATTACCACTCCTATTTCTCCATCTTCTATCCCTAGTTCTTCCCACACTCATGCTGGGGCTCAAACTATGGTTCATGATGCATATGTTCAAGCATTCTTTGATTTACCTTCCCCTTCTTATCCGATCCATGATGATATTAAAGGGAAGAGAAATGAAACTTCTTCTAAACCTATCATTCTATCGTACACAACATTTTCTCATGATCACCGTAAACAATCACCTCCTGTAGAAGCTTTACAAGATATGTACACTACTAGATACAATATGGTGGCTAAACAAGGTTATAAGGGTTTAGGGCTCGGTGTTAATGAACATGGTATTAAATATCTGGTTCATCTATCCCCTAAACAAGATAAGAATGGTCTAGGCTTTCAGCTATCTCAAATTAAGGTGGTTGATTTTGATCGTCGCCCTCCTCTTCATTTCTTCTTCCAACACCTTCCTTAGATTACCCTGATACACCTCAAGATGTGGCTAAGAAGGTATATGTTCAGTTAATGAATTCTAAGCAAGAAATCTTTAAACCTATGCCGAAAGATGCTCTCTCCAAGAATAAATGTCCTTTTCATTATAGTAATACATATTTACTTGTTGATTGTGTGCATTTCAAGATGTATGTTAGAGAAAGAGCTGCTTTAGGAATTATATCTCACTCTTGTGCGGTATTACAATTTCTTCATAATTTCCATGTGGGGAATACCTCATTGTTCTTCTATAATATAGATCTTTCTCCCTCTTGTCTCTTCACTGGGGGGAAAGAGGTATTTCTTCCATTTTTTATAGGATCCATTATGCTCTTAGCATGTATTTTTTTTTGAGTCTAATTGGTTATTCTTTCTATATTCTATCCCTATGGTTTTGAATTATGATACATCCTTCCTTTGCTCATAATCATCCATAGCTCTCTTCTCATATTCATGAAATATTTTCTAGGACATTTGTTTTGTAAAGATATCTCTTTGTTACAGTATTTCTTGATATGATTGGTATACCCCTTGCTTTCATCCCTGGGGGCAAGGTTTTTCCTTCTTTCTCTATCTATCTAAGGATCTACTTTCCTTAGCTTAGTGGCATTTGTTTATTCTACAACATTATTTCCTTATAAAGACTTATGTTTTGGCTAGGGATACCCTATTATATGAGAGTTAATTGTCCTAGGTTATCACCTCTTCTTTATTTTGCAAATTATTTTCTTTATAAACTCTCTCCCTTGCTTTGGGTTAGAGTTTGTTTCCTTCATTCAAAGATTCCACTTCCTCTTTATCGCAGGGCGCTTGATGATTGAAACTTTGGTCCATCTTTACTTTTCTTTGAAAGGTGATATTTTATCCTAAGCACTCCTCTACACTGGGGGTCTTTTTGATAAGATCTCTTCCTCTTTGAGGATCCCTTTTCCATAAGTGACATATCCTTTTCACGATTATCTATGCTCTTATATGTAAGGGTCAACACTCTTCGCTAAGATTATAGTGTAGATTGTTGTTAACAAGATATCTCCTTACTTTGTGAAGTAGGTATCCTCCTTTCTCTTCATTATCTTTTCTATTAGGTAGCCACAATAAGCAGGGGGGAATATATATAGGGTCTCCCTTATACTATAGTTTACATTTTACAACATGCTAAATCCTCGGAAGGTAACACACATAAGTTGTTAAATCCTGAATAGACATTTTTATTTACTTTTATTATTGCTAAATCCTCGGAAGGTAATGCACATAAGTTTCTAAATCCTGAAGAGATACACATTTTTAAAATTTAAATATGTTAAATCCTCGAAAGGTAATGCACATAAATTGCTAAATTCTGAAGAGACACGCATCTCATATTCCATAGTGATACAAGAATGTGGATCTATGGGTATTCCAAAAGCCGTCATAAGACACATTACAATTACAAAGCACAGTTTATGGGTGAACCTATTGTGCTCTCCCTCCTTTTTGATTCATGGTAAGGTGGGCATCTTACTAGGTGAGGTAATCACTTTCTCTTTTCTCTCTTTCGCTTTCATGCTAGTAGGATTAGATCATGAAGCTATGTTATTTATAGTGTTGCTCTTGTCTTGCTTATGTATTTATTTATGCTTTCTATGATTATTTTCTCTTTTCTTTCATACCTTTGTGCGTGTATTTTGAGTTAGAATCCTTGGCCTGGGGGCTCATGTCCTTGACTAAGTGATGTTCTACCTCGTTGCATTTTACCAAAGTCTTTCTTCTAAACTTTACTGCGAGTATGTTTGATTTCCATACTCCTGCTAAAGTGGGGGCTTAATGTATCATCTTAAAATGGAATCACTTCCATGTTAAGAATGTTTATCCCTCCTTAGGGGGTGTTTAGACCATCATCATGTTTCCTTCTCATTTTTGCACCCTCTCCAACTTCTATGCCTGTTTAGGACCCTGATTGGGCCTCTCTAGGCACTGTTTATCCCACCTAGCACATTTTCCAGGGGTTCTGACTCCCTGGGTCAAGGTTGACCTCGACCTTGACCTAGGTCAGGGTCAACCTTGACCTTGACCCAATTCCCCCTTTCCAATTGAAAATTTTGTCGGCTGTCGAGGGACATTCAAAAGTTCATTTTCCCGCTTCCGGGTCAGCTGTTTCAGGTTCCGAAGTGACGAATCTTAAATTATATTTAATATAGGTCCACTTCTAGGGGTATTGGTCTAATTGGAATTTAATTCTCCTATGTAGGCCTCTCTATAATATTGTGCCCTAGACTTGTATATAAGGAAGCTTTCCTCCTCTCATTTTCACTAAGCAAAATCATCTACTTGGAGACAAGCACATTATCACCTATTTTCAAGCATCGATTACTCTACATGTTTTCAAGATTTCAAATGTTCAATCAATATTTTCAAGTCTTCCTCTCAAGCATTCAATTTTTGCATTGAAGACCAAGGATTCAAGCATTCAAGCCTTTGAAGGGATTTGGTTCAAGCATTCAAGATTCATCATTCAAACCCTAGATCTATATCATGGTGGTGTGATCTTGCTTTAAGATCCTTTGTGCATCCTCAAGATTCATTAATTCTTCCTTCGAGGTGGATTCCAAGCATAAAATAATGGAGGTTTATGGTTTCTAATATTGATTCCAAGCTTTCATATTTACATACTTGTTTACATTTGAAATACAATTGCATATCTATTGAATATCATAGCTTCATTGTTAGATTTACTTCTACTACTTGCTAGCATTCTCTATTTCAATTATTGATTTCAAGGTTAATTCCAAAAATGGGGTTTGACCAAGGCAAACCCCTCCCCCCCAACAAACAAAACCATTTTTCTTGTAGGTACATGTACAGGACAACAAATTTAGGAACATATTCGGATACCCTTTTTGGCCAACTTCCAGGATCCGCGAACAAAATTTCCGTCAGAGAAGTACAGGTCGAGGTCAACATTGAGGGGTATGATTGCACCCCCACAAAAAGGTCAAGGTTGACCTGACTCATAAAAGGAAAATATTTTTGGGTTTTGTCCATCTCTGCGTTTCTATTCCAGATCCGATTGCAGAACTTCCTGAAACTCAACATAAACATCAGAAAATAGGCTTTTCATGATCTGCTACATTCCAAGGTAAATGTTTCATTTAAATTAAGGTTTTAATCAATTCAAGTATATTATATAATCTTCATTCATTATTCGAGATTGTAAGACTTTCTTCTTTCTTCTTATTTCTGATTTATTGATGCATTTGTGCATTAACCATTTTGTTATGGTTGATCAAAGTGGATCTTTCCTTCGTGAAATTTGGGGCTAGGAAGAGAATCTTATCTTCTCCTCAACACCATTTTCATACCTTACAACATATATACACATTCACATTCCCATATACATTATTTCTTATATTAGATTGTGTATTAGCCATTTTCTTATGGTTGATCAAAGTGGATCTTTCCTTTGTGAAATTTGGGGCTAGGAAGGGAATCTTATCTTCTCCTCAATACTATTTATAAATCAATCAACATAAACATCATTTTCTTTCTATACATACATTTTTATCCTTCACATTTTATATAGTACATTTTGGTGAACCCACGATAGACAACTCTTTCTTTTTGGTGTTAGATTTACAATTCATCTTAGATCTTGCATGCCTATTAGATTATCCTTCTTTTATGTTCTTGCATTTACATTTTCTTAGTTTAGTTACTTTACATTGCATTGGTGTATTAGCTTTACTACCTCTAGTCCTACCTATAATATTCTGGTTAGAAGAAGTCGCCGAATTATGGGTTCTTTTGATCCTGAGTCTTCCTCTCCTTTCCTTAGGATCCTGGATGACAATTTGATCACTCATGATTCCAATCCTTCTACGGAGCATAACTCTTCTCACTCATCTCATGACGAGGATGATACTTTAAGATTTCCTCTTGAACAAGTCCAAAAACTATCAATGAACTTGATAAAATGGGAAATTGGCTTATGCAAGAAAACCATAATCAAGATTCTATCCAAGCTATAGAGGCTCTTAACAAATTCCTTTGTGATAGAGATCAAGGTGTTAATCTCTTGCGTGTTATTACTCATCTTGTGAATTTAAATGTTAAACCTTTAGCTCAAGAAGCTGAAGATTTAGGATTTACTCCTCTTGTCACTAGTGTGGAACCTTCTTCTATTCCTTTACCTAGAAATTCTACTTACACTCCTATTTTAGTGACTACATCTCTTACATTTTCCAATCCTCTAGCTTTTAATCTTCCACTTCCATCTCTTCCTGTGAGTATTCCACCGGTGTCTTTACCTACCTCACAGACTTCTTACCACAATGTTCCTTTTACTTATTCCAATCCTCTTCCAATTTTGGTTCCAAGTGTTCCACCAGTTGTGTCTTCTATTCCTTCTGCTTCCTACACTTTTCCTAGTATTTCTAATGTTTCTATGCCTCCTATTTCTTCTAATGATTCCACCATCATTAGTCTAGCTCAAACTGTTTCTTCTTTACAACAACAACTTGTATCCTTAACTCAATCCAAGTTTAGTATTCCTACATGTGACATGGGTAGTCCTTTATCCCTAGACATTATTCATGCTCCTATCCCTCAGCAAGCCGATATGCCTCGTCTTGAGAATTACAATGGTAAGGGAGATCCTATCACTCATGTTAAAACATTTCAAATCTTTTGTAGTGACTATGCTCATGACCATAGCATTTTAGCCAAGTTGTTTTCTAGAACCTTTCATGATAAGGCCTTGCAATGGTATTGTTCCTTGCCTCCTTATTCTATTGATTTTTTTCCAAAACTTGCTAATACCTTTATTCAATAGTTCCAGAATTAGATTGGTCTACAAGTGTCCTTAACTGATTCGATGCATTGTAAATAGAATAATAAAGAAAAATTGACTAAATTTATTGGTAGATTTATGCATTTGTATGCTCAAATTTCTTATCCTATTCCTGATATTGATATTCAACATATGTTTATTTCAAATTTGCAAAAGGATATTAGAGATAAGATTTTGATTACTCAATTTACAAGTGAGTCAATTTGAGAGCAACACTCGAATGGCTCCTGTTCCAGTTGATAAGAGTGATGTTGATCCTAATCCTAACAAGTTTCAGAAGCCTAACAACTATGTCAAAATCAATAAACAAGCAAATGTAGTTGCTGATCAAGTTGTTGTTGCATCCCAAAATGCCACTTCTGCATCCACTGCTTTTCATTTAAATGATACATTTACTCTTCTTTCTGAATCTTTACATTCTATTATGAGTAAATTGTTGACTTCTAATATGATTACTTTTCCTCCTATTCGACTTCTTCCTACTACGATGGCATCAAAATCCTTTGATCCCAAAGCCTTTTGTCAATATCATCATCAGAATGACCATGATACTGAGAAGTGTTATTCTCTAAAACATAAGGTTCAAGATTTAATTGATTCTAATGCTTTATTTGTAGATAATTTTGATGGTAGTGGGAACAAATCTGTCTCTCCTCCTAATAAAAACCTCCAAATCTATACGAATGCTTTGCCTACACATGCTACTAATACCATTGTTTAGCCATCTTCTGTGGATATTGTTTATGATTCAAAGAAGGATGATCTCAATCATATTGCTAATCATGTGGAGCATGTTGTTTTTTCTCAACATGTATCTCCACCCCAACCTCCATATGAACCTCCTATTCACATTCCACCTCAACCTAAACTGAAACCTCAATCTAAACCTTCAAAACAACCTAAGGGTAAAAGACCTAGGGAATTCTCAATCACCTTTGATGATTCTGAGGCCATTAAAGCTCCTAATGATCCCGTTTACATTTATGCTAGGATTTCTAAGATACCTACGCGTGCTTTTTTTGTTGATCCTACTTCCTTAGTCAATGTCATCATTGAAGAAATTTTTTTTATGAAGAACTTACAACGTGATTATTATGATACATCTCATGTGTGGATCCAAAATTGTAATGGTTTTCTCTATCCATCATTTGGTTCTATTAATCTACCCATTGAACTTTGTGGTAAAGTTGTGGACACTACCTTCATTGTTGTCCCTAGATCTGATCAATTTCAAGCTAAGATTGGTTTGCCTTCGTTGACTGCCATGTGTTTCATTGCTTCTCCTATCCATAAGTGTATTAAGTTCATTCATGATGAAGAGGTGAAAATGGTTAATCATAGTTTATATCAACCTTCTAGGCTTAGGGATTGTGCTACGCTTGACTACATTTGGCCTTCATTACCTAATTCATGTCCTTCTCAACCTGATAACCTTTTTCACTCATATCAAGGCTATAAACATTGTAAAATTATTCAGTTAAGCATGCCTCAAATAGATCTTAACCGTGGTCTTTTGCCTACGCCTTCCATACCTCCTTTATCCATTGCTTCTAGTTCTATTAATCAAGCTCCTAGTGTTGCTTTTTAGAATCCTACTAATCCTCCCATAGAACATGTGAAGGAACCAGTTGTTGTTCGTCCTAGTTCTCAACATATTTCAAACAAGACAAAAGGTAACAAATATGCCAATGAACATTGTAAGAAGCATCAGGATCACGCTAGGGCATGTGCCTCTGTTCTTCAAAATTCTTTACCTTCTTTTGACCAACCTATGCCTAATGTATTGGAGGAAGTTAATGTTAATAATGATGATTCTATTCACATCTTAGATTCTATTTGATTAATCTTGATGAAGAAGACACTCTTGATGATCCTATTGATGCTAATGATGAATATGAGACTATTGATATTGATACTAATTTACTTCATATGCTTTCCACACAATTTATAATTACACCTAGTATCGAACATCATGAGTCTCAAGAGCATCCTTGTTTGGAACTGGCTATTATTCCTACTGTGTTGGATATAGTCCCTCTTGCGAGTTTCCCACCTTCCCTAAATGATATAAAATGAGATGGGGAGAGTAGGTGATGCGCTTGATTGGGTTTTCCTCCATGGTAGCCTTTTATGTGTTTTCATGTTGTATTGTGCTTCTCCCATAATGTATTTACTAAATGTTTGTTAGATTCTTTTATACGACCCTTTTTACTTTATTGGTGCAAGGTGATAAAGGAATCAAACCTATTGTACTATTCTTCTATATGTATCTCTATTCTTCTATATATTGTTTTCATTTTATGTTGTACCTTTTCTATTATTTGTAAAAGTTTTCCTTATGTAGTTCGCTTGGATTTGCGACATGGTAGCACTGATTCTTTTTGGTCTCCATGTTGTGGTCCGAAAAGACTCTTCTTTGTAACTCTTGCATTTTATTTCCTCCATTGTGATTGTATTTCTACTTTCTTTGGGGAATGATGTCAATTAATTTTCAATAATACCATATCTCTATATACATATATTATCTTATGATTATACTGGCCCCATGATAGGTAGATGTAGGTAGATCCCTTATGTGTTCTCTATATGTTTATGTGTTATTTCGCTTGATTTGTCTTCACTTGGGGGCATCTCGTAGTGGAAACGTAATTAGTAGAGTTTTTTATGTTTCTGTTAAAGTCATTGCTCCTGTTAAAGTGTTAGAAATGACTTTAACGTGGGGGCATATGCTCTACTCACCATTTTGCACACACACACTTTCAAAATATTTTCAAAACTTGAAACTTTTCTCCCTTTATGGATTAGAGACTAATCCTTGAAGCATGGATTTTTACCTTATAGGATCTCTTGATCCCTACTCTTTCAATTTACAATGTTTTGATCCCTTAAGGATGGAAGGTGTCCTTAAGACTGGATCTTTCAATGTTTTGACTTTTCTCTTTTGGAATAGAATATTCCTAAGGGTAAAACCTTGATGGGTTGACTGGTGAGTAGCCACATTCACTAGGAGGTTCAAATCCATCTTTCTAGTTACACTTTTTCCTTGTGTGATTCACAATGAGACATAGGTTCTCATTAGGCGAGGCAATCACACCCTCTCTCTTTTTCTCTTTGACTGGTGATGTCTCTCTTATCACGATCTTAGGGCGATAAAGACTTAAGTCCCTGGGGGCTTTATGATTCCTTTGTCCCTTTTGATTTCAATAAGATTATGTTTTCTTTATCATCTCCTTTACCAAGAGCTTGCATTGAGTCCATACTCTTGCTAAAGTGGGGTCTAAATGTATAGTCAAAAAATGGAAGCACTTCCATTTTGGACTGCTTTAGCCCTCCGAGTAAGTGGTTTGGGGTCATGTCAAGCGCCTTGAATGGGTCTCTGACTTGGATATGGATTTTCCCCTTGTTCTGTCCCATTTTCCACTTCTCTTCGACCTATTTCTGGCACCCTGATCTGCAAATTTGTGTTCCTTGACCTCAGGGTCAAGGTCGACCTCAATCTTGACCTAGGTCAAGGTCAACCTCAACCTCAACCCTGACCTAGGTCAAAGTCAACCTTCACCTTGACCCAGGGTCCAATTTTCATGTTTCTGGGGTTTCCAGATGTTGGGCTTTGGAAAGATTTAATTCCCACTTCTGGGTTGGTTGTTTCAGTCTTTGAGGCAATGAATTGAAATTATCTTTAATATAGGTCCACTTCTAGGGGTATAGCTCTAATTGGAATTTAATTCTCCTATGTAGGCCTCTCTAGAAGATTGTGCCCTAGATTTGTATATAAGGAAGTCTTCTCCTCTCATTTTCTCTAAGTGTGAAAGACAAGACGCAAGAGACAATTTCATCCATCCAAACTCTATACATGATCTATTGAAGCAAGCATCTACTCTCAAGTATTCAAGCATTCAAAGACATTCAAGAATTCAATTCATCGAGGAGATCCATTGGTATCCATTAAAGGATTCAAGCTCTATGGAGCCGTCTTGTTGAAGATTTCTCCATCCACATCCATGCAAGCCTCTTCCTATTCCAAGATCCATGGGTATGTGCAAGATCATGAGGGGCCAAACTATGCCCTTAAGTGGCAACGAAAAATCAAAAAATTAGGGTTAGTAAACTTGACGTGAAAATTTGAACTAGCTATCAACCTAATATCAAAAATTTGTAAGAATAGAATCTGTAGGAAATTGAATGTAGTTTCTAAACTACTAGGCCTTTTCTGAAAAAAAGTTAATATGATTGGTGAAAAGTATAGATTTCAATGCAGAAATACAAAAAATTCAGGAAAAAAAGAAGTAGGTGTATGTCTGACCACCTTAATCATAATCAAACGATAATATTTTTTTATAAGATTTTATATATAAGTAGTAGACTCATGCCCAGATGTGACACATATTTTTGTGTAATTTTATTCCAAAAAAATAATTAATTATAAATTATATGCTACAACATTTTCAGAATAAAAAAACTCCCGTGTCTGACCACCTTAACTCATTGAAAACTTTACCAAATTCAAAAAATAGAATTTTTCCTTATAGTAGGCAAAGCATAGAATGTGACGCATTTTTTAGATTTCAAAAATGTTATACTGTCTGAAAGTTATAGCCATTTTTCAATCAGTATATAAATTAACACTTTAGAGATAACTCAATTGGAAAATAACTAATAATTACTTACCGAATTCAAAACTTGACAGCAATTATATCGATAGAAAGTTGATAATCTCCTTAAGATACCCTTTTCATTTCATCAAATTTGGGTGAAAAAAAAGTCATCAGCTACATGGTCGAAGTTTGGAGCTCAGAGAAACAGGGGAAAAATACATTTTTGGGACATTTGAAGAGTTGACCAGGTAGGTATGGTGCACAAAGGAATACCGAGCCTAATTGGGTACCCAATATTTTCAGGTACCAGAAAATTCGGGCAGAATTTTAAATTTTAAATTTTCCCTCCCATTTCTCCATACTTCATATGATATATTATATATCAAAAATTATATATTAGATTATATATTATATATATTAAATATTATATAATATCTATTATCTATTAAATATTATATAATATATATTAATATTAAATATTACATTATATATCATATATTATATATTATTTTATACGTATTATATATAAATATGTATTTTCCAATATATCACATAATATCTTCATATTTAAGTTGTATGTAATATATATTTTATATTATACTATATATATATATTACGATATTATATATATATTCAATTATGATATGTATTATAAATTATTTATAAAATATTATTGTATATACAATAAAATCAAGTATAGTATATATATAATATATATTATATAGGATATATTAATATATATATGTTACGATATAATATATATATTCAATTATGATATGTATTATATATTATGTATAAAATATTATTGTATATACAATAAAATCAAGTATAGTATATATACAATATATATTATATATGATATATTAATATATAGGTTAATTATTCCAGTATAAGGCATCGAAAAGGTTTCCAAAGGGGTCAGAGGGTTCCTAGGGGTCATAACGCTTGAGAAAGTGTATTAGGACCCCTTAGGTCCCTTTGTAACCCCCAGCAACACATTAGAACAGTCAAGTGTGTCTCAAGGGGTCATACGACTCTTTGGGACACACTTTAGTGTTCTAATATGTCAAAAGGGGTCATGGGGACTTCCTAGGGGTCCTAACGCATAAGAAAGTGTACTAGGGCCCCTTAGGTCCCTATCTGACCCCCGAGGACACAATTGAGTGTTCCAATGTGTTCTCAGGGGTCACAGAGGGACTTAAGGGTCCCTAGTACACATTATCATGCGTTAGGACCCCTACGATTTGCAAGGCTCGATGTATGAAGAAGTTTTTTGGACATGTCTACAGGAAGGTCTGTCATGCAACTTCCCATGACCCCTTTTGACACATTGCAACACTCAGGTGTGTCCCAAGGGGTCGTATGACCCCTTAGGACACACTTGAGTGTTCTAATGT
>MU226230.1:596553-629829 GCA_018584345.1 Thuja plicata
AAATAATCAAGAATGAAACATGGGAACTGGTCCCTAGACCTCATGACAAGAACATGATTGGAACTAAGTGGATATTCAGGAACAAAATGAATGAAGAAGGCACAGTAGTAAGGAACAAAGCAAGATTAGTATGCAAAGGATATGCGCAGAGAGAAGGAATAGACTACACTGATACATTTGCCCCTGTGAGAAGACTTGAAGCTATCAAGTTGTTTTTTGCCTATGCAACATTCAAGAACTTTAAGGTATATCAAATGGATGTCAAATCAACATTTCTGAATGGTGATTTAAAGGAAGAAGTCTACATAGAGCAGCCTGAAGGATTCAAACTTTGAGATAAACCAGACATAGTATGCAGATTAAAGAAAGCACTTTATGGACTTAAACAGGCCCCAAGAGCGTGGTATGAGAGACTTGATGGTTACTTAACAAAGATAGGATTCAGAAAAGGAGCAACAGACTATAATTTATTTATAAGAGATACAGATGAAGGACTACTAATTGTTGCCATTTTTGTTGATGACATTATCTTTGGAGGTAATGACAAACTTAGTGCAAAATTTTCCAAAGAAATGAAAAGTGAATTTGAAATGAGCATGATTGGACCTATCAAATACTTTCTTGGATTGAATATAAAACAAACAGACAAAGGCATATTCATAAATCAGTATAATTATGTGAAGGAGATATTGAAGACCTTCAAGATGGAAGATTGCAAACCAGTAAGCACCCCCATGATAACAGGATGCAAGCTTTGTAAAGATGATGATTTTTACAATAGTTGACAAGACCTTATACAAATCTATGATTGGAAAAATCATATATCTCACTCGATATAGACCTGACATTTATAATGCAGTTGGCATTGTTGGAATATTTGCAGCTGAACCCAAGAGAAATCATCTAATGGCAATAAAAGGAATATCCAGATACCTAAAGGGAACTATAGACTATGGTTTATGGTATCCTATCTCAGAGAACACACAACTTCATGTGTATACAAATGCAGATTAGGCAGGTTGTGTTGATGACAGAAAGAGCACATCAAGAGGAGAAGTATTTCTTGGAAACAGGTTGGTCACTTGGACAAGTAAAAAGAAGAATTGTATCTCTTAGTCAACAACAGAAGCTGAGTATGTTGCAGCAGCATTGAATTGTTCAACAATGGTTTGGATCAAACAGATGATCAAGGACTTTGGTATTTAGATTGATTATCCTATTGTTATTCACTGTGAAAACACTAGTACTATCAATATGTCAAAGAACCCTGTGATGCATGCAAAGACAAAACACATTGAGATCAAATACCACTTCCTAAGAGGAAAATTTGTAGACAAAGAAGTAAAGCTAGACTATGTAAGCACTAAAAAACAACTAGCAGATATTTTTACAAAGCCTCTATCAAAAGATACTTTTGAGTATCTTGGGGAGAAGTTGGGAGTAATTCCCTTTCATAAGTCTGTTTAGAACTTGCAGCAAGAACATCAGTCCTTGGTGATTGATGAATGGTTGACTACTCTACTTCTGGAGTAGTACTTGTGCCTAAAAGGTGTTTAACACCCTTTTTCATTGATGTCAAAGGGGTAGTATTAGTAAGGGGGAGCATATACTCTGGGGGAGTATACAGAGCAGCAGCAGTGAAGAGGAACCTTTGATGAGGATATTGAAAAGATTGTAAAAAGAAGGAAGACATTTTGAGTTGATGATATCATATGTTGCCATCAATGTCAAAGGGGGAGATTGTTGGAGATTTGTCTCTATGCAAATAATTGATTGTATGTTTGCCATTGATGACAACATATAATATACAGTAGATATCCTATATGCAATTATAAGTACAGATGCTTTAGAGCTATGCATTTTTATTTCCATGGTATATATATGTTCTAGTTGCTATGTGCATTCACACCGAGTCAAATATGCAGTTTCAGTTGAGTTATGATTAGTCAGTTATGGAAGTTACAGATTCTGGAGTTTATCTGTTAAGAGCCGACGTAAATACAGAGTTTCTTGAGTTGCACCTACCTTTGGGATATGTGTGTTTGTATTCATGTTTAGTTATGAGTTAAAGATATTTATCCAGAGGCGCTAAACATGTTTCAACAGAATCATGATGTTAGATTTAATTTGGTGAAGCCGACTTGGTGAAGCGTCTCGTCTATTCAGTTTTAGTTGCGCGGTCCTAATTTGTATTGCGTGCTTGGTTGAGCCGACAAGGAAGTTTATGAAGTGTTTCCAGATACCGTCGTGACCTTATCCTTGGTGAAGATACATATAGAAGTTATGGTATGTTCAATAAGTGTCAAAAATGTAGTGAAAAAGAAAAGACAGAGAAGAGCAGAAAGTCAGAGAGAATAAGTTGAAGATCTATGTGAAGAAACATAAGTTGATTGCAATCCATTGGAACTGATCAAGATAGTAGGTCTACTCAAATAGTTCATTTACCAGATATAGTGTATATGTGTTATACTGAAGGTTGTAGCCTTCACCATCTTAGCAGTGAGCTATTGGACAGTGAGTCCTCACCTTTAACAGGGTTATCTGTAAAAGACTCCTAATAGGGTCTGACCTTTAACCAGGTCTTTGTACTTCTTAAATTGTAAAGATCAACCCCTAATAGGGTTGTAAGATCTTCTAACAGGGATCATTATAAACTAGTACAGTTATTTGTGGGTGCTAATTCCCACCGGGGTTTTTGCCTATTTGGTTTCCCCGTAATCAAATTGTTGAGTACTCTATTGTGTTATCTAAATGTGCATTTACTTTATATCAAATTACATTAAGGAAAGATAAAAGAATTAAATTGACTAATAACTGATTCACCCCCCCCCCTCTTAGTTATCCTTGGGATTATTCCAACACCTACATCCTACATCTTACATTCTACATTCTACACTCATTTGGTGCATACATACTTGTAGATCCAAGGATTCAAATCCACCACAAGGGTTTCTATACAAGCAAGGTGAATTTGTTTATTTACTTTGTTTTTTAATGCAATTTCAATTATACTTTAAGGTTAATTCCAAAACCGTGGTTTGACCAAGGCAAACCCCTCCCCACCAACAAACAAAACCATTTTTCTTGCAGGTATAGATACAGGACAACAAATGTAAGAGCATATTTGGATACCCTTTTCGGCCAACTTTCGGGATCTGCGAACAGAATTTCTGTTGGAGTAGTGCAGGTTGAGATTGACATTTTCGGGTATGATTGCACCCCCGCAAAGAGGTCAAGGTCAACCTGACTCAGATAAGGAAAATATTTCTGGGTTTTGTCTATCTCTGCATTTCTGTTCCAGATCCAGTTGCAGAATTTCCTAAAACTCAACACAAACATCAGAAAATAGGCTTTTCCAGATCTGCTATATTTTGAGGTTAGTACTTGTCTTCAATTCATTTCAATTAAGGTTTTAATCAATTCAAATCCATTACTCTTCATCCATTATTCAGGATTATAAGAATTTCTTCTTTCTTCTTATTTTTGATTGATTGATGCATTTGTGTATTAACCATTTTCTTATGGTTGATCAAAGTGGATTTTTCCTTTGTGAAATCTGGGGCTAGTAAGGGAATCTTATCTTATCATCAATACTATTTCTAAATCAATCAACATCAACATCATTTCCTTTCTATACTACAGTTTTATCCTTCACATTTTATATATTACAGTACATATACAAAATTGGCATATATTCCAACTCAAAACAAGTTCTACAAGATGTAGAATAGGACATCTCAATATATATATATACAACATAGATGTTGAATATCTATGTACCAATCTTTGAATGTCGAAAAGTGACCCTATATGTCACTAGAAAATCCTAATATTGTGGTGGATCATCAAAATCAAGCCTTTTCAAACTACTTGTTGGCTATGAATTTTGATTTAAAAAAACAATTCAAACCAAAAATTAGATTAATTATGTCAATGGTCAACAAGTTAGACTACTAAATAGAGGCATATATTGTAATTTAGAACTGTCAAATTAACATCAAAATCACTATATTGAACTACAATTTCTCTAAAATTCAATTCTTGACTACCTCATGTCTTGGTCTTTTCCCCAAACTTTGTTCTCCATATGATGGTCTCCAAGGATGATCATGAGTCCTAGCACATTACAATGGTAGAGGAATCATGACATTGCTAAATCGTGCAAAAGAATATGATATATATAAAATAAACTTGATATCAAATTAATATATTATTGACAAAGAAACATAAACTAAATATATTTAAATCTATTTATATATAGCTTTTTTGTTGTTTCTTTTGTTGGAGGGCTCATGATGTAGATGAACCTAAAAGGAATCTAAGGTGCATAAAACACTCCTAACACTAATCTAGTGGGGGAGATAGTGTAAGTTTTCTTTACTATCTTTAACTATTACATAATAAGAAACACATTCATAAGGGGGTAATAAACATGCATAAAGATATACAATATAAAACAATATATATCACAGGGAAAACCTTTTTGAGAGAAAACCACAATCGAAAAGAGCAATACTTTGTATCTAGTAAACTAATGGATGCAATACAATATCAAAACTTAGTATCTTCAACATGAGTCTACACATAACAACTCACAATCTAGATAAAATATGATAGTATAACACTTCACCTTCAAAACAAAACATGACTAATACTCTCCAAGGTTGTCTTATACAAAGAAACACAAATCAAGGGGTAGCTTCTTTATGAAGATACAAGATGGGGTTGTAAAAAATGTTTGGCACTATTTTTCAGCTAGTTAAAAGCATGCAAATGACACATGTACATCTCCAAATGACTTCACATTCAAACCTCCTAAGTTGGGCACCCAAAATTTTAAACCTTGAGATATGAAAAATGATCTTACACATATTACATCTATCATAGGAATCTGTCATAAATATTTTCAAAACTTAGAAAACTTATAGTTGTAAGAGAATCTATCATAACTAACTATTATGAACTGACTCTCTTACAACCTATCATAACCCATCTTATCCACCCACCTTTTCCATAAAAAATATATATCCTACCGTTTGTGGAAAATATGTCATAGAGTGTTCATAGGCTATCATTACATGACACTTGTCAAGATCCCCAAAGTGGGATGCCCACCTCCACATGTGAAACATAGGTGTCATACACTCAATGCCAAGTAGGATGTCACCAAGCCTATGGGTCCCACTACATGACTACACATTTCTAGGGAATTAATTAATTAAAATAATAAATAAAAGCAATAATCAATGTTAGGATTTCTAAAAGTTGAGACACTTTAATCCTACCAGAACCAACTGCAACCGTTTCTTGTATAAAAATGACAAAATTTTAAGCTTATAAATGAACATGTACATGTCATAATACAAAATATATATGCCTCCTGTAAATATTCTTCCCATGTTTTAGAAGCACTCATCACAGATATAAAACCAAAAAATTGTTGTATTAAAAAGACAAGAATGTAATAATATGTATCTGTGTATGTGTATAGTCACAATAAACTTAAACAAATAACATTTAAATCATGCCACAATAAGTTATATATAAGATCTTTAAACTATTAATTTAATGAAAATTGTGTTCAATTACCTTTCCTCGATTGGGTGTTGTGCTCGAAGATGTTGGAAAACATCCCATCTCACCCATACTTTGAGCACACTACCAAAGTAAAATAAGATCAACATATGAAATAATATATAATTTAATTAATCATAATTTAAATGATACACATATATAATAAAAAGAATTATAAACATGTACGTGAAAAAATATACCATATAACTATTTAAGCCAAATGGTACAATATTGGACCTATTTGATTGATCATTTGTCATCAATTGTCAAATCACACATAAATATGCATTAGTACTAATATCTCTTACAAATGTTAATTTAAGATTAAATGCACTATGAAATTTTATTAAGTCTTACCACTACTATAATCACCCAAAAATGTTCTAAACTATAAGCCCCTAATCTCGATTAATTGATCTTTAATCATCAAATTCCCAACCAAAGGCAATTCACTTCATCAATTCAACCTGATCTAATCACTAGGTTGTATTTAATCACTAAATCAATTAAAATCTCAAATACCAACAGTATTTGGCAATCAAACCATTCTTATTATTTTGATCCTATTTATTTATTAAATATCCTAGCATATTTACTATAAAATTTAATTTTCCATGAAATCATAAAAAGGGATTAATTTGAGAAAAATAATTTAAAAATTTGAGAAAAAAAGCTCAATAAATCAAAAATCAAATCTTGAGTTGAAAATGAAAAGCTGAATAAATTAATTAGAAAAATATTCAATAAAAGCTTATCTCAATAAATCACTCAAGAAAGCAGCCAATCAACTCAAACTCACATGGATTGTGCTAATTCTGGGAGAATCTTGACCACTTCTTATCAGTCAATCTTGACTGCCCCTTTTATCTAAGTTTTCTATAAAATCAGGTTCTCACCTCTCAAAGCATATGCACAATAGGCTCAGAGACACAAATTGAATAATACTATTATCATGCTAGTTTATTCTTGATTAGTAGTTAATCAAATCATTCTAGTTTAACTTTTATCTTGGATATTAGATTTTTGCATTGAATCACATATTTCATTTAGCTTAATTTGCTTATCATTTTTGCATCTATTTAGATTATTTTTCATCATATTTTTATTCGAAAAATCAAAAAACATAGATTAATCATGCATTCATGTTTAAATCCTTCGTCTTGGTGTAGTCAAGTCACTGGTAACACTTTAAAAATCTGAGAGAAATCATACTCTCGCATTTAGGAGGCAATAGATTGATTTAGTATGATTATATGTTGTTATCTGATTTCATTTGTCTAACCATGCATGCAATGATCTATTGAGTGTTCGTGACAAACATGTACACAAATTTTACACATGTTTTTGGTGCCACTATGGGGCCCGAAATCGAATTCTGGCCTCAGATATTAATTTCTCAAATTCTTGCATACAATCTCTATCAAATTGTGATACGAGTATTTATATAGGACCATACGAGTCAGAATCCTTCATCATATTATCTACTGAGAATTTTTGTATGGCTATATGAGAATTGTTGTACGATTTTTATGTTTTCCTGTACTTTTATTGTATGGAAAATAGAGTATTTTTAAGGGTCTTTTGATGTGATTTTGGTATTGCTAACCCTGACCCTTACGTGTTCTCTATTTTTTTCATCTTTTGAGCAACCTAATAAGGTGTTTGCAGAATGTTTGTCTAAGGATACGCTTGTCAAAGACTATATTGCTAAACGAACTACTATGACTACTAATGAATCATCTTTTCACGTTGCCTAAGGAGATACAATAAAAAATTGTGTCTTCCTTAATTATTTTTATTAGGCACCTAATAGGTTTATTTTAGTGTTTTCTTTAGTGTTAGGGGACTATGTTCTTGTCTGTATAGACAATTAGAAACCTAGAAGCATTAGATTAATCATTGAAAATAAATCAGGTAAATGAACATGTATTGATGATGTGTTTGAGAAAAGCGTAGAGGTAGGAGAGTATAATGTTATCTACATAGACAATCAAAAATCCAGTCCCTTAAAAAATTTCAATTTTTTTGGATGTGTACCTCATAGCAAGCTTTGCGTTGAGGGAAAAATATCATAGGAACAACTCAACTGGAACAAGGAAAAATTCATTTATTCTGACCCACTATAAAAAAAAAAAGACCTCCTTGAGATTAAAGTCTCATAGGAAAAGTGCATGACTTGATAGAGCTATAGGCCTCAATATGCATGCGTGACTCTGAAGGTTGTATTCAAATAGAAACCCTCACTAAGAACCCTAGGGATAGAAACTACCTGGTTCACCTCTGAAAGGTGGATAATCTTTGTGCAAGGGAGATAGTAACTCCCGCAAGGCACTTTCCATATCATGCCCCCATTAGCTTTTGGAGTTGGATAATACGATGTTGAATACCCATTGTGTGATAGTTAGCGACCGTATTTTGATTAGCTATTGGGTGTGTACCTAAGTCAACAAGAAAAAATTTTCTTCCTATGCTAACTTCCCAGGGTATCTTGTGTTTGGATTCCCCTTATATTATGCATGTCTGTTGTGTTTTTTATCATGGAACTACTTAAACACTATAAAATCAACTTGAAATAGAAATTGGAAACGATCGAAACAAACAAACTCAGTGGCAAAAGATCTCTGTCTTGCATAAATTTGTACGGTCCTTGATCTTTTGTCGCACAAGTCAAAATTTTAGGACTCTTATTGCCCAATTTTTCGTATTGTCTGGTGAGAATTATTTTATTGTGTGGTGAGAATAGTCATACAAGTCAATTCTTTTTACTGCCAGATTTTATCACATTTTCACAATTACAAACATTACCTCATATGAGTTTTCAATTTTATCATCTGGATACAAATCTTTTGTCATACGAGTCTACATTTTGTCATATGGGATAGTATTTTTTTGAATCTATAGATCTTATTTGACCTATTTTTGACATCTACAGACCTTTGTTATCTCTCTCTGATAAGTCTTGTGATAATCTTACATCAGACAGTGAGCTTACACCTGGCTTTTATTATTTTGAGCATAGCATTTGATAGTATACCCCTGCTGGAGTGATACCTAATTTTTTGATCTTGTTCTAATCTGTGAGTGACCTTATATTGTATTTCAATCAAACATTAGTTCATTTCAATCAGTCAACCAATCCTTGTTGATCCATCTTGAGTCACGAGTGCTAGCTAACCTTGACTCCAAACATATATCAGCCTTGAACTTTTCAATTAACTGTTCTGGGATCCTTACTCTTTTCTACATTCTATCTTTGAATACAACAAAGTATTCATCCATGACTGATTCAAAATTATCTCCTAGTGATTTCATAAAATCACTTATCTGTATGGTCACTGGTCTTGTTGTATTCCATTGCACATTTCCTATATATGGGAAAGATTCTTGGAAATAGAAGAATATGCACATAATCAGAGAACCAAACTTACATGAATTTGACTTTGCATTTATTATAGTCTTCATGTTCTCTTCCAATTGTCTTAGTAGCAGTTCTGACAGATCCAACTGCAATCCCTTCTTGACAACCTTGTAAGTTGTATCCACTGCCCCGTATGCAATTTTGTTCATTCTGCTAGCCTGAAAGAACTTATATCGTAAGACACATGCTCCAAATTTTAGTTCATCATCATTGATGGTGGATACTTTTAGTCCTTTTCCATCCCATGTAGCTCTGGTATTCTTCTCAATTTCAAGTTTAGGCATGTGCTTCAGTGCCTTTACCTTGTCGGTTATGGGATAACCGGTGACAACATGTATCACATCCCTGGTTATCAGTTTAGGCTCATCCAGCCATAACTTTCGGTCATGTATCCTACTTAGTACTAACCGAATCCATTCAGTCTTGAACTCCTTCAGGAACCATAGGGCATTTGTGAGCCAATTTACTTTGATGTGCTTGTGCTCATCCTTGATAGTCCCATCATTGTTACAAAGCTTCTTGAAAGCTTGTTCAACTTCTAGGTCTCCAATTTCTGCAATCTTACAGTGAATATATGCTTTCACGTCTTTGACGATCAAAAACCTAGTTGGTATTATGGAGAATTCTCCAACATTATCGGGTTGTGAAGCAACCTCTAGGATATCTTATAATATGGTTCTTCACAGGTTTAGTTCTTGATAAGATTGATCTTTTTCTTCTTAACATTCTTCAGCTTAGCGGTTCTTGATGTAGTTGCCATTGATTCTGAAATTAGGGATTTCCCGCAAATGATAAACAGAGTTCTCAGTTTATGCCGGTACTTACTTTTCACCTCTGTAGTTGTAAATGATCTGTTCGAGTGCTATGAATTGGGTTGGAGTCACTCTATAATTTTGTTGCTTCATGCTCTAGTTTTTCTCTTGTCGCTTTGCTCTAATCACTTGGTGAGAAATGAAACCCTTTCATCGTCTATTTATAGACTTTGCCCTAATTTGAGTCATTAATGCTCAACAACTTCTCGATGTGTGAAGATGGAGTCATCGGGTGATACACTAACTTCTCTTTCGGTGGCAACACAATGCTTTGGGGCAGTCATTTAACTTTTTACTTTCACCGACGGATTTTGGTGTATGACGAAGACAACTTTGTCAAATCACATGATTATCGACGGATCTCGGTTTACACTAGAAACTTTAGCTTTATATGTTAACCGACAATTCTCGGTAAGTGTAGGAAACTTATCTTTGTATGTATACCGATGCATTTCAGTATGTATTGACCGATGAAATTGGATTCACAAAATTATATCAAGTAATACCATAGTGCATCTATAATCATGTTGATTTGGTATATTAACTATGTATAATGGAACTGATGTAAAATATAACTTCGTATTATGCAGTTCCATACTTCCTTGTTCTACTTAGGTGGGGATGGTGATGTCACTAGATCTATTGGATAAGGTGTCACTAATTGCATTACTCGATCTAGCTTCATCGATGTTTGTAACTTTCCTCCACTTTTTGTTTCTCATCTTCTTGATGTCTTCAATGGTGTTGTCATTGGCAAAGGTGTTGGTCTCTTTCATTCGGTCTCTGCAGTCTCTCTTCAGATTACCAACTTTATGACAGTGTAGACATGCCATTTTGGGGTTAGTCTAGCCTCTAGACCATCTTGTCCATTGTCTCATATAGTTTTCATCTATGTGACCAAATATTCCACATGGTGTACCATTTACCCAAGTGTTATAATCCCAAACATATTGGTTACCGACTCTTTTCGGTTGATAGGCAGATTCTTGACCTTTTGGCTTCCATGCTTTCTTTTTCTTCTTCCAGCATTCAAGAGATGTGTGCCCATGCATTTTTCAAGAAGGACAGTATTTGTCCAAGTAGTTTTCCTTCTTTTATAGTTTCACCTCAGATTTACATTCATATGATTTACAAATTCCTATGAGTGAAGATGTGGATTTAGGAACACCTTTCATTTTGCTCCTGCATACATTTGATGTGTGGCCTTGCTTTCCACATTGATTGCATGTTAGTTTTCTTGGTCTTGGATTTGCATAGATATTCTTTGGATCATCTTGGTTGGGTGATTCTCCATTCTTGGTATAGCCTATTATGGTGTTGTTGTTGGATCTTCTTTGTCCATCAAGAAAATCATCCATCCTTTTATTTCTTTCTTCAGCTCTCTTGATTATTTCATTATGTTGCTGCTGAATTCTTACTTCTTGTTTCAGATTTTCATTTTCTTCCCTTAGCTCACCGAAAGCTTCTATTCTTTCAATGAGTTATGTATTCATTTTGTTTGCCTCTTGACTCATAAGAATAATCTGATTTTTAATCTCATGATGATATTTTTTAAGTCTTTGTATTTCTGACTCTTTTTCTTGTAGCTTTTCAGCAATCTTCTATCACCAATAGCTAATGTTCTATCTTTCTCAGCTTGTCTAGTATTGTTCATGACATCAATCATTCTTAACATCTGTGTCTCTTGAACAATTTGCAAAGATTTCACTTGTCTAGCCAGATGTTGATTGATTTCATTTAAGCTTGTGATGCTTTCTTCTGATGTGTCTGATGCTTTGCTAGTTGTTGATCCTGAAGATTCAAATAGATCTGGTATCTCTTCTTCATGGTAATCTATTTCATTATAGGGAGATGCCATAATCTTTCTTTCATCTAACAAATGTCTCATCTCAATTATAGCTTCTTTATACTGCTTATAGAAGATCTGAATTTCTAGCTTCTAATTCTCAATACTCTTGTCAAGCCTATACTTCTCCATTGTATGATATTTTCTCTAAAGTCTTTAAAATTTCCAAATAAGAGATCTAGCTCTGATACCAATTGTTGGAAATAATAGGAAGTGTGTACTGAGAGGGGAGGGGTGAATCAATACCTCTAAAACTTTTATCTCTTTTAACCTTTATCCATTGTGTAATCAATTGTATAACCAACCATTTGTTCTATACTATCTTTGTGTAAGATATATCAATTCTTAAACTTTAACAAACATGTAAACATTCAAAGAAACATTTATGAAAGTAATTGACTCATAACACAAGATATGGTAATACAGAAAACCCCTGTTAGAAGGTAAAAACTGCGGTGGGAATGGTACCCACAAAAATCTTCACTATCTGCAGATTGGAAGGGGTCGGTTAAGGCTTACAATTTGATCACTTCTGATGATCTACCCTATTAGGAGTATTATGTAGAGACTGGTTAAGGTCTAATCTGTTAAGAGCTTTAGCAACACAGTTTAGTGTGCACTCGGTTAAGAGATTTACAATAGCATTGTTAAATCCACCTTTCTTGAAAGGATTTCTTCTATTTGCTACACTTGTTAGAATGCAGACAAAAATACTCATTGACCTGAGTTTATGCAATCTAACAATTTTTTATTACAGATCCATTACAAATCACATGTATAAATGTATCACCTAATGTGATTGATTAATACCTCTGTTGCTCAGTAACCTCTGTTCTTGGTTCTTGATAACCAATTTCATCTTTTGTTGTTCTTCTTCTTGAATCTCTTAGTCTGATCCATAGATGTTCTCATTGGCTACATTCATCCTCTTATCCATGTCAAATGAATGATTAAAACATATATTCATATAATATATTGACCTAATTAAGTTTCACATATTACAAAACTAACTCTATGATCAAAGGTTTACAACTTGACCTTGAAATCCTAGTCTACATGTTTTTAATCAATTAGACTGATTAAAACAATTACAATAATGTTTCTTGTTCCTCAAGAAAATGGATTTAAAACAAATCAAAACTCTATAAATAGAATATAGTTATTTTATCTGACATGGAACTCAGATCCACTTTCCATGGGATATAACTGACTTTCGGTGTCTAATGCTCGGTTTGCTCTGAAATCAGTTTGACTGTCTTTCATTGTTCCTTGGTTGAACTGTCTATCAGGTTCTTGTCTTGTATGTTCTCTCAGTTTGCACTGTGTTTTGCTCATCAGGTTCCACTGTTGATTTACTCCTATCGGGTTCCACTTTATCATCTTCGGGTTGCACTTTCGGTTTACACTCCAAAATAGTGTCATTGGGTTTCTCCTTGCTTAGCAATTTCAGTTTGAACTGAAAACCTTACTTTCGGTGTAGTGTAACCGATGGTTCATTACAATTGTTTTCTCTTTGCATACTAATGGAAAAACTTTATGTCATCACTTTTGTATCTCATTGGCTTTGAGAATCAAGTTCGGCTAGGACTCACAACATTGGGTGAGGTCCTTCCATGATTTATAGGGGGATATATATTCAAAAACTTTGGTGCCAAAATATCTACTAGTCATATCATGGAGACCTATATAGTTTGGATTTGCAATCAGTGGCAAATCTGCAATCTAGGAATCCTCTCAAAGCCTAATGTTTTTATCATTCCCAATCAACCTTTTTAAACCTGAATGAATAAGGCCTCTCCACTTAATAATGTTACTCCAATTTTTTTATCCATTGGGGAAAGTGGGACTGAAGAGATGTTTTGAGAGCTTCTTAGAGTTGAGATATTTAGCACACATGATCCTACACTAGTTGATCATATGAAGAGCCAATTTCCATACTATTTTTTCCATAAGAGCTCTATTCATATGAGTTATCTTTCAAATCCCCAATCCACCATCTTTCTTTGGCTTATAGATCATTTCCTAATTCATGAGGCCCAACCTATTCTTTTCCTCCATCCCACTTTACAAAAATTTATTTTGAATGCTTTCAAGTTTATTTATCATATTGTCATTAATCTTAAAAGTCGAAAGAAAGTAAATTTACATAGCTTGTAATGAAGTAGCGAGGAGTTGATGTTTACTTGCACCACTCAATAGTTTCCATTTCCAACCAGCCAATTCTTTTAGCATTCTTTCAATAATAGAGGTCCAAAATGTTGGGGTCACCTCTTTGGCAGTAAGAGAAAGGCCAAGATACATTCTTGGAAGAGAAGCACTATAATAGCCAAGAAAAATCATTTTGATTTTCCTTTGTAAATCATCTTTAGTGTTAAAGAAGAATAGATTACTTTTCTCATAGTTTATGTGTTAACTAGAGGGATTGGCATAATCCTTAAGAAAGGTATTCCAAACTCGAGCCTCCACCACTGATGCTCTACCAAATATGATATTATCATCAACAAATTGTTGCACAACAAAGCAAGAATAGTGGAAGAAGCTTTGACTCCTTATAGAGTGTTTGTCTCTATAAGATTTAAGAAATTGCTCCCCAAGACCTCAACCAATATGATAATGAGGTAGGGGGAAAAAGGGTCACCTTTCCTAAGACCCTTTGCCACCCAAAAATGGCCTCTTGGGAGCCCATTAAAAATAAAAGAAAGCTTAACAATTTTAACACTAAATTTCTCAATATATAATTATCACTCTAATTCTGAAACCCATTTAATATAATATTTTAATCAAAAAATCCCACCAAACTTTGTCACAAGCTTTAGAAATCTTCATCTTTAAGGCCATACCTAGGATTTACATTTGTCCATAAAATGAATAATTTTATGTGTATATTACTGCATCAAGAATTTGAAAACCCAACACAAAGCCCTTCTAGTTATAGTTTATCAAGGTATCAAGAAGTAGTTTGATCCCATTGACTAAAATTTTGGTGAAGACCTTGTATAAAGTGTTGCATAAGCTAATCGATCTCATATCTCCAAGATTTATAATTTCTTGAATTTTTGGTATGAGAAAAATATAGATGTGATTAAGTTTCTTCAACAACATACCAGTTCTGAAAATGTCCTTGGATACCATGATAACATCATATTTGACTATATCCTAGAATTCCTCATAAAAAGAAAGGGGGAACCATCTTTCCCTGGGACCTTATAGGCTCCCATTAGGGGAAAAAACTAGTTTTATCTTCTTCCACTGTAATTGTAGCAAGGATTTGGTCATTGTCAGCTAAAGAGATGTCAGTAGTTAAGCATTGCAGAAGTTAGTCTTCAACAACATGACATATTTCTTCATCATCCAAATAGGCTTTGCAGAAATAATATATGGCCAACTCTCCCAGCTTGAGGTCATCCAAAACCAATTGATTCAATTCATTGTGCAATCCCTAAATTTTGCTCATATTTTTATGTCTACTAGTAAATTTATGAAAAAGACCAAGTTTTAGACCTCCCTCCTTCAACCATTAAATTCTAGATTGTTGTTTCTAGTAAATTTCCTCTTATTGAGAAGTCCTTCCACTTTACTCTTAGAATTTCCTCTTCATCACATGTTTCTCACGAGTTATCTCTTTTGGCCATATTCTCTTGTGTATCTTTGAGTTTTGTGATGATTTCCTTTTTTGATTGAAGACATCCCCAAAAGTGGATGTATTGCATCTTTTAACCATTTTCCTAATTAGCTCCATCTTTTGAGTGACCCTGAACATTGCAGACCCTTGGAGAAAATTACTCCACCAATCTTGTATACAATTTCTAAATTTAGGGTGTGAAGACCACATAATTTTGTTCCTAAAAGGTAGTGGTCCTCGGAGGTGACTATCAATCCATTAAAGGAGTAGAAGACAGTGATTAGACACCATTCTTAAGAGGGTCGTAAGTGTGGAATTGTAATCCATGTCCTAGTTAGTTGATACAAAAAACCTATCAATCCTTACCTGAAATAATTTGTCACACTTTCTATTGTTGGTCCAAGTAAAAGGTTGATCTGACAACTCAATGTCCAAGAGACTAGTTCTATTGATGAGCTCAAAATCAACCATACTATCCGAGTGATCAACAATTCCTCCATTTTTTAAGAAGGGAATAGGGGTGTGTTAAACTCCCCTACCACCATTCATAAGACATGAGTGATTAGGATCATAGCAGTTATTTCCCCTCAATTAACCTTCCTTCTAGACCGTGTATTAGGGGGCATAAACATTGATCAAATGTGAAACCACACTTCCATATTCTAGTCTAGCAACTAGGTAGTTCGTAAAACATGAGATTAGTGTCACCTTGATTTTATTGGGATCTCACATAGGGACCACTCTTCCCCCAAAGATCCAAGAGCTTCACAGATGCAAAACAAGGATCTTGGCCAAATGTAATTAGCAATGTTCTTGAAGGTTTCCTCAATCATCTTCACCTCCTGTAACAATAGAATCTCAATTTTTCTATCTAAAATACAACCCTTCATCATGCATTATTTGTTGGGGTTGTTTAAATCCCTCATGTTCCATGAAAAGGAATCTCATTTCATAGTTTTAGAAGTTTCCTCAAGGGTCCTAATCCTACCCCCAACGATTTCCCTTATTATCACTTTGTGCCTTGAGAGCCTAATAGAGGGTTGATCAGTCTCATTGTTAGTTTTTGAGCCACCTTTCTTACTCCTAGATATTCTCATCTAAGTTTCTTCCTCTGAAACACCTATTGAAATTCCCCTAGTAGGATATGGAGGCTTAAGATCCATAAATGGTGATCTCTTCTTACTAGGAGAGGGTTTGCATTTCTCTTCCCAATCACTATCAATCTCAACTAAACTTTACTCTTATGCTCCAGGTTTCCCTTAGGTAGGGTGATTCTCCTTCCCCTTCACTACTTTTGGGCTAAAATTATTTCCCTTCTGAGAAAAAAAATTTCTCTAGAGGGAGTGACATTATTTATCCATGGTTTGTGGCCTCTCCTCAACCACCTCAGGACTAAAAATCTTGTTTAGAGCCCAAGGATCACCTATTAGGTTAGTGTATTTGTTAGTGGTCTCCATGGCTTTCGCCCGCAATGCAACATTTGTCTCAAGTCCTAGCATATTAGAGGGAGAACCTTCATCAATTAACATATGTTATTTATCATATGGGATCTTGCATTCTAAAATCACGTGTCCAGGTTTTGAATAGTTTTGAAAAACAATGGTGACGTTTTCATATACCAATGTCTAAGTTCTACTTACTAATTTTGACTGTAAAATAATAAAATTTGGAAGGTTCTTATGAACTTCTACATTAACACAAAAGCGAGAAAAATTTAACTTAGTTTTGGTCTTTGTCACATCATTTGAAGCTACAAACTCCCCAAAGGAGTTCTCAATGCACTTGAAGGTTAGATCGTCCCAAAATTCAAGTGGAAACCTTGGCAACCTAACCCATATAGGGGTAGTCTTGTTTAAATTTGTCTCAGGATCAAATCTCAATTTCCACTTGCAAAGGGAGAGATGATGTTTTCCAAAGGCCTAAGCACCTACAAGAATCACATGCACATCATCCTCATAGGTACACCTAAAGAGAAAGAGGCCACACGACAAAGAACTTGGGGTCACACTCCCTTTCAGGCACCATTTCATAGCAATATATTTCTTCACCATGTCAATCGATGGTCTAAAGGAAAAGAGCCTCCCCACTAAATCCCTGTCCTAGGATGAGACAATACGATCCATCACTATATCTAGGAGTGAGATCTTCACTCTGTCCTCTATCTACTGGAACTATTGGATGAACTATCTCTCATCTCGTTTGTGGCAATCACCCACCAGCACAACCTTCCAACCCATATACTGTCTGATTGTTTGAAGGGTCTCTAAAAATAGATTGTTCAAAGTAGTGGGAACGAGGCTCTCAACCTCAGGAGGAAATTCACCCAACCACCATGGATTACAACAATTCAAATTCAAACCTTAGTTGTAGAGCAAGACAGACATTAGAGTTTTTTTTAAATATGAACATATAAACATACATACATTGGATGAGTTATTCTTATTCTACACATGTTTGATCTATGTTAGAATGATCTTAATCTTAGAAAAGAACTTGGCTTTTACAAAGATAATTATAGAGATTTAAGGAATTGCCACATTATCTTGTATTTTAGAAACCACAATAATAAAATAATTATTGATTTAAGATTTTATTATTGATAACCATTTGAGAAAGAGGTGTATGAACATATGAAACATATTATCTTATGAAACGTGTATATTTATATTAAAAAATATTTGATGAATATAGTTTAATAAGATCATTCTCGTTTTATTCTTGTTACTCATTTTTTAGTAAATATTGATCAATAAGTTTATCCTATGAAGAAATATGGTTAGTTGTTAAAAATATTAGTAATAATTTAATTCAAATCTGGTCTTCTATCCTCTTTGTAAATAAAGGTGAAGTAACTTTGCGGCTTATATTTAAAACAAAGACATGGTGTTTTTCAATAAACAAATTAGTAGGTTTATTACAATTTTCCTTTCTTTTGTTTTGATTAGGGGAATAGTCTTACAAAACTAGTTTATCACCCTTAGGCTTAAGCCTTCCTTTACAGTTTCCTTTGGCAGGGCCCTTGCCTTTTTCTAGAAATAGATTCTAATGTTGCATTAAATTTGTTGACTATCAATGTCTACTACTCGATTCCACTAGGTCAAATTCACCAATAAAGATAAGACTTTATTTTTCTTGCCAAAGTTGCTCACAAAACTTATCAAATCTTGGTGTCACATGTGTAGTGCCCAAATTATCGTATTGTATGTAGTAAAGTGAAATAAATACGAAGTAATGATGACCTAGTTTCTACAAAATATTCATAATGAGTTTTTTACTAGACTTTGTTTCAGTAGTTTTTGTAAGAAACCTTAAAATGTTTAACTTGAATCATCACGTCCTTAATCGAAAGTCAGTCATATAGTTTATGAGCTTCTAGCTCATTTTCTAAAGTTTTACCTAGAACAAGAAAATTAATTTTCCTTTCTTAAAAAAATATAAATCTTTGCATTTTACACAATTTTGTAAAAGAAATTTAAGTTATATTATTCTAAAATAAAATTTCCATAATACACTTTTTAAACAAAAGCCTAACTAATATCAAACAAAAACACTTTAAAAATATGTGATTAGAATCTCTCTAATATACTTATCATTCATTAAATCATTTAATTTGTAAAATTAAAAAAATATATGTTTTTTTTAGTTTCTTATATTGGCAATGATATGGATTAGATTTCTCATTAGGAATGAATGTTTCTATAAAAGAAGCTCATGGTTACTAATCAGTTTGGAAAGGAAGTTTGTGTGATTTATAGCATTTGCAGGATAAAAGATACCAATTGAAGAAATTAGAACAAGAGCACACCAGGGAAGATTCAATAACATATGGACAATTCGAAAATCAACATTGTAAATGCCTTGTATTCCACTTTATTGACACAACCTGTAATATGAGGAAATATATTCCTCAATAATACCTTGTATCCACAAAACAGGACATTTATAAAACATTGTAAGTGAGAAATTCTTCTTTATTTTTAAGGCTAGACTGGAGATTTTCTCCACCGCTCTTTCCTACCGGTGCCCCTACTGAACCAGCTTGTAAGATAGATTTATAATTATTATTATTAATAAAATAATTTGGCCATAGCCTTTCACCAAAAAAAATCCTAAATTACAAATATAATTGCACGAGAATTTTATTAAAATATATGTCCTTCAATGGCTCCCACGAATCTTCATCACATCTAGAATCTGCTATATAAATTTCTATCTTTCAAAAGATGATGTAAATGGAAGAACAACTCATTGACAAAAGTGAATTGTGGTAGGGGAGACGACCCAGTAGTTGCCCAGGCTAACTTCACGCACCTACAAATCTTAAATCTAAGTTGGATTTCGATGTATTTTTGTATATGAGTTAACTGCTTAAAACTAAGGTTTCGACTTTTGGGTATTCCATGATCTCTCTCTAGAGACCATCGAACACAGAGTGGTAAAAAATGACATTTTCAAAGTGTCGCCCGATACCCGCTATGTTCTTGCACCAATAGTCATTTACTCAAAAATGCCAGTACTTGTGGCCAAATGTCCTAGTAGTCGTTACAAAATGTCCCAACAGTGGTGCACAAATGAGCCAATTACCAACCAAAAAAGGTAAAAAAATGATCAACTATTAGTACATGTGTGATCGACTATTGGTACATGTGTTGTCATTTTTAGAACTCCTTTAGTATTAATAATTGAGGGGTCAACATGACAAAAAGGTCACCCTTATTGGACCCCTAACACTTATGGGTCATCTCCCCTAATCAATTTGTACAATTTTACGTGTTGTAAAAGACAAATGTATATTGGATAAGGTAGGCTTATTATTTGTTTGCATTGAAAAGCCTCCATTGATATTTATAATTGACACGTTAAATGATTTGGTGGGCACGATTATGCTTCCCAACGCAGCAGGAATCCTGTCGTTATAAGCCGTACTTTTATTCCTCTCACGTTATCTTTGATGTGACGACAAAAAGCTTAAATTCGACGGATTTTCCGTCACAAATCACTTTTTTAATTGACGGTTAGCTGGTCAACATTGCTGTTCGCAAGTCGGGGCAAGTAAATATGAGAGACAAGTTAAATAGATGTACATTTACCATAGGTTTAGTATTTTTAATTGTTCATTTCCAATCATTTGATTGTTTTTTTTAATTTTTTATGGGTCAATCATTTGATAGTTTGGGCAAAATAATAATAATAAAAGATTTGAAGTTTGAAAATAAAGTAAACATGGGATATGATAGGTATGAGTTTTTTTATTGTTAGGTTTTATGTCGAATTCATATCAAATTTTCAATTTAATATGGTTTAGTTAGCTGAGAGTTATGGATAGAGGTATTTACTTTTGTCAATGGGTATCAGTTTTGTCAACATTATTTGAGGTATAGTCTTAGTTTTTATTTTCTTAATATTGTTGGGTATTATCTTGGTTTCGTTTGTTATAGTATTAAGATATTATATTAAATAAAATTTGTTATTTTAATAGATTCATTCAAAACTATTCATATTGACCTACAAAACTAGATTCTTTTGAATAAGTTTGAGTTTTCATAATTTATATTTTCATTGATGTTGCTTTTGGATTAGATTCTATGTGAATTTTTTGTTATATAAAAATAAGTATCATCAATCAAAAACTATGAGTTCTTCATAATCTATAAAGAGAATAGTTTTGGGATTCAATTGTTTTAGTATTGGTATATTGGTATAAATATCTTAAATACATCTAAATATCATGATATCTCACTTCAAAACTATTTTATTTAACTATTATAATTTATTTCAAAAATTCATTTATTTTTTTTTTATTTTTCAAATTTATGTTTACTATAAATATTTATTTAAATATAAATAAATAACAAATTTAAATATTTTCTTATATACCCAGTTGAAGGTGGACATGGAAGGAACCAATAAGCAGCTCATGGACGTCAGCAAGTTTGCGTTGAAGGTCATGCTTGCTTCCTCCACGACCTTTTGCATGTTAAATGAGAAGACGGCTGATGGGCAAGGTGCAGAGGAAGATGATCCTCGTGAACTCTTTAAGTTTCTGTAGGAGAGCGCAGATTTGTTGTTGTCAAAGCACTTATGGAAAAGGAGCTGACCCTAGTTATGGTTTTTTGGGATGTCTTAGCTAGCCCTATGGCCTATGTTTTTTTTTAATGCTATAGCTATAATGCTAAGACTTTGATGAAGTTTTTCAGCCCTGTGTGGCAAGTTTTTAAGTGTTTTAAGTTCCATACTCTGAACTCGGCTTTTTTTGAGACTCAGCACATGTGATGCTGGTGTTCTAATTTCTTTATTTTGGTTTTTGATAGAGGTAGACTGGTGTGTGGCTATGCTTTGACTAGTACTCTAGATGTGGTTAATTTGTTGTTAATTCATTCTCAGAGTGTTGTTTGTTGTACCAGGGGCCAGCACCCTCTTGTTGCTGCTTTTATAAATAAATAAAAGTTTTTATAAAAAAAACAATGTATTTGGAATCTTTTTTCTTTTAATATAATTTGATTATTATAAATTAAATGACTACTTAATTTGAACAAAATATTTGATCTTTTCAAAGGATAAGAAAATTTGATCATCATTATTAAGTATTTATGATTATTAACTAAATTTGAACAAAATATTTGATCTCTTTAAAAGATAAGCTAATGGAAAGGAAATTTAATCATTGTTATTAAATATTGATGATTATTAAGGGCCCGTTTGGTTGCACCCCATAACCAGGTTATGCAGCCCATAACCCGGTTATGGGGTGCAATTCCTTGTTTGGTGACCTCTAAATTGAATGCGAATATGGATTTGCAAATCCCCATTTGTGCAAAAATGTGGATGTCCAAATTCTTGCTAAAGAGGTGGAATGTCTTTCATCTCCATGGTTTTCATAGAGATTAAAGCCATTTTAACTTTGTCGTCGGGTCCAATGCACTCCAAGGTTTGCATAATTAAATTTTTTTATATATCTTGTCGGGTCCGGAGCACTGCGTCGATTTAACTGTTGGAATGTGGATTTACAAATCCATCTTCCAGGTCAACCAAACAGTCCCAAAAAATGAAAACCAGGGTTTGCATAACCAGGCTATGGATAACCATGATTTGTTTCATTTTCCAATTCCCCAACCAAACGAGCCCTAACTTAATTTGATCTTTTACTTAATTAACATTTAGCTTATCAAATCAAGCCAACCTGTTATTTGAGAAGAAATCTTTGGCATATGATGAAACGACATTTTCTATAAAGTAAAATATTTCTTCAACATGAGTTAATCACACCTTAATTATGTCGAGATGGAAAATCTTTCATGAGTTTAATCGAACATTAATCGAACATTTTAAATATGTCTAAAATGGAGTTTTCTAAATTAGCATAATGATATAATAGATTTATATGTAATTTGCTACCGACCAAAGATCTGCAAAAAAGAGTCTCTACTATTTACTCTCGCATTACAAATGATATCCGTCGACGTGGCATTGAATTCGTCTACTCATTTGACATTCATGTCATTTTTCTTCTGTTGGATCTCAGCGGATGAAACACATATGATTTTTCCAATAGTATAAAAAATAGCCAGTGCGAACATTTGCTCTGAAAAAAGCAGCAATTGGCTTTTCTGGTAACTGGGGGAGATCTCTATGTCTAGCTTATCAATGGTCATTCTAATTAAGTGGGTGTTATTTATATCATGTTTTTTCTTCATTTCTGAGCAGCTCAGTGAAAATGGATGTTTTGACAAATGTGGAGAGATGAAGATTCGGTACCCATTTTCAATTGGAGGAAAAGGAAAAAGTTGTGGCTTGCCTGGCTTTGAAATAAATTGCAAGAAAAATGAGAGTTTTGGAACTACAGAGCCCATTGCTTTTCTGTCCATTCCTTCTGGGGAGGTACAAATCTTGAATTTTTCTCATGATCATCTCCTCATTAATGCAACCCAATTCTTGGCTTCCACTTCCAATTGTCTAGGCCAATCAAATATCACACAAATCACCATTTATGATGGAGGCCCATTCCAGTTTTCTTCACAGAACAAGTTTGTTGTAGTTGGGTGTGAAACTTTGGGCATGTTTGGGAAGTTTGATGGTGGTGATTACACTTCTTTGGGTGGATGCTTGTCAGTTTGTTCTGATTCTCCTACATTTTCTAGCTGCAATGGAGATGGGTGCTGTCAAACTTCAGTGCCTTCAAATTACACAGATTATCTCATCTCTGTAACAAATCTCTCTTTATCACAAAGTAACTACGAGATAACCTGTAATTATGCTGGTATAATTGATCAAAGTAGTTGGAATTTGATTTCTAAATCAAATGCCCCCAATTTAAACTATGCCCATGCTTACATTAGCTTGAATTGGAGCATTCCAAATGAGACTTGTGCCTCTGCTAAAGCAAAGGGCTCATATCAATGTGTACAAGAAGCAGAGTGCAATGATGTAGGATGGGGTTATCTATGCAATTGTAGGCATGGTTTTCATGGAGATGGGTACTTCAATGGCACCCGCTGCACAGGTAATGGATTTATTTAATACAAGATTGAGAAGCTACGGAATGTTATTCATATTATGCATGGACTTCTGATTTTAATTGTGTGTATTTTTAGTATCAATGTTTGGATCACATTCTGTGATCCATCATCAGAATGTAAGAACATACAGGATATGTAAAATGTAAGATCATCTTACATTTTATATATTTGACATGTTCTTAAATATAAGGTCATCTTATAACATTTTACATATTCTGCATGTTCCTATATTCTGATGATGTATCATAGAATGTGATCTTAAATATTAATGGTAAAAATATATACACAATCAAAATCAGAAACCCATATTCAAATAGATTATAGAAATTTGATTAACTTGAATGTTATTCATGTTTAATTTCCAATTCGTGGCACAGATATCAATGAATGTTCAGATCCTACTTTGAATGACTGCTACCCTTCGTCAAAGGGAGGGAGATGTGAAAATACAAAGGGCTCCTACAAGTGCTCATGTGGTAGAGGCCATGGAGATGGCACTGAAGATGGCACCCGTTGTTCTACAACAATGTTTCAGACTTTGCCACTTGCCATAGGTACAACTTTCATGCATTGATGGACAATTGTATAATTCTGGTTATTATTTTCTGATTTGGAATGTAATATATATTTATGTATATCTAATGTTTCAGATCAAATTTTATGGAGCATCTTCATATTTTTCCATTCTTATGTTTTCATTTCTTAATGATATCATTTCTTAATGATAGATCATAGAATTTGATCTTAGATTTTGAATAAATAAAAATACACACAGTCAAAATCAAAAAATTAATAAATAGAACTCAATGAACTGTGGTAATTTCATATTTTCATTTGTAGATGTTTTCTGTAAATTATAAATAGAACTTAATGAACTGTGGAAACTTAAGGTTTTCAATTGTAGATGTTTCTGTAAATTAAAAAATGTTAATCGCAGTATAGTTATTATTGTTTGGTTTTGACAGTCTTTATTTTTGTATATCTAATGATCAGATCAAATTTTATGATCCATCAGCACTTCTCTTTTCTCATATTTCTATTTCTTAATGATGAATCATATAATTTGATCCAAAACATTAGATATATAAAAATACACATTGTCAAAATCAAAAAAATAATAACTACAGTATGATCAACATTTTAGTTATTGTTTTTTTTATTTTGACAATGTGTATTTTTATATATCTCACGTTTCAGATCAAATTTTATGATCCATCAGCTTACATTTTTCAATGATGGATCAGAGTTTGATCCAAAACATTAGATATATAAAAATACACAGTTAAATCAGAAAAACAATAGCTAAAAATGTTAATCATACTGTAGTTATTAGTTTTTGGTTTGACTCTGTACTTTTATATATCAACATTTCAGATCAAATTTTATGATCTATCAGCATTTCTTCTCACTCGTACTTCTATTTTTATGATCTTTCAGCAATTCTCCTTTCTCATGCTTCCATTTTTCAATGATGGATCATAGAATTTGATCCAAAATATTAGATATATAAAAATATACACTAAAAATCAGGAAAAACTAAAATCAGAAAAACAAGAAACGGTGAAAATTTCTGTTTTCAATTGTATAACTGTATGTTAAAAATTGTTAATCTTGTTGAGCTTTTGGACATCAGGAGTATGTGTAACACTAGTGGCCGTGCTCATTGGAGGCGGTGTTGTATTAGTGGTTTTGAAGCGCAGAACAGCGAGACTTGTCAAGCAATACAACTTTCGCCGAAACGGGGGGACTCATTTGCAGAAACTAATTTCATCAAAGGCAGACGGGCTAAGAATATTTGCATTGGATGAGGTAGAGAAAGCAACCCAAAATTTCTCCCAAAGTCTAATCTTGGGATCTGGCGGCTACGCCACAGTTTACAAAGGTACTCTTTCTGATGGGTTTATTGTGGCAATCAAGAAGGCTAATTCCAAACAAGTTGATTCCAAAGAAATCAAAGACTTCATCAACGAAATTGTAATTCTGAATCAGATAAACCACAGAAACGTTGTGAAATTGCTTGGCTGCTGTCTGGAGACACCAGTTCCCTTATTAGTTTATGAATATATTTCAAATGGGACTCTGTTTGATCATCTTTACAGTGAAAAATATGAGCACCGCCTTCACTGGGAAACCCGCCTGCGCATTGCTACAGAAACTGCAGAAGCCCTGTCATACTTGCATTCTGCTGCATCAACACCCATTGTTCACAGAGATGTGAAATCTTCCAACATTTTGCTGGACGATACTTATACTCCAAAAGTTACAGATTTTGGGTTGTCTCGCCTGGTGCCAACAGATCAAACACACATCACCACACTTGTGCAGGGAACTCTGGGTTACTTGGATCCTGAATACTTTCAGACTGTTCAACTTACAGAGAAAAGTGATGTCTACAGTTTTGGGGTTGTTTTGGTGGAGCTTTTGACGGGATTGAAAGCTGTTTCCTTTGAAAGAACAAAGAACCAGAGCAACTTGGCCATTTATTTCCTCAATACAATGAAGACAAAAGATCTGGCTGAAATTTTAGATTCTCGGCTAATAGCAGAGGAGGTGACAAATAAAGAATCGATGGCGAAAGTGGCGAATTTAGCGAAAAATTGCTTGAGTGTGGAGGGGGAAAAGAGGCCAACAATGAAGGAGGTAGTTCAGGAGCTGCTGTTGATCAAAGCGGGGGGAAGGGGAAATTATGTGGTACCCGATTCTGATGTAGCTTGAATTAGCTTCGCTTAAAAAATGAAAGAAATCATTTATCAATGTCGACTTTGTAACAGAGACGCGTTAATTATTTGAAGAACTCTTTTTGGGTGATTGTCGTACAGTTTGTTCTAGGAAAATTATATATATATTAATTCAGACAGGCCATTGAAAAAAAAAAAAATGAAAATTGTGTATGTTGAATTAAAATTATATATTGTGATATTGCTATCAGGATTCAATTATGTAGTTTTTGAGTCAATTTATTGACTCATGTTTCATGAGTAGTAGTTCACAAGAACCCATCACTGAGAACCATTACATCTAGGCCTTCCATTGCAATGAGTGCTAAGTGTTCCATTCATTAAGATGAAAGATGGTTCATTGCATCTAGGTGTTTCATTGCAATGAGTGCCAAGTGTTCCATTCATTCTCATGAAAGATGAGTTCTTGTGAACTACTACTCCTGAATGGCAAAGAATGCTAAGTGTTCCATTCATTCTCATGAAAGATAGTTTCTTGTGAACTACTACTCCTGAACTGCAAAGAGTGCTAAGTGTTCCATTCATTCTCATGAAAGATGGTTTCTTGTGAACTACTACTCCTGAATTGCAAAGAGTGTTAAGTGTTCCATTCATTCTCATGTTCTTGTGAACTACTACTCATGAATTGCAATGAGTGCTAAGTGTTTCATTCATTCTCATGAAAGATGGGTTCTTGTGAACTACTACTCCTGAATTGCAAAGAGTGCTAAGTGTTTCATTCATTCTCATGAAAGATGGGTTCTTGTGAACTACTACCCCTGAACTGCAATGAACTGCTAAGTGTTCCATTCATTCTCATGAAAGATGGGTTCTTGTGAACTCTGGGTATGAAACATGGATCAATGAGTTCGACTAAAAAACCACACAATTGAATTCTACTAACAATATCACAATTTACCTTACTTTAAAAAAATATCTCTTACTTATCAAAATTATATATTTTTTAATTCAAACATACCAAAATTATGATCTATGATCAAATGTTGCGCCCAAAGGTTACGGTTCATTCCAAACTATTCGTGATGCATCGAGACCTTTATTGCACCACCTTATTTAAAAATTAGATTTTTATTACCAGATCCACGATAAACTTTGGACACACTACTATTAAGAAAATGATGATCGGCTGCTTTCAAATTTGTTTCTAATTGGAGTATTCATTATATTTTGATATAACGGAATTTTTTCATTCACTAATAAAGGGATGCCTTTTCAAATCATACACTGTAATTAATATAGATTTCTTTTGGAACATTTGTAGGTTAGGTGGCATCTCGCCCATCGAGAATTTCACATGCGAACAGAACTTAAGCCACGGACAGTACGGCGTCCACCTAAAATACTTTAAACTATGTGGAATAAATCTGTTAGGGTTCATTTGGTGCCAAGCATTAGTTAATGCTAGAATAATTTAATTTTCTGTTTGTGGGCATTTTTTGAATTAGAAATTAATCCCTATTTTTGGGTCAATACTTGCATTAGTTAATTCTAAAAAAAACTGGAATTCATTTCTTACTCGAGAATAAGCTATTTATGGATTCAAATTTATTTTATTTTCTTAATTTTTTCTTTTAAATTTTTTTTTTTTATCTTTTTTTTTTAATGTAGGTATGTGCATATATACACACACATATATACACGTGTATATATATATATGTGTGTATATATATGTGTATGTATATATGTGTATATACACACATGTCTATGTATATACATACACATGTATATATACATCTGTATATATATACATATATGTGTATATATATATGTGTGTATATATACACACATGTGTGTGTATATATGTGTGTGTGTGTACACACGTGTGTATATACACACATGTTTGTATATATGTGTGTATGTGTGTATATGTGTATATATACACACGTGTGTGTGTGTATGAATATGTGTATGCGTGTACACAAGTTAAAAATATATATTGTTCAAATTAATTAAAAAAATAAAAAAAAATCCTTAATCCAATTCTACAATTTGGGATCCAAACGTAGAATAGCTTATTTCAGCTTTCATTTTCAGAATTAATTAATCTGAGAATAGGTCCTTATTCTAGAATAAGCCTATTCTGAATAAATTAATTCCATGCACCAAACGGGCCCTTACAGACGCACTGCCACAAAAAAATGAACTAAGAATTCTAGCCCTTAATAAGTATGTATATTTTTCAGAGATCAAATTTCAAAATATTTAATAAATTTATAATTTAAATATTCAACAAATTTATAAATTAATTCAATTGATAGTTTGGAAATAAGAATTTTGAGATAAACAATAGTACAAAATGTTGTAGGCATAGATTTCAGCTACAATATATTTATGTAAGTCTAAACATTATGAACATGTAATCAAAGCTTAACTTCTTCATACATTAAAAGATTTTAAACAACAATTATTTTAATCAAGGCATAACTTCAATAGTTACATTAAAAGATCTTAAACAACAATTATTTTCTTAATGCATGTGCACACAATCACCTCCCTCACACTTAATTTAAAGATTAAATTTTTTTTTAAAAATCACTTTCATATTCTTTAAATCTCTCTTATTTATCAAGTTAAATGTTTTTTAAATTTTAATGATGTGATAAGATAATTTCTTATTTTTTAGATTTTATTTTTATTTTATTTTTAGAAAAAGTGGTCATAGCCACTAAAATATTTGTATTATTTATATTTTTTTTTTAAATTTTTGCACAGGTACTTGTGGAGGAAAGAACCTGGAAAAGAAAACCTCCACATCATCACCCGTAAAGAAACAAAATGCAGTGAGTCAGACCTTATAAAATAGGCCAAACCTGGATAATGTGCACTACCAGATATAGAAGTGGCCATGGCACATAATGTCAATTACAACAACGACCACATAAATTTCCCACCCATGCCTGAAGATTAACCATCGGTTATCCAGGAGATACAAATTACCTCTCCCCCAAATCCCACAGTATGAACCACCAAGAGAAATAGAAGAGGACAAGTAAATACATTCCTTCGAAGTCTAGAAAAGAAGAACATGTACGAACTAATCCAGAGACCTGCATATACTCATTCACAGCCAACTGACAAGATCAATTAGTAATATTGTAAAACTTAAATATAAAATATACAAGCTCAGGATACATGAACGAGCATAATCTGAGACAAGGGAAAGTGGAACCCTGCAAACAAGAGCTAGAGAAAAATATAGCAGCAATAGTAATTACACGTAATCGAGATAGTTAAGTCAAATGTGAAAGATAACACTCATCCACCTCCTGAAACAGAATGGGATCATCAATAGCCTTATTTGCCAAAAAAATTGCAACCATATTTGCTTCTCTGAAGCAATGATTCAATTCAAAGTTTTGAAGGGTTTCCAGTTTGTTGCGAACCAAATCTAGCCTATATCTTAATTTCCACGAGGAATTATTTCTAGAGGAGACGATGTCATGAATCGCCATTGAGTCACCCTCAATAATGAGATTAGGAAGGTTCATAGAGACTGCTAGAGAAAGACCAAGAAGAAGGGCTTCAAACTCTGCAATATTATTAGTATCTGGAGGTAATTTCTTGCAAGCTGCTCTAATTATACTGCCCTTCAAGTCTCTTAAAACAATCCTAGCACCAGAAATACCCAGATTTCCCCTAGAGGCACCATCGTAGTTAAGTTTAACAAATCCAGATGGGAGAGCTGACCATGATACATTTAAGCGGGAAGGAGAAGGGTTAGAAGAATGAGAGCCATGAGGCGGAAGAGTCTGCAACAAAGGCCAATTGTCATGAATGAAGAAATCCCATTTAGAAAAAAAAAAATTGGAATTAATCAATTTGAAATTATAGGAAAGCATAACTTCTAATATAGCCCTCTCAATTTTACCGATCACATCTACCTAAGAATAAGATTTTTTCTAAAAACTATTTCATTCCTTTCAAGCCAGATATTCCAAATGACTAAAGAGGGGTTGATCTCCCAAAGGGCCGCAAATGTGGAAGCTTTATGAAAAGAAGGCCAGGCTTTGAAGTGATCACAAAGGTTAGGACCAATGGTCGTGGACCATCCAAGATGTTGAATAAGTCAATACTAGCAATCAAGAGCAAATGGACAATGAAGGAATGAGTGATCGGAGGTTTCAATAAAAAATCCACATAAAGTACAAGGAAAGACAACAATAATTCCTAGCCTATCAAGCCTGGCACCAGTGAGGACCATGTCTTGAATGGACAGCCAAGCAAAGGCACCTGCCTTGGGAAGGCAAGCAGGGCCCCATAACAGATTTATAGGCCAAGAATCTGATGATTGACGAGCGAAATGTGAGTTATAGCCATTATTAACCATATATTGCCAAGAGGGAGAAACTAGCCAAATGAGTTCATATTCAAGGGGAGAAAAGAGGATACCCCTGGAGGTGAGAAGAGTACAAAGTTCTTCTGTCAAATGAGAGAAACCACTTAGTCTAGAAAGATCTTTCCAAACTGCAATGCCATCATGAATAACAAAGTAATGGGAGACACAGCCGCCCCATATGTGCTTAAGGTGGTTCTGCAAAGGGTGTCAATCCCGGATGCGGGCCAAGGGAGTGTGACCATTCCATGAATCTTCCCAAAACTGTGCTTTTGAACCATCATGAATTAGCCAAAAAAGGGAAGGCAAGATAAGATCCCGGCAAGAGACCATAAAATTCCACATAGAAGAACCCCGAGGTAAAATTGATGTTGTAAAGATCCTTTCCCTGTCATCCGAGTCAAGATATTTTAGTCTCATAAGTCTGGCCCATTCAGAATTCAGATTTTGGTACAACTTCCAAAGCAGTTTAGCACCCAATGCCTTATTTTGTAAAGACAAATCTCTGATACCTGCACCTCAAGACAATCTTTAGGAGAACAAATTTTACTCCAAGCAAGGAGGGGCAACTTATTTTTCTCAGATACATTATCTTCCCATGAGAAATTTCTCAAGATGGACTGAAGTTCCTCTATTGAGTGTTTCGGCATGTTTAACACCGACGTTAGATAAATGGGAATGGCATTCAAAACTGATTTAATCATGAGTAACTTTCCAGACAAGGTCAACCATTTATGCTTCCAGGAGAGAATCCATTGAGAAATTGCAGAAATTATCTTATCCCAGAAATGATGTTTTTCTGATCCAGAGAAGAAAGGGACTCCAAGATACCAACAAGGAAACTCCCCCAAAGAAAAGTCCCAGAAATTAAGAAGACATCGTTGTACTAATGGGGTAACATTTAGGAAGAAAACTTTTGATTTAGTTGGATTGATTAACTGCCCAGATGCCATAGAATACTCTTCAATGACTTGTTTAATAACTCGAGCTTCCATAATGGAAGCTTCACCAAATAAAAGGGTATCATCTGCAAAAGGTTGTGTGTGTAGGATTCTTCCCCATTATTTAGAGAGATGCCTTTCAAGATACCCACTTGTCAGGCATGACATATTGACCTGCTAAGGCCCTCAGCCATTAACACAAATAGAAAGGGAGAAAGTGGGTCCCCTTGTCTAATTCCTCTCGAGGATGATAAAAATCCCCTAGGGGATCCATTAATGAGGACCGAGAATGAAGGAGAAGATATGCAAGCCCGGATCCATTTTACCTAGTTTTGGTGGAAACCTAATTTGGTAAGGACCAACAGAAGAAAGTCCCAGTCAACCCGATCGTATGCTTTCATCATATCGAGCTTAAGGACCATAGCAGACTGATTTTGAAGGTGGATGGAATGCAATATTTAATGGGTTAAAATGGAACCCTCTGAGGTTTCCCTACCAGGGACAAAACCCCCTTGTTCATATGATATAAATTTAGGAAGAATTCTAGATAACTGTACAGTAATAGCTTTAGTAAAGATTTTATATAAAGAATTGCAGAGCAAAATAGGGTGAAAGTCGGCAAAATTCTCAAGATTTTCTTTCTTAGGGATAAGAGCAATCCAAGTATGATTAAGCTCTTTTAACATGGTCTTATGGATTCTGGCCTCCTCTAACGCAAGTAATAAATCATTACCCATAAAGTCCCAACATTTTTGGAAGAAAAGCATGGTCAACCCATCTAGACCTGGGGATTTATCTGGGGACATTGAGAAAACTATGTCTCTGAATTCTGGTAGAGAGAATGGAGCCATAAGCATAGAATTATCTGTCTCAAAAATACAGTTAGGGATGGTGTCTAGTAGGCAAGGAGAAGGATGAACCTCTTCTTTAGACAATAAGTATGAGAAAAATGACACACCTTCACCGGCTATATCTTCCTCATCCTCTAATAAACCATTAGAAGAATCAATTTGAATGATTTTATTACAAAGGCGCCTTAACTTAGTTGATGCATGAAAAAACTTTGTGTTCCTATCACCATCTGCAAGCCAAGTTTCATGAGACTTTTGTTTCAAGTAAATATCTTCTCGAAGAAGCACTTCCTCTAAGGCACTTCGTAGTTCTTTCTCCCGTACAAAAGACTGAGCATCCATCCCATTTTGAATAGCATAATAATTGACCATTGATAATGCTTATTGCAATCTTGTTTTCTCTTGGAAGATATTTTTAAAGGAACTGATGTTCCATTCTTTAATTTTCAGTTTGAGATGTTGTACGCCTCTCTCTCCGGTTTCCCACAGCTTTCCAAAGGCGGGGGTTAGTAGCAAAGGTTCACAAGTGAATGCAAATCAAGTACGCAATAACTACTAAACGAATAACAGAAACGTGAGCAATAAAATGTACAAGCAAGAGAAAGGAAGACAAACGAATGCAAAC
>MU226230.1:635088-654303 GCA_018584345.1 Thuja plicata
GTATTGGCGGGGCAGCGTCTATGACTTGAGAAGCGTCGAGAATTTGATAATTGAAAAGTGTGTGTGTGATCGCAAGATGGCTTGAATGCTAGAACCAAACTGACATAGTAATGGCGCACGAGAGCTTCAAATCCTGGATCCTTCAAATAGTTATGAAGGGTTTATTATATAGGAATTGGTGATGAAATGAATGGTTGAGATCAATCCCAGAGATGGGGAGATGAACGGTTGAGATTAAAAGGAACAGGAGAGATCCTCAGTAAACTCCACCTCTTTATTTGGTTAAGAGGAGATAGAGTTTGGTTAACTGAGGAGCTAATTATGAGTTACCTTTTTGAACTGAAGAGGTGGGTGAAGTTACCCATGTGAATTGGAGAGATGGGTGGAGTAACCCATGTGATGTAATTGGAGTTATCTCTTTGAAGATAAATGAGTTTTTAATTCATTTATTTAGTAATTATTTCCAACATGTGAGATAATTGAATTCTTTTTTCAATTAAGAATTGCTTTAATTGATGAAATTAAATTAATTTAATTGAAATTAATTTAATTGGAAGAATTTAATTAGTAAGTTTAAATATTTGATTTAAACTATAGAAAATTGAGTATAATTAATTAAATAATGATAATTAATCAATTAAAGCTTAATTAATTATTTATTTAATTTTGGGAATTGGATTAGATGATTTGAGAAGTGTATTTAGAAGAAAATATATGATTAATTAATGATTAAGAAACCATTAATTAATAGTTGAAAATTAGTGTTTTTAATGTAAAGTCGCAAGCCTGTCCATTTTAGGGTGTCTATAGTTTTCTCTTAGAAGATATTTTTAAAGGAACTGATGTTCCATTCTTTAATTTTTAGTTTGAGATGTTGTAATTTCTTGGCCAATCTAAATAATCGAGTACCCTTCATATAAGGAGAATTCTGCCACCACTGTCTTAATAAAGGGATGAAAGACTTATCACAAAATTACATTGGTTCAACCTTAAAGGTACCTTTCCGGGGAGAAGAGGAATCAGATAGCTTTACCAAAATTGAAAAATGGTCTGAACCAAAAACAAGTAAGATAAGAGAATGCTAATCTATTTCAGTCTGCAGCCATAGATCAGAAAGAAGGAAGTGATCCAACCGTTCTGCAATATTACAGAAATCAACGCGGCGGTTTGTCCATGTGAATTTAACCACCTTAGGCGAGACATCTAATAAATTATTGTCATGTATGAATTGATTAAAATCTAGCATGACCTTAGGAGAAGGAAGAATCCCTCCACTTTTTTCATCATGATTTAAAACAGGATTAAAATCCGCACCCAAAATGACCAATTCCCCATAAAGACCTTTAAGAAGTCACCAAGGAGGGTCCAGAGCTTACTTTTGTCTGTAGTAGAAGAAGGACCATAAATGTTAAATAGCCAAAAGGACAATTTCATGGAGCAACTCTTAACTAATGAGAGCATCCAATATTTCCCAAACGTTGTTTGTTCAACAGATACTTTAATTAGATCCCAAAGAACCACAAGACCTCTAGATGCACCATTAGTTGGGGAAGCCTAGAAATCCCCCACATTCCAAGATTTAAATAGTTTAGGTGCAGAATCAACAGACAATTTGGTTTCTTTAAGAAGAGCAAGATCAAATTTAGAGTTATACAATTGGCTCCTAATGAGCCGCTGCTTGTTAGGGGCATTTAAGCCCCTAAAATTCCATGAAAGGATTCTCATGGTTCTAGAGGGGATGACTCAGCTCCCCTCCTTTCATGAGTAATTGCAGAAGACAATCCTCTAGAATACTCAGACTGGAGGCATCTTTTAGCTTTGGCAGCCCTCGTTGTGGGGGGCGCTAAGTGAAGCTTTCTTCCTGCCTTTTTTAGGAATAGTGAGAGGTTAATGTTGCTTGAATCCCTACATTGATCTCATCTCTCAGCTTAGCATCTTTTTAAGGTCTCCCCCTACGTTTGGAAGAAGAAGTAGGAGATAACTTAGAAGAAGGGAATTGAAAGATAGGGCATGTAGAAGCTTGATGATCCTTCTTATTATGTCTAATAACATCATCGAGATCAGGGGAAAAGGTAACCAAAACCTCTAATAAGGAGGAATCCACATCTGGACAGAGCATTTCATAAGGTATTTTAGTCTTGGGGATCTCACCATTGCATGATAGCCAAGATAAAGAAGTGTCAAAATAATCAATAATAGAATTTGTAATCTGATCATCAAGGACAACATTAGCTTCTTTCGTAATATCTTCTATTTATGAAACCACTTAAACAGATGGCATAATAATAAATGGGTGATCCAAAGATCCTTCTAGCAACCCATATTGTATAGGGGAATTAGTGATAATTGGGAGACCATATTTAGTGATAATAGGAAGATCATATGAGATAGATGAAGGTTGATGAAGGGATAGATGAGGTAAAGGAGCAAGTGGCGGTAATGAAGGGTGGAGGCCAGTCTCAAGAGAGGCCTCCAAAGTGGAGGATTGAGGAGGAAGTAAAGGGACAACAATTAGTGAGGAGTGCAATGTGGAGGATTCATGTAAGATCATGGAAGTTGTATGGTGAGGGACCAAGTGTTTGTTTGAAGATGATCCATCAGTCACAGCCAATATTCTGGCAAGGGAGACAAGAAGGGAAACCTCCATAGAAGTCAATGAAGGTTTATGGGGAGGGTGGGGAAAATGAGCCGAAGGCTGAAAACTTGTAGAAGCCAGAATTGGAGGGACATCAGAGGAGAAGGAGGGAACATGCGATGGGGCAGAATCTTGAGAAATGCTTGGGGACGATTGGAGGGAAATAGCTCTGTGCAACTTAAAAGTAGGAGAAACAGAAGCCCGATTGGGGCCTTCAAACATTGTGAACAAGTGTGTATCAATAGAAATGACCGTGTTGTGTAAACCGGGTGGATCCTTAATAATAGATTGCCTCCACACTCTAAAAGTAGACTCAAATTTACAAACGGACAGAGCAACAAAGGGGGGAGAAATTAAGCCACAAAATTTTTTTATCATTTCATTGTTCAAAATGCAATGGTCTATTCTGAAAATTCCCCAACGGAATTCCCAATGTCTCTTAAATTTTGAAAATCATTGAATTCACAAGGAAGAATAGGTAGAGTAAACTAGGTTGGAACCCTAGCAAAAATGGGTTGCCCTAGTTGATAAAAAAATTTCCATTCAGAGGTAAGAATAACATTATTCTTAAGGTTATGAAATGGTTTAGCCAGAACTTGTTTTTTTGCCTCCTCAGAATGAAATACTAACACAAAAGTGTCAACAGAAAGAACTTAGAAATATAGAATATCCAAAAATTTCATTTCTACCTCATTTTGTAGTTCCAATAAAGTAATAGATTTACACCAGACTTGCATAATGATACTCTTAACAGATAAATCAAACCCTCACCACAAATCAGGGGAATCAATAATAGTAAAATGAGGAATCTTAACCCATACCTGGTTTATGGCATGATGAGAAGGATCCTTGACAGAATGATGTGATGCCCTTTTAGGTGGAGGCTCATGCAGATCTGAGTTATTATTGCACAAGTTTTCCTCCCCAAGTAAGTCATCATTGTTCATATCAAAAACAAATTCTTTATCACACATGTCAGGACAACCATCATGAAGTGAGCAAGGCCTGAAATGTTTATGCCCAGCAGAGATGATGTGTGGTCATGTAGCTCGTGAGGTATATTTGTCATGTGAGGAAACTTCCTTAACTGAAGGATTTGCAAGGTCATGATTAGCAAAAAGGACTTGATCAAATATGTCATGCACCCTTTGGGGAGGCCTGTTACCAGAACCCCACCAATTCCACTTTGGTTTAATACGACCAGAAGGTCCCTTAGGGTTATGAGACCCTGATTTTTTCCCTTTAAAACTATTCGCCTGAAGTGCGGCTGGTAAAAACCATCTATTAATGTCTACCCTTGAATTAGTGATGTCCTTCCAGCAGCCATCGACAAACACCCATTGAGGTTGCAGATCTGAACTGGCATCTTGAGAAGAAAAGCCAGAAGAAGTTGAGTATTTTGAACCAACATCTCTCCATTACCCTCCCAAGAAGACCCATTGTGGTCGGTAAGGAGGAATAGTAGAGTTCAATGAAAGGTCGGGCTCCTCGAACGACTGATCCGCCTAGAAAAAACTATCTTGCAGTCGTGCCCTAGGCTGCGCATGCGAGGGCATCATAAGATTTCCCAATGTCGTGCCCTAAGTTGTGTTTTCTGAAAACAATTGACACATTGTCCACAACCAGCGGCCTCGCCAAGAGTATCGATCTGCAACACCATGCAGTATGATGCATGCAACAAAAATAGCTTCTCCAAACCCTAGGTCAATCACTGCCAGAAAATACTATACGTCCCTCTTGCTGGTCATGCGGTAGATAGGACCTGTGTCTATTCTATGGTGGGTGTTGTGTTCTTGTCTTCAAACTCCCTCAGCGGCGTATCCTCTCCAGCGGCGTGTTTCCCTGCGTAGTAATTTCCTATTTTAAGTAGAAAAAGCATGTTTTAAAGAAACAAGAAATTAATGCAAAATATTTGAAATAAACAAAGAAAAATAAAATATTAATTTATATAAAAAATCATATATCTAGATTTTGGTTTTTTTAATAAGTCTTAAATTTTATTTTATTTTTTAAATCTTACAAATTTAAATTATTGCTTTTATTATTTCATTTTATTTTTATTTTAAAATAGTTTTGAACTTTAAAATTAATTAATTTTTAAAAAAATTAAATTATTGTTTTTATAATAGTAAACACTGAACCACAATTAATTTATTAGATATGTGTTTAATGGTTAGATGTATTGTAGGGTTTTAAAAAGAGTGGTATATCTGTAGCCAACCATGCATGTAAGCATGTACAAAAAAAATCCTTAACAAAACAATCCAATGAACATCTACCATTGCTTAAAAATTAAAAAGAGAGAAAAAATCAATACATGGCTAGAATGTGATGGGGGTGAGTGTTGTGCACCCTAGGGCGAAGAGGCCCTAGTTGTGATCATTTTCTCTTTGCATATCAAAGGTGTGGTGTAATATGGATTTCTTTGTTGCACATAGGGGGTGCAATATGGATTTCTTTGTTGCACAGAGGGGGTGCTACATTTTTGCAGAGTTTGGAGTGGATTTTGTGTGTTGTGGCAATGGAGTCTAGTGAATTTTCGTGTTTGGTAGACTAGGGCAAAGGCATTTAGGTTTATTGTTACCTTTTTTTGATCTATAAGTGGTTCTAGTTGGGAGTTTGTAGAGTTTTGTTTTGTTTTTGTTTTCTTTTGAAGGGGGTCTTACATGGCCTTTCATGAAGGCTCTCCATTGAGGAAAACCCTATGATTTAAAGATGTTATGTAAGGTAGTATTTTGTCTCCAAATATGATTAGAAACTATGGCTTTGGAGCTCCTCAGAGTCTAATGCTCTTTGAAGATATTCATGTTTCAGATCCTTCTTCTCTATAGGAAGGTGCCAAGGATCATTTGAGCAATAATTATAGTGAAGGTGTGGTTTATTCGAAAGGAGTTCCTAATATGAAGAAAATAAATGGGTGTTTGTAGAGAATCTAGGAGTGGCATATCCTAGCAATTCAATTGGAAATAGTCTTGGATAATGTTTCATATTAGATAAATCATGCTCTCATTTATAAATTCATAGGGCTTCAACTTTCTTTGTTAGTCTTGGAATCTTGGGCGCAACGGGTTTGGAACCCTGAATCGGACATGGAAATAATGTTGGCGGCCAACAATTATTTTTTGGATGTTTTCTCATGCATGGCTAACAAAAATAAGGCTTTTGAAGGGAGGTCATATTTATTTAATCAGGTTGGGCTCTTTGTCAAACCTTGGCGTGTTTGTTTTGATTCTACAAAGGAGCTTCCCTTGAGAGTGTTTGTTTGGGTTTTCCTTCGAAGGCTTCCCCTCAAAATATAGAGGTGTGATATTCTTCACTATATTGGTCTTCTACTCGAAAACTTTATTGGTTATGCTTCTCAAACTTACAATAGAAATGTAATCTCTTGTGCTTGAATTTGTGTTGAATTTTATTTAAATAACTAGTTACCAAATTATATAGAAATTTTTCTTGGATCCTATTCTTGGATACAATAGCTAGATTATGAGATTTTACCATTAAGATGTAGAATTTGTCATAAATATAGGCATTTGCAATGGAGGTTCCCTAGATCTAAGTCATTTCCATAACAACAAATGTCTCTTCAATCCTAACCCTAAGGTGGATAAAGTAAAGGATCATATGCTAAAAGGACTATTGATAAGGAGGGATTCATTCATATTAAATCTCAAAAATAAGGGAAAAGGTTAGAAGAGAACCTTTATGGACAGACAAAATTATGGGACTTTTGACTAGTTTGAGGTTTTAGATGACTTGATCTTGGAAGAGGGAATTCCAGTTGAATTATCCTTAGGTGCTAAACTTCTGGGAGTGACATTGGAAGAAGACAGAGAATGATAGACAAATTATGTATAGTGGATCACCGGGATGGAAAGATGGAAACAAATTTAACTCCTAAGATTCTTTACGAGTCAGAACCTAGTAGGAGTTTGGTCTTGAAAGATGGAGCAGCTTTAGCAGCTTCGGCCTCTCCTCTGGTGAAGGAGACCTTAGACTCTAGAAAGAGAAATAGGGCCTCTCCTACCTAAGATTTACAACAAAATATCCTTAAAAAGAGGTTTGTGGAGAAACCTTTGAGGAGTGGGTGATAGACAGGCTAAGAGAAGTTCAAGATTATTGGGGATACTTTGGTAGAATCTGAGTCAGTGAAACCCATTGATTCCCATTTCTCCCATCCTCGTAAATGATTGTTTTATCATAGAATGTAAAGGGTTTGAATAACATCCCTAGACAAAAGACAATTTGGTATTTGATTTGTTAGAATTAATAATCTTTCCTTGGGTATATTATTTAAATAAGGATAAATCAAGGTATCCTAAATTGTATTTTTTCTTCTAGTCCAAGTGGGAGGACATGTCACATTTTTGTAATTCCTTTAATAAGGAAATTGTTATTCATCCTTAAGAGGATTCTCACACTTGGCACACACTTAATGTGAATGTGGCATTCATAGAACATACGAGTTACATGCAAACTCCATCACTCATCTTTATTTAAGAGATGCTACTCCACACACTTAACAATAATCTTCTCACAATGTTCTCTCTTCTACCCACATTCTCAAGTCTTTCTCTCATTGTTGTAATGAGATTCTTGCTCACATTCTCTCTCTTTCTCTATGCTTTTTGCCTCAATCATATTATATTCACAAGGGATTTTTCTTAGTTTTCCCCTTTCAAAAATATTGTCTCATTGTGTTGAACTTGGAGCTTCTTAATGGTTTTGGTGATAGTTCTTGGAACAATCTCTCTTTCATTGTGCTTATGGTAAAACACTTCATTTTTCTTCACTCACTTAGATTCTTTCCTAAGCTCCTTTCATTTTTTGTATATTTCTTACATGGTATTAGAGCTAGTTAATCCTTGTTTTGAGTGTTTGTAGGTTAATCATTCTTGTTAGATCTAACATTTGTTGCAGCTCTTTTGTTATTTTAGATCTGGTTTTAGTTTTTGGATTTGAAAAAAAAAAAATGGGTTTGGTCGGTTCACCGCCAACCCCGGTTTCTATTTTGTTTGTTTATCCAGTTTTGGTTTTACCCTCTGTCGGACAACCGCGAGGGATTTCAGACTTTCATGTTCTATATTTTATCATTAAATTGATGTTAAAATTTGATTCTAACATTTTTCCTCTTTCCAGCTCTAACATTTTTTGTAGTTTCACTTTAATACATTTCTGGTTGCTATTTAAAGATCTTTGTTTTGTTGCAAACAGAACATTATTTATGCAAGGTTATACGTATCTAGATACATTTGTTTACAACACTTCATTTATCTCACTCTCTTTTGCTTGCTCCCCTCACAATGTTTTTTTCTCCTCCCTCTGCCCTTTGGTTTTGGTTCTCTTTGTCTCTTTTCACATCTCTGTCTCTGTGCATTACGTGTTATTTTACTATCTTTCCTTGCATCATAGTTTGGATTTTCCTCCTCACAACTTTCCCCATCTCCTCCCTCCATGGGCTTCATCTCTGCACTTAATCTTACGCAACATTTTATCTCCTTTCATTGTCTTGCTTCAGTACATGCTAGGTTGAAATAGCTTATATTTTCTATTTATATGGTCTCTTCCTTACGCAGCAAATTATTTTGTCCATTGCGCAGCATATTGTATTTATTTAACCCCTCATCACTTCTCATTTGACCAACGTCGGCCTTTTTCTTTGGTTTCATTCGTTGGTTTCTCTTTTCAGCCCAACCTCCCTTGTTTCATGTTTTCTTCTCTCCTTGCATTGCACAACACCCACATTTGTCTTATTACTTATCTCTTTGCACAACATCTTTGTAACTGCCTACAATTACTACATTTTTTCTTATTCATTGTTCGTTGCAAGTTATTATAAATTTTTTCTGGTTTCTTGTAGCACTTTAATTTAATCATTAGATTATTTTTTATCATTTTTATGTTAGCAAAATTTATTCAATCTTTTATTTAAGAAAATTTGTCTAACAAGAAAAAAGTTTACACGTGAAAACAAAAAAAATATTTATATTTTTTAATATCACTTTAACCCAATATTCATTTTAACTATATAAACATATTTCAATTACCATTTTGTTAAATAGACGCAATGAAAAAAAATTATCATTTAAACAAAAAAATTACATATTTTTTTAATTATTAATTTTCTTTCAAATTAACTAGCAACATTTACGTTAAATTTATTTTTATTGCTCCTTAGCATTATATCTTCAATGTATTTCACTCTGTTTGGCTTAATCTTATCTTTTTATTTATTTAATTATGTCATCTTTAATTATGTCTAATCCTCACTATGATAATATTCCTCTTTTCGATAATTCTCATATTTGGGATAAATCACATGACGGTGGCTACTCTTGGGATAACCCCCTAGATTACTATCTTCCTAAAAACCAACTTTAATACAAAGAGATTCTTTGTTTTCTCCTTATGATGCATTCAAACTTGATGATTCTTGTTATTCCTCTTCCCCTTTTGAAGATATTTTAGAACGAAAAGCGGACATTATTTTTACCTTTCATAATGTTACTTTTCCTTCTTTTGACTCTCCTAGTAGAGATGTGTGTATTGCTCAAAATGAACTTCATGATTTCTCTGATTGTAGTACTAATCCTATGGTTGTTATGGAGGACAATAATAATGACTATATTGGTGATAATGATGACGATTATAATAGCTCCACTCCTCTTGATTTATCATATAATGATGGATACATTACAAATTTGTTTTCTCAAACTAATGATTACATCACTGATTATGTGACTAATTTATTTTATGATTCACAATCTGATTTTACTTTACAAGGTTTTATTGATTCAAAACTTGAAGGAGATCCCAATGATGGGAGATCTACTAGTGATTATTGCCTTATTGCGGCCTCATGTGCTATTTCTTGGAGAAGTAAATATGATCACTCTCTGTCTCTATATTCTACTGAATATGAATATAAAGAATGTACACATGCATCTAAAACAATTCTACGAAATCAAAGATTACTTGAAGATTTGGGTCCTCCTCTACAAGCACCTACACCTTTGTATTATAATGATCAAAGTGTTATTTCCTTATAAAAGACTCCTATGTACCATTCAAGCTCCAAGCACATATCACTCTAGAATCACTTCATGAAAGAACAAGTTTAAGAATCCCTCCTCTCTTGCAAGAGAAATGATCCAGCTACCGATATATTAACAAAGAATCTTTCTAAAGAGCAATCTCAAAAATATTGTAAACATTTGAGTTTGATACCTATTGATCTAATTTTCCCAAGTAAAGATTAAAGGGGGATGCTATAATTAATAATATTTTCCTGGTGTATTATTTAAATAAGGATAAACCAAGGTATCCTAAATTGTATTTTTTTCTCTAGTCCAAGTGGGAGGACATGTCACATTTTTGTAATTTCTTTAATAAGAAAATTAGATATTCCTCCTTAAGATGATTCTCACACTTGACACACACTTAATGTGAATGTGGAATTCACAAAACATAGGAATTACATGCAAACTCCATCACTCATCTTTATTTAAGAGATACTTCTCCACATACTTTACAATAATCTTCTCACAATGCTCTCGCTTCTAACCACATTCTCAACTCTTTCTCTCAATGTTGTAATGAGCTTCTTGTTCAATTTATCTCTCTTTCTCTTGGATTTTTGCCTCATTCATATTATATTCATAGGGGTTTTTTCTTAGTTTTCCCCTCTCAAAAACATTATCTCATTTTGTTGATCTTGGAGCTTCTTAATGGTTTTGGTGATATTTCTTGAAGCAATCTCTCTTTCATTGTGTTTATCGTAAAACTCTTCCTTTTGCTTCACTCACTTGGACTCTTTCCTAAGCTCTTCTCATTTTTTTATATATTTATTACATGATTGATCCTGACATTATCTTCATTTAGGAAACTAAATTGTCAGTGGAGAGTATAGAAAATAGAACTCCTAGAATTTGGTCTTGTGGAGCTTGTTAATGTGTTAGAGCCCATGATAGTTTAGGTGGAATCACATTTTTTTGGATCCTAGAAAGGTTGTCCCTTAGTGGTGGATTTCAAGTCGTTCTTCTATTTCATTGGTTTCCTCTTGTTTCAATTCATGAGAAATATGTCTTTTCACTAATTTTTATACTCTTGTTGAAAATCTACCATTGCTTCACTATTAGCCCAATGTACTAAGAAAAGCATAGATGTGTGCTTGAACAATTAAAAACATTTGAACACTAGAAGAAAGCTTCTATAACAAATAATAACCTTTCAAAAAGCTTTAAGCACACAAACAATTTAATTGCCACCCCAAAATTCAATGGTTAAAAGATAACATCCAATTGTTACCATATTACAAAATGTATTTTGAATCAAGAGCTTTTCTAAATATTTTATTTTAATTTATATATTTAATTTAGAACACTAAGAAACTACTAAAGTAAATATATACTTATGATTAATTTTGAAGCAAAAAATCTAATGCAATCTAACTAATTCTTTCCTTTTTTTGGTCTACATAATAAATTTATTTTATATATATATATATATATATATATATATATATATATATATATATATATATATGACAAGTTCTATCAATCTAAATACAAAATTCTAATATAATGCGGTTATTTTTAAACTAAATATATAATTACTTGACACTTATAATGAAGTTAAAAATAAAAATTCCAAAGTATATAATCCAATTTAGATAAATTGACTCTTATTGCATTAGTTTATAGGAAAAATTCATATAGTATCTAAATTCAATTTCGAGAATTACTATAACATATTGATGAATTAGGAGATTATGAACGCCTCTTTCTTCTGTTGTTGAAAGTCCAAAGAATTGTTTTGAGATTAAAAATTTTCATAGATGATATTACATTGACCATTTATCCATGTTGAGAAAAATTTAGAAAAAAAATGAGGGAATTATTTGTGCTAAACATTTTTTATGTAAGGTTTGGTAAAAAATATAATTGAAAATTTAAATTTTATTTAAATGTAAGATTAATGAATATTTTAGGATGGTGCAGGAGGATGCTTTGCAAAGCGGCTAGGTCTTACGAGCCCTAACCTTCTATGACTATAATTCCTCTATGTGTAGGGGTAGTTTGTGTTGTTTAGGGTCTAATGGTTTAGGGATGACGGTCCCTCGTTTGTTGCTACGAGTCAAAATGGGGGGAAGGGTGTATTATAGACGATGTAGGGTGAAGGGGTTGCAGGAGTAAGACAGTCTTGAGGCTATGTGAATGCTTTTTTTCTCCCTTTTGGTTTTCTACTGTTTGCAGGATCTTTTCATTGGGACCGGCCGTGTTCGAAGGACGGTGCATACTAGTCTTGTGGTTTTTTACTTATGGGGTTGTTTTAGTAAATGGATAATAAAGGGGTTTCAGCTATTGTGTGAGGCTATGGTGATTTGGAGATGGTTGATCCATCCTCTTCAGTGCATGCAAGTGCTACGACACACTTAATAAAAACTAAATCTAGGGAATGGCTCTCCTCTTTGAAACAAATTGGTTGAATTAAAAAGGTGAATGGTTGTCTAGAGAGGTTACATGAACGCCCTTTTCTAGTTATTCAACCAGAATAAGTTTCAAATAATGTTTCGTATTGGTGAAACCATGCCCTAATATTAAAATTCATGGGTCTTCGACTTTCATTACCTATTTTGGAATCCTGGGCACAGTGAGTTTGGAATTCGGAATGGGACATGGAGATTTTTTTGGCTGCTAATAATTATTTCCTAGCAATTTTCACTAGCATTTCGGATAGGAATAGGCTTTTTTATCTAGGATAATCCTAGGATTCTTAGAAATCCTATATCAAACCAAAAAAATATGTTTTCTTTTTGGAGTAGGTGGCTTGGAGGAGTCCTCGGTTAAGTACTCGGCTGTTCGGTTTCCTGTTGATCAGTAGTTGGTTGAGTCACTGAGCTCGGTAGTGTTTCTCGGTGACTCAGTTACTATAGGTTACTCGGCTCCACCAAACAGTCTTGGTTTTGAGTGATGTTTGGTCAGTTGTTTCATCGAGTGGGTTCGGTTGGCTCAGCGACTTCACCGACCGGTTGATGTTGGCTCGATTCTATTTCACCGACTGGGTTTTATTTATTAGATCTTGAGGCTGACTTGCACATTTAATTTGGATCACGACATTAATGATGGATCTCCAATTGGGGATTATGTGGACCTAAATCTGGGTCATTGTTTCTCCAATGCTAGATTATTGTGGATCTTTTGGGCCGACCTGTTGGTTGCCTCTTGTATTTATGTAGTTCTCTTTTTTTTTTTTGGGAGGAGTAGATGAGAGGAAAGATTCTGAGTGTTAGATCTGAGAAGTTGGGTAGTGAGTCATATGTCTTAGAAAAAGGTAAATGGCCTGATGCTTGCAGAATATCTGTGATAGATCTTAGTGTGACTCTTTGTAATTGGCCATAATCGGGAAGGCCTTATAGTCTGATATGTTAGATGTAATTGTTATTCGATGATAATAAATCTCTTATGTTGGTTCATATCCCTGTGTTATTTTTTGTTTATATTGTTCTTATTATTGGTTGCAAGTCTGGACATCTCTTTTGAGATCTTTCCGGTCTTTACTACATTAGATGGTATCATAGCTAAGTTTCAATCACTGGGGGAGGAGCTAAATTTTCAGTTGCTGGAGATTGGTGGATTGAAGATGCCTCCAAAGAAAACCCGCAAGATCACAGAGGAGGAACCTAAGGAGGAATTCAATCTAGAATATTTTAGAGCTTTGTAGAGACAAGTACAAGATCTATAGGAGGAGTTGCGAAGAAAGAATGCATCTAAAGAAAACTGAGATGGTGATGAAGAATCTGAGAAAGAAGATCATTTCAAGGAAGCTATAGAAGATGTCGAAGATCCAAAAGAGACTAGATTTCTGTAATCTATGTCTAAGATTGGGAAAAGACCTAAGATTGAAGTTTCTACATTTGTTTGAAGCCTTAGGCCAAAGGAGTTGATTGATTGGATTAATGATATGGATGAATACTTTGAGTATGAGGAAGTGGAAGACCCTAATAGAGTTCAATTTGCAAAGATAAATCTTAAAGGTCATGCAAATATATGGTGGAGAGAAGTTCAATTGGAAATAAGTAAGAGAAGAAAAGAAAAGATTACTAGATGGAACCGAATGTTTGAAAAGCTGAAGAAGAAATTTGTTCTGGTGGATAATGAATTGGAGATGTTTAAGAAGATGCAAGGATTGAAGAAGATAAACAAATCGATGAAAGAGTATACTAAGGAGTTTTATAGAATCCTGATTAGGACTAGTCATTCTGAACCTGATAAAGAGAAGGTTGCTGGGTATATCTATGGCTTGAGACCTAGTATTCAAGAAGGATTACTTACTGTTTGGATGAAAACAATAGGAGATTCTTATATCAGATGGAATTGAATATTGAAGAGAAGTTGAACAAGAAGTTTGATAGCAGACAGAATAACAGAAACTAAGGTGGTAAGACTGATGACACAATTGTTGTGAGTAGTGTGGTGGAGAATCCTAAGAAGACTAATGTAGGATTTGGCAGTATTCAAACCACTAGGAACTACAATGGTGGGTACAGAGGAAGAGGAAGAATTGATTTCATCGATACTTGTTTTTAGTGTGCTGAGAATGGTCATAAGGCCTTTTCATGTCCTCAAAACAATTTTACCCTGACTACCGAGGAAATTCCAGTGAATACTGCAGAAGAAGGTGAAGTTCTGATCACGAGAAGACTGGTTGCATGTATTAATGAACCAATGCAAAGAAGCAATTTGTTTAGAACCAGATGTAAGTGCAAGGATAAGGTATGTAATGTCATAATTGATGGTGGCAATTCTGAGAACTTTATTTCAAAAGATATGGTTAGTAAGTTAAAGTTAGAAAGGATGAAACATCCTAATCCTTATCAGATGAGTTGGATATAAGATGTGTCTAAGGTTAGGATTGAAGACCAATGCCTTGTTAATTTTAAGATTGGATCTTATCACGATGAGATATTGTTTGGTGTGTTGTCCATGGATGCTTGTCACCTATTGCTTGGTAGACCTTGGCAATATTGAGCTTTTCAAAGAAGAAAGATACCGTTCTACCTTCTTAGCTCAAGACAACCCCAATAGCCTAGTTACTTGCCTCGAATTCCACTATAAATAACTTGCTAAAATCAGGGAGAACAAGTATGGGTTGTTGTGATACCCTAATTTCATATATTCAAACCCTTTATTTGCATTCTCAATCCAAAGGAACTTATACTTATTACCTCCCTTAATGGTGTCAAGGATAGGTGGACAAATATGACTGAAGTTCTTTATAAACTTTCTATAGAATGTTGCCAATCCATGGAGGCTTCTCACATGACCCACTAATTTTGGATGGGGCCAATTCAATATGGCTTCAATTTTTTCAGGATTCATCTTTAGACTCCCCTTGGATATTACAAACCCAAGGTACACAAGCTCCTCCTTCGAAAAGACACACTTCTCTGGGTTAATCATCAACTTCTCCTCATGGAGTCTCCTTAAGACCTGGTCCAAGTGCTTCAAGTGCTCCTCTTTTGTCTTGCTAAACACAAGGATATCATCAAAATATACAACAATAAATTTCACAATGATATCATTCAATACGTCATTCATCAAGCGCATAAAAGTGCTTGGAGCATTAGATAGCCCAAAGTGCATAACCGACCACTCATAAAGACCCTCATTGATTTTGAAGGTCACCTTCTATTCATCTCCCTTCCTGATTATGATATGATGATAACCAAATTTAAGATCAATCTTTGAGTAGTAACAAGCCCCTCCCAAGTAATCCAGAAGGTCTTCAATTCTAGGCATGGGAAATTTGTACCTTATTGTAATTTTGTTGATTACTCTTGAATCAGTATAGAGTCTCCATTTACCATACTTTTTTGGTGCTAGTACCTTTGGTATAGTACATGGACTTGGGCTCTTTCTTACCAACCCTTTATCTAGGAGCTCTTGTACTCGTCTTGCTATCTCTTCATTCTGGGATGGTGTCATCTTCTAAGCTAGTTTATTTGGAAATGTAGCATCTGGTATAAAGTTAATTTGATGACTTATATCTATGATTGGGGGAAGTGTATTAGGCATCTCTTCCACAACTATGCCCTTGTACCTATCTAACAACTATTTCACCTCCTTTGGAACAATTCTCTCCTCACTATTTTTCAAACCAAAATTGTCCTTTGGTTTAGTAACCAGTACATACCCCTGGTAACCTCTTCTTTTAAGGATTCTAATAAATCCTTCCCACTCATCATCATGAAACTTAACACCGCATGTTTGTCTACACTCTCATCTTGCAAGGGATCCATCTTAAACTTTCTCTCATTCTTAGTTATGAGGTATGAATTCTTCTTCTCATCATGTTGTGCTTGGACATCATATTTCCATGGATGCCCCAACAAAAAATGGCATGCATCCATGGGGATTACATCACATAAAATTTTAACCCTATACTCCCCTATTTCAAATTCGACCCATGATTTTACATCAACTACAACTTGTTGCCCTTTATTCAACCATGATACTTTATATGGGTTAGAATGAGGTAACCTTATCAATTTTAATTTGTCTACCATTTATACTAAAACCAAATCTCGGTTGAACCAGAATCAACTATCACCTTATAAACCTTTCAATAAGCTTTACATGTGGTCTGGAATAGTGTCTTTCTTGGAGGGGGCTCTTGCATTTGTGGCACTTTCAATAGGCTTCTCCTCAACATTAGGCTTTCTCCATCGTATGTGGGTTCTGCATTTCCAACTGTGGAATTGACACTTTGACAATCTTCCTCCATGATCAATTGGTTCCTTCTCTCTCCTCCATTAGAGCTTCAGGCTTTCTCAAGACACTTGTTCATATTGTGTCCTACTTGGTTACAATTAAAGCATCTTCCCGTGAAGACACTAGGACCTCTACCTGGTCCTCCAAACCTACCCTTTCCATTGGGTCTCCTTCCCATATAGCCTTCTCTTGAACCAAAGTCATCACTTTGTTCTTGGTGGCTAGACTCTCCCTGACTTATTTGAAATTGATATCTTGCCCCATTGTTTCCTCTACCTCTGAAATTTCCCCCCCTCTACCCTTGTTTTGTTGCTCACACTTTCTCCTCAATTTCTCCTCTGCTCCAAGTTCCATTTGAAAACATTTGACCACTGTCTCATGGATCAAGATGATAATATCATCTTGGATACTAAACTTCAACCCATTGATATACCTTGCAAATTTTCCTTTCTCATATTCTACATGCCCACATCTGAGAATAAGTTTGTGGAACTCTTCAGTGTAGGTAGATACATCCATGACCCTTTGTTTTAGATTTTGCATCCTCTTTTAGATCTGCACCTTAGAGTCTACCAGCATGAATTGAGATTTGATCTTCTCCACCATCTTGCTCCAATAGGTGATCATTCTCCTTCCACTCTTCACCCTTTCACCTTGGGTGTAGTTCCACCATGTGAGTGTTGTACCTTTCAATTTTTTCTTTGTAAACCTCACTCTTTTGATCTCAAGAACCTCCTTGTATTCAAAGCAATTGTTCAAGGCCTTTATATATTTCATAACCTCATCAGCATCCATCTTCCCACTAAACATAGGAAGATCTACCCTAGCCTTTGAAGCATCCTTGACCATTTTCTTTAGGGAATCAATCAAATACATTTTTTTTGTAGGTACCTCTATCTCCTTCCTCTAGGGTAATTCTCCCTCTTCCACCTTGTCTTGTTCTCCTTCAGAGACCTCATCTTCTCCTCTTATCTCTTTCCTTAGTTCCTTGGTTACTTCCTTGAACCTGTCCTTGATCATCTCTTCCATCTCTTGGAACCTCTTAGTCACATCTAGGGTCATTCCCTTTGGAGGCATATTTTTAGCCTCTTCTCATTCACTTTCTTCTGTTCACATACACCAATCCCAACAATCTAGTTGGCTCCGATACCACTATGATGTAGAGGGTACACCAATGGGAAACAAACCTCTCAAATTACTTGATCAAACACTTGAACAATATTTCCCCTCGAGACTCTTACTCCCTATGTAGGATTCACAAACCCTTGATACACACAGGAAAATGATTTGAACAACTTATCTGACTCCTCCCAAGGCACAATTATCTCCAACCTTAGGTGTTACAACTTCTCACATTAAATTCCTATATTTTGACAATGAGACTTCCTTTACATTAACCCTTGCTATACAAAGGTCACACAACAAAACTCTTCTAGAGATGGCTTTAGGCCCTAAGGGTTACTTTACTATCTTTATGGACTCCAATCAACACAATTGGCCCCCTAGATCAGACCCACGATATTGTCCTACGGTATTTGCTTATAGGAGGGATAATTTCCTTATAGCCCTATTTTAGGACTAATTTGGCTGTAACTTCATAAACTCCCAAATAGAGACCCAAACAAATAACACTTCCAGATACCCTTTTTCTAGTTACACAACTTATCCCAAAATAAGATTTGGGTTCCACTTTTGACCCAATCAAACCCCTACTGAGTGCATAGGCCTAAAAGAGCAATTAGGTCTATTTTACAAAGAAAGTACTAGGCCAATTGATTTTATACCAAAACTAAAACTTGGATCACCTCTACCTAGACCTAAAATCACCAATTCCACCATTGGTTGGCACCCAACCCCTTGAATTCTATCTCTGCAACCACATTCTTATCTTCCTAGCCTGTCACATAATGGATGTTAGGCCTAGGGCATCATCCCAAAATTAACCAATTGACAGGACCATTTTGAGACCAAAAGAATCTTATTGTACATCCTCTACCCTAAAATTCCACGGAGATTTATCCAATTTGGTCGGTGGAATGTCAAGCTTTCACCAACATCTTTGTCAAGCCCTGGTTAGATGAGAGTTTCAGGACAGTCTTATAAAAAGTGTTCTAATTTTCTTAAATCTCCACAAAAACACACAAAACTACATGAAAAAGAAATCTTATTCAACAACCTATCTATTAATGTGCTCATATCATGATACCCAATCTACATGTCTATACACATCAAGGAAATGGCAAAAAAATATTGAAATCTCATAACAGTCAATTTTATTCAATGCAAAATTTCATCAACTCTTGATGCCTCAACCCCTGTGAGGCATTTAATGACATTTATCAACAGTTGGAACCAACTCCAACCAATTTTTGAAACCAAATAGCCATTTGGAGCAATTTTGCAAAAGTTGCAATGCAATTTTGCAAAAGTTGCAATGCAATTTTGCAAAAGTTGCAATGCAACTTTTTGACAACTTTCCATCCACACACCCTCTACCACTCAAATTAAATTGATCGTAGGTAAAACATGAGCCTTAACATGAAAGAAATCTAAACTTGTCATTTTCCTACTCCTTTAAGGTAATTGACCAAGTTTGACCATATTGTCCATTACATGCCTAATCAGGGCCTAATGGCTTATAGGATTACAAAAAGATCTCAAGACCTTAAAAATGATATGAAATTGTCCATGGGACCTTATTACAACAAAAACAACCAAAAGAAAATGATAAGTCTCTCTCTCTCTCTCTCTCTCTCCAAACCAAAAACCCTAAATTATAATCCCTAAACCCTCTCTCTCTATCCCCCACCT
>MU226230.1:661460-671722 GCA_018584345.1 Thuja plicata
GAATCATTTTGATTCTGAATTTCCATGATGAGAAATTGTTTCCTCCTTCAAGCCTATCTTCGAATCTTATAGCGCTTGCCATGGAAATGTGATATTTATAAATAGATTAAATTCTGAATCTGTCAAGGTCAATTGCTAGGATAATTCCTAACTTGGCTCTGATACCATGTAAATGCAACTGAAACAAAATTCAGAACTAAATATAACTGAGAAAGTAGTAATCTAGAGTAAATTACCTTTGCTAAAAATCTGTATATATGATATCTTTGTTTTACTTGGAAATCAATAGAAGACCAGCACTAATCAATTTATGTGTCTTTAATATCTCTATTTTACTTGGTAGTCGAAGGAAGAACTGCACTTATAAATTGCTGTGTGTTTTCCAATGTTCAGACTTATCGTTTTAAGTATGGTGGACATATTTGTGAGGGGCCACGTCTGTAATAGACGTGACTCCTTAAGGAGTCACGTCCATTAGAGACGTGGCTCATCATATCAGCTGCGTCACATGTTACCTTCCACGCATGTGGTGGAACCGATAATGATCGGTATTTAAAACATAGCAAAATATTAGCGTATGAAACGTTAATTTAATGTTTCCAAATCGACGGCAATAACATTAGCGTATGAAACATTATTTACTCTTTAATTTGTCATTTAGTTGATAATAATTAATAGACATCCGATCAATAATGATTATTATCATTATTATTATTATTATTAGATAATAATAATAATGATAATCATTATTATTATATTAAAGCAATAATATTGTTTATGATATTAATATAAATATGAATAATAATAACATTAACATTATTAATAATTATTATTATTAATATATATAGAATTATATTTCATGAAATATTTATTATTGCATTCTAAATATTTATCTGATTGACGCTATAATTTTAACAAATATATATCAAAATCAATTCATTAATTTGTCAGGAATTCAATTACATGCAACATGTCGAGTTGTAAGGACTTCTTGGTTATGGCCACATACATCAGCAAAATATACTAAGATCTATCACAGAGATCTTCTACAGGCTTCAAATCATCCCCTTAACTAGCCCAGACCTGTAACAGATAGCAATCTAGTAGGAAAACTCAAGGCAGATCTAAACTTGTGCTTGCAAGCCACCAAACAATCCTCTTGTTTCCCAAGTAAACAAGATACTATCCCTCCAAGGTATCCTTCACCTAGTTCAGATCTGCAAACCTTTACAATAACTCTTTCACTACGTGCTCCTCTCTAACACTCTACCCAAACCCTCTTTTATACAACATATCCACAAGTCGGCTTTATAATTAAATAAATCAACAAAACAAAGGTCGGCATCAAGAACACAACACCTAACATGTTCTTCATCAGTCGGCTTCCAACCACCATTAAATTTGCATAGGAGAGTGAACCAAATCATATTTAGGTCTTCACACCTCCAACAGTCGACTCACATCACGAGGAACATGACCCAAATTAAATGCACCAGTCGGCCAGCCCAAACAATCAGAAAAAACCATGTCAGTGATCAAGAGCACCGAAACCAAGCCACTTGGAGAGAGGCACAACCGAGCTGATCTCCACGAACAGACACCACCGAGTAACGCCTCCCCGATCACTAATGACCCCATTCACCGAGTAAGTCGGTGAAGCAACACATCTTCCAACTGAGAACTGCCACCAAATGACCGAGAGCCTTAGGTCTCCAACCGAGCATGCTACCAAAAATCAAAACCAAACCAAAACATCTTTTTGGTGATACAGGATTGCCAACTACCCCAAGATGTTCCTGCATCATGTCCCCTTGGTGGAACCTGTGGCATAAAGGCAAGTTGTTTTCTTTTCAACAGGGTTGCTCAGTAAAGACATGGCTAGAAAGGGGGTCACGAGCTTTGAGGGTATTATAGTGAATGGAGAAATGTTATATTGGACGACTATGCAACAAAAGTTTGAGTTTCCCCAAGCCCACTGGAAGACTTATTTTGTCCCAAGAGATGTCTGCTCAGCATTGTCTCTCCCCAAACAATGTGGTATTGATCAGGAGAGATGTTTTGTATAGATATTGGCCAAATGGCACATTGTTAGATTGTGTTAAGGCTAAGAATATTTATGATCTCCCCGCTAATAGTGGTGACATATTAACACATATCAACACCATATTCAATATAGGCCTTGATCCTACATCATGGTCAAAGGTTTTCAACAACCTTTGGACTAATCAAGTAGAACCAAAACAGAAATGTTTCATGTGGCAGTTCATCCTTCGTAGACTACCCATTAAAAAAGCCTACGGGAGAGTCCAATGGATGTAACATCTGCAGGATGCCATAGATAATAAAGCATATATATTTTGAATGTTTCTTTCCTAAAGAATTTTGGAACACATTTGGTGTATCTATCAACAATAATATTTCTATTTTAGAAGTGGTCTAAATAGTTATATCCAGAGCCTTAAGAAGGAATTTAATTTCTTTTAGTCTTTTTTTTTATTGAAATTTTATGGCACATTTGGAATTTTCGAAATGACAATTTTTTTAGTTGCAAGAGTAGAACCCTTACTGATTCTCTAAGGAGACTCATTTGGTACAATGTTGATTTGCAGGTTAAAGCCACTCTGAAGATTGTTAGGACCAAGTTTGAAAGACTACTCTAAGATGGCACTGCCAGGGTCTTTAAGTGGGAAATTTATCACGAATATACTTGGAATGGGAGGATAGAAAAAAGGACTCCATTTGAAGTATCATTACATAACTTCATGGCAGAAATTAGAAACCAAAGGAATGGAAATAAACAACAACCACCTGGAGCAGCAGAACGTGTTGAAGCAGTCCCACTGATGGTAGCTCCTGGTGACACCTACCCTGGAGCAGAAGTGTTGGAGCACCCATACAATGAGTTTATTTTGTAAAACAAGATGCTCTTTTGCTCTGATGGCTCTCTAGGCTAGTTGGCTTGGATGGAAAATATAGATATATAGAAATTTGTTATAAAGATTACTATTGTTCAAATTATTGCTTTTTTTGTAATGGTGTAGATAATATATAAACATTTTTGTAGTTTGGTGATATTGTTTGATCCTTCTCTATAATTTTGAGCACGTTGGTTTAACTATAATTATGTAATCTCTGAGAACATACATCCATGATATCTTATTTTTTAAATGATATTTAATAGGAAAAAAATTATTTAATTAAAAATAATAATAATTTATTTTCACACAAAGAACTTTTTAGTTTAGTATTCTACTTTAATTTATTTAATATAAATTTATTTTTTAAATAATATTATAATTATATTTATTATAAATAAAAAATTATTCATCATAAATATAATTATAATAGTATTTATATATTTATTCATAATTATTTTTTAATAATATACTCTATTATAAAATTTCATCTCCCCTTCCCTCGTTGTCTCCATTTATCTATCTCTAATTCTCTATCTCCCCCTCTCTCTATATGTATCTCTCTTACATCCCCTCTATCTTTCCCAAGTTATATGTGTCTCTACCTTTACTTTATGCTTATATCTTTCCCTCCTTAATAATCATTTAATTTTATCTATATTATTATAAAAACCCTTTTCTATTATTTTGAGTAGTGTAATAATATTTTCTTATTGATTTTTGTGCAATAATATTATACTTTATTTATTCTATTTATTAAATTTTATAATAATAAGAGAAATATATATTATGGATATATTTATAATATTATTATTTTATCTACTTTAAAATTATATTTATTATTTTATAGTATACGATATATGTTGGAAATACAATATGGGAAAGCAAGATGCTGAGAGGAGGGGTTAATCAGATCTTCAACTTTTATCTCTTAAAACAAACTGATCCACAATCATACATAAATGTAATTGATCTATCATCTAGTAGCATTCATGATAGTAAATAAATAACACAAGACACAGAATTTTGGTAACCCATAAACCCAATAAGGTAAAACTGGGGTGGGGATGACACCCATAAAATCTTCACTACTGCAGCAATAAAGTGTGCCTGTTAGGGCTACAAAATTTGATCACAATATGTAATCTACATGGTTAAAGGTCTACTCGGTTAAGAGCTATAGATCATTACAATCTACCTTGTAAAAGGATTTAAACTTACAACAAAGTAAGCACTCGGCTAAGAGATTTAGAAAGATTTGTTAGAACCACGATGTTAAGAGATTTCACCTGATACACTTGTTAGAATGTCTCAAGATCTGATCCTTCGATATGCACTCTAATGCTGATAACGGATCTCCTCTTTTCAATACCTTCTCTGATCTAATAATCTGATATATCTTTACTCTGCTGCTCACTGCACTTCAACTCTGCTAGATCTATGCTTCCTTTTTCAAAACAACTCTTCGCACATCTCTCATGTACGTGTTTGCCTTCTCTTTGTACTCTTCTCAAAATTAGGGTAAGAAGCAATCTTAATATACTTTACGGATCTGACAATTAGATCTAGATCAACGATCAGGATCAAATTCTTATGTCGCTTAGGAAATCCAATTTCTAATTGGCTTCATGCCACGTAGTGGGATCAAATAGTTAAATGCATAATTATCTCGTTGAAAATATTAAATGCTTAGATAAGTCGGCCCAAAATAGTTTACCTCAAAATTGGTGTCAATTCTGACATACATAACAAAACTGTCTTGCTCGGCACAAAAGACTCTGTCGCCCGGCATGAATTGACCTTGGTAACTGTGTGACTCAAAAACTATTATCTTCTCGACAATGACAGTCGTAGTGATGATCGGCTAAAACTACCTAGATAAATGACTAAGTGTGGAACACTAATGATCAACAAAACTTAGAGATCAACAATCTCCCCCTTTGATATTAGTGGCAAAAACACTTATCATTTACATTCACAAAATTTGCCTAAGTACACAATGTACTCCCCCTTATATTATACTTCATACATTATCTACATAATATACATGCCTTCAGCAAAGATATTTATACCTATTTTTGCACATCTTTTTCTGTTTCTTGTCCTTTTCCTATTTCCAGTCATGTTTCCCCCTTGTTTTTGTTACTGATAGTTGTGGGGGTTAAGTTGTATTTGTCCAAAAATTGTTTATGAAGCTGTAAAATCAATGCAAAAGATGTATCCCAACTATCCTTAACAAACTTCATAACCTCCAACTTAACTTCTAGCTCAGCAGCTAGGCTTTCCAAACTATATGCGGTAGAGAGATGAGAATCTCTCTTGACCAATTCTCGTGCAGCTGTGAGTTCCTTCTGAATAACCTCCAGATGAGGTATCAAATTAGCCTGAATTGTTATTAATTTGGCCTTGATTCGGCCATCTTCAGCCATAAGCTCAGCTAATCTCCTCTGTGCATGAGTCAACCTATCAAAATGGATGGAGCTAGAACTAGCATCCATGCTCAATGAACTTGTTGTTGACTTCATATCTAAATGCAACTTCTCAATAAGTTGTTGATTCTCCTTTGTAAAGAATGTGTCATCGCATAATTTTTTGTATAATGAAAAGATATTATTTTCAACTTCCTCAAGAATCTCAAAAAGAGAAGAAAGTTCAACCTGTTTGGTAGCAATCTCTCCAGATATCTTCTCCAAGACTTTGTTCTCAAATCTTCTCTCAGACCATTGCAATAATTTTTCATTTCCCTCACTATTTTCATCAGTAACTTTTTGCACAATGTGAATTAATTGTTCTAGTATTGGTGCTTGTTCATTTACATCTTCCATATCAAAATCTTTAACAAAAATATCCTTTATGTCATGCAGAACTTGCTTCTACTTTTGTTCCCTCTTCATTTCCTCTTGTCTCTTCTTCCTCTTCAATAGGTCTTGAAGGGATTGAATCTTCTCATATGTCAAAATCTCAGGATCCCATTGAGGAATCACAATGACTTCATCTAATGTGACATTTAAGTTTGGTGACTTTTCTTGTTTAACTTCCTCTTCTTGAGCTCTGGTGAGCTGGAACTCGGCTCAAGTTCTGTGATATCTTTCCCTTTGTCAGTATGAATTTCAACTTTTGCCTTCATCTGAGTCAAGATTTCCTATTGATCAGGTATACTACTCAATTTGGGTCCAGTGGGAGTAGATGTTGCAGAGTGTGGTAGATCCACCAACACTTGTATAGCCTCTTGTTCTATAGGCTTATTTACAATTTCTTCCATCTTATCTCCACTCTCTAAAACTGTTTGTACAACCTCTAAAATAGGTGGATTAGTATTGATTACCTCCTTTTCTCCTTCTTTTTCTGACTCGACCTCTATTGCCTGAATGGGCGATTGCACACCTGTGTCTGTCGACTCATTCTGATTCTCGACATCCACATTGTTGTTCTCTCCAAGTGTAGTGTCAATGGGACTATCCATTGTCACATCTACGATTTTCCCATCTCCTATTTTCTCTTGTGGTTCAGTCTCAGTCTCTGCATGACCTGTAGCATTTTCTTCTTCCATTTCCTTTGGCTCTGAGGTTCCTTCACCTTTCTCATCGACCTTCTTAGTGATTAACCCAAAGGTTTCCTTCCATATTCTGGTGCTCTGTTGAACTAGTCCTTCAACATCATTCTTTAGTATTGCATAGGCTCTTTGTTTGGGATTAAACTTCCTTTGATATTGTTCAATGAATTTTGCTATCTGTTTCTATGTTAGATCAGGAATAACCTTAGCTAGTGTTCCTTCCCTTATCTGTCTTTCGGTCATTAAAGCATGCTGCCACTTTTGTGATAAAATATCATAAATTTCTGTAGGAATGAGATTTCCTATTTCTACAGGTGTCATCTTGTATGTACACATCATATCTAGCAATGCTTCCTGAATCTTGTGCTTGTTTGCTATGCTTTGCTTCTCATACTTGATAAATTTGAATCCTGCTAAACCAATTGTACTCCTAATATTCTTGCATACCTCATCAATATTGGTCATTGTTTTATGTGATGCTATAGGTATGTTGCAAGTTTCATTAGTATCTTTCTTCTCCTCATCTTCTTCTTCTTCCAAGATTATTTTTCTCCTCGGTCTTTTCTCAAGCATGCTCGACAGTGCCTTAGTTTGAACTTGTTTTCTCTTTCCTGAGCTTCTCTCACCAGCGTTCTTCTTTGTATACACCTTTGTTGACTCGTCTTGTGTAGAAATAGTTGATGCCCTTGTCCTAGGCTTGTTAGCAACATGAGGGGTAGCCTTAGATTTTGCTTGACTTGGTTTATTTCCTTGGCAACTACTCGTTGCTTCCCTTTTCCTTTCACAGTGATATCCTTTTCAGGTTCACTCTCTTCGTCTTCACTAGACATATCTTCTCCATGTCCTATTGATAAACCCAAAGGTGCATCCTCTACTTCTACATCACTCTCAATTCCAACCATCTTCTTCAAATTTTTGACAATCTTTTTCCTTTTCCTCTCCATAGTGTTAGCCTTCAAATCCATAGAGATTTTGGACTTTACTTCTTCATAGTTTCCAAAACGTTTTGCCACACTATCAATTTCCTCTACCAATAGAGCTATTATAGATGCAGATGTCTCATCAACATTCACTTCATAAGGTAATGGCCTCAGCCATGATACCCTCGGCACTACTGCCTGTACATAGGTGAAATCTGTGTCTACCAGAAAACATACATCCTCATAATGTTTCTCAACAAGTGATATGGGAATTCTACTCCTTGATCTCATCTTTTTCTTGAATTCGACAAAATATGTTCCCATCACATTGTCAAAATTATCACCTATCTGCTAAATAAATGCATTGATTTGTTGTGTGATAGGTCTGTCTTTTTTCCACACTGTGTTCCCAAAAGTAGGAAATGTATTATGTATGTAGAAAAATATACAAACGAGTAGAGATCCGAACTTACACATTGAATTCTTTGCATTTATGATTGAAGCAAGGTTCTCAGCCAATTGCATCAGTTGAATCTCGGCAAGGTCATAAGTATGTTCCTTCTTCACAATCTTCCAAGCCTGGTCAACTGCAATGCATGGGACACTATCCAGTTGGCTTGACTGATAAAACTTATGAGCAATAACCCTAACCATAAAATCAAGCTCCAAATCTGTGATAGTAGAGATCATCATCCCTCTTTTATTCCAAACGGCTCCAGTGAATTCTTCTATATTTTCCTTACTCTGACATCTCATTGTCCTCTTTTCGTTAAGAATTGGATAACCAGTTACACGATGGATGATTTCCTTTGTAATCTTAACTAGTTCATTTTCCAGCCATATGTTCATGTCATGTACACGACTCAAAACAATCTTGATCCATTCCATTCTGAAATCCCTCGAAAAGTCTAGGGCATGAGTTAACCCTCTCTCGGCTAAATGTTTGTGTTCATCTTTTAGGGCTTTGTCTTTGCACAATTTGCTGAAAGACTCTCTTAGCTCGTGATTGCCAACTTCACTTATCTTGCACATATAACACGACCTAATATCATGAATCATGAGTACCTTAGGTGGAATCGATGATAGGGCTCTAGTTAGATCACCCTGGATGGCGCTCTTAGGAACTGCTCAAAAATTAGGAGGCGCACAGGTGTCGCTCCTCACCAATTGAACTTTTAGCAACTCCTCCATACTCTTCGCTGTTGTGGAAGAACTAGCGGCCATGATTCCGAATGAAATAGGGTTTCAAAAGACAATGAACAGAATACCTTGGCAGATGTCAAAATTCACACTTTTACTCAGGGTAGTCGACGGCATGCTGTAGAAGTCTTCGAAAGATCTTTGCAGAAATCAAGTTCACAAATTGCTCCAACACTCTGTGAAATTCTCAATCGCAAGGTAAAAATAAGTAATGAATGGCTCATTCCTTTATAGGCTCCAAAGGTCAAAAGTTAGGTTCGCAATAAATGTTATGTTCATTGAGTGAGTGCCAAACAGCTATCCTCGGCCGGCTCACAAAACTCATCTATCTCTCGGTCGCAACCCATACCAACTAGGCACATACTAGAGAACTCGGTCTCAGTATACAATAATACTGTTGCTCAGCACCTATAGTGCATATTTACTTTGCTAGGCACATGTCTCAAAAAAATATGTCCTAATGCATCTTAACATATGGAGATATGGACTTTTGCACTTTATATGTTAGGAACTGATAAAAGATATGAGATATAAACACAGTTCCTTACATACATTTCTTGCTTAATTAGTGATGGTGTGATCGCCTGATCCATTGGATTGGGTGACCTCGGCTTCAGTAGCTTCACTACTGCTCGATTCTATTTTTCTTACCCATGTTTGATTCATTTGTGCTCTAATTTCCTCAACAGTAGGAGCAGGTACCCTTGTCTTGCAATCCTTCCTAGTGTGACCAATTTTTAGACAATTATAGCAAACTAGGCTTCCATTCATCCAACTCTTAGATTTTCCTTTCAAATGTGTCTTTATGCAGTTTTCTGGAACATGCGCATACTCACCACAGTAATGACAACTATGCCATGTGTTGTAATCCCAATTGTGAGTGTTACCTTTCCTTGGTACTTTTGCTTGTGTCTTTGATGTCCATTGTTGTTTAGCATTAGATCTGCAATCTTGTGCTCTATGTCCAAATTTTTTACAATTGTAACAATACCCATTGAGTCTAGGTGTGGGAGGTGCATTGTTTGCCTTTGCCCAACATTCATGTGTTTTATGTCCAAACTTTTTATAGTTAAAGCAGTAACCATTGAACTTAAGTTTAGGATTGGACTTACCATTCTTGCTTCGGCAGATGTTTCCAGTGTGTCCTGGTTTTCCACAGTGATGGCATACAGGCTTGTTGTTCTTTGTCTTTGCATTCCTCTTTTCACCAATCTTAGATTATTCTCCTTTTTCAGAATATGTTTGTTGTTCGATATGACCTAATCCAAAGGAATCTCTAGATCTCCTTGACGCTTCCATCAAATTTTCAAAATGAGTCAAAGCTTCATTGGTTCTGTTCAATCTTTCATTCAGTTCTTTCTCAGATCTCAATTCATCTTTCAATTGACTATTCTCAGATCTCATATTCACAATTTCTATGTCTTTCCTACTGATCTCCTGATTTACAAGTAGCAGTTGATTCACCATATCAACCTGATTATTTGTCATCATTTGTACTTCATGTGTCCTTTCATCAAGTCTGATAGTCATCATTATTTTGTCTCTTCAGCCATAGCTTTGTCATCTTCAGCTTTCTTCTTTTGTTCCACTACTTCACATAGTCTTACTGTTTGTGCTTCTTGTTCTCTCTTCAAGTTTCTGACTTCTTCACACAATGTATTATTCCTTTCCAGT
>MU226230.1:688589-701185 GCA_018584345.1 Thuja plicata
GCTAAACATTTTGAACTGGTTTAACATTATTTCAACTGCCACATCTTATAAACATCATCTTCACAAAAGGCTATGAGAGAAATCATTAAGGGAGGGAAAAAAATTCAGTTTTGCTGGTCATAAATAGAGGAAGAACTTAATTTCAAAAATTTAAATTTGGGGGACCATAAGTGGGCCAACAAGGTATACCTCAATGTTATCTTAGAAAGATTTGACAAAAATAAATGTTCTAATCTTCTTTTATTATTGTTCTGTTTCTAATATTTGTAAATCTACACTATTATACACTACTTTATATAATGTAAAAATTTATTTGCAGTTTCCACTAAAACACCTATCGGCAATTACCTTGCACCTCCATTGGGTGCAAGTGCTAGTTATTATTTTCTAAAGTTTCCTATCAAAATATGGCATTTCATTTCATTTGTCTGTATGTTGCTGGACTATGCTTCGTCTTCTGCCTCCCAGCCTGATTGTTGACATTTTAGTTGTCCCAATACTAGAAAGTTCCTTTGTCTAAACCTGTTTCATCTCCTGTTCATGTAGATTCTGATCAAGAAGAAGAAAAGGCTAATGATAGGGCAGAAGTGCAAAATGCTTAAATTCTCCGGTTTAAAGTGCCTAGCTAACATAGTTGCGAGAACAAAAGCCCCATGAATTTTCCGCGAGGATATTCAAAATGGCTCTGCCGGGCCTGGATTTCGTTCCATCGTAATTTAGCATGGGGTATTTCTAACAGGGTGACTAAATCTAGCTATTTTAATCGAAGGGAATACATAATAATATGGCAATTACGTCCGTCGTTGAAATATAGCATTTTATTTGTCTGTATGTCGGTGGACGCATTGCTTGTGACTGTATTTAAAGCGATTTAAATATACTTTGCTGCCGGCTAAAGGCCCATAGCCATTACTATCAGAAAAAAAGTCCATGTTTATTACTAAGACTTTGTCTCCATTTAAACCAATCCCTTGACGTGGTAATGTATTCGCCTGTTCGCGTCTGCTTTGAACATTACTTGGTCTTTGACAATCATACGACTTTTTCTTGTGCGATCTTGGCCGATGAATGCATTCGATTTTTCAACAACGCTATAAAAAATGGCCAGTGCAAACAACGTTTGCTGAAGAACAAGAGATTGCTTTGTCTGATAACTGTGACCAGATCATCATGTCGAGCTTATCAAGGGTAAATCTATTTCAGTGGATTGTATTTATATCGTGCTTGATCCATATTTCTGAGCTCAAAGCAGATGGATGCTTCGACAAGTGTGGAGAGATAGACATTCCCTATCCCTTTTCAATTGCAGGAAATGGAAACAGCTGTGGCCTGCCTGGCTTTGAAATCAACTGCACACAGAATCAGAAGTTTGGAAGTACACAGCCTGTTCCATTTCTGTCCATTCCTTCGGGGGAAGTACAAATCTTGAATTTCTCTCGTGATCATTTCCTCATTAATGCAACCCAATTCGTAGCATCCACTTCCAAATCAAAATGTCTAGGTCGAGCGGATAACTCAAGAATCACCATTTCTAGTGAAGGGCCATTCCGACTTTCTGCGCAGAACAGGTTTGTTACAGCTGGATGTGGAGCATTGGGCATATTTGGTATGGTTGAGGGCGATAATTACACAACTTTGGGTGGATGCGTATCTGTCTGTCCTGATCTTCCCACTTATTCTAACTGTAACGGAGATGGCTGCTGTCAAACTTCCATGCCCGCAAATTACACGGATTATCTCCTCACTGTTACAAATCTCTCGTTATCAGAAGATACTTACGAGACAGAATGTTATTATGCCGGTATACTTGATGAAAACAGCTGGGATTTGATTTCTAAATCAGATACCCTTAACTTACATTATGCCTACATAAGCCTGAATTGGAGTATTCCAAATGACTCGTGCGCCTCAGCTAAAGCAAAGAATTCATATCAGTGTGCTCCGGAGGCAGAGTGCAATGATCTAGGACGGGGTTATCTATGCAATTGTAAGCCTGGTTTCCGCGGAGACGGGTACTCTAATGGCACCGGCTGCAAAGGTATTGTTTTTATGATGTAGATTTATTTGCTTTAATGATTTGTGAAGCCACCTAATGATTTCTAACTCTAGTTTTCTGAATTTGCTTTCGCCCCGCAGATATCGATGAATGTTCAGATCCTGGTTTGAATAACTGTTACCCTTCGTCAGAGGGAGGTAGATGTGAAAATACAGAGGGCTCGTACAAGTGCTTCTGCGCCAGAAGCCATGGGGATGGCACAAAAAACGGCACCCGTTGTTCTACGCAAAGATTTCAGACTTTACCCGTCGCTATAGGTATAATTTTGAAGCAACTGTGCTGCGTTAACAAGTTGTAGGCACAGTTCCCTGTAATGTTACAAATGTTGAATCTTGTTTTGTGTTTTGGAGTGTAGGAGTATGTGTGACTCTCGTGGTCGTGCTTATCGGTGGTGGTGCCGTATTGTTGATTTTGAAGCGCAGAAGGGCGAGGATTGTCAAGCAGAACAACTTTCTTCGAAATGGTGGGACTCGTTTGGAGAAACTAGTTTCATCTCAAGCAAATGGGATGAAGATCTTTTCCTTGGATGAGGTTGAGAAAGCAACTGAAAGTTTCTCTCCAAGCTTAATCTTGGGATCAGGTGGCTATGGCACGGTTTACAAAGGAACTCTTCCTGATGGGATTCTTGTGGCTATCAAGAAGGCCAATTCGAAAGAAATTGATTCCAAAGAAATCGATGATTTTATCAACGAAATTGTTATTCTTAATCAGATAAATCACAGAAATGTGGTGAAGCTACTGGGCTGTTGCCTGGAAACTCCAGTCCCCTTGTTAGTTTATGAATATATTTCCAATGGTACTCTGTTTGATCATCTATATGGTAACAAATCTGAGCAGCGTTTTCACTGGGAAAACCGTTTACGCATCGCTACAGAAACTGCAGAAGCGCTGTCATACTTGCACTCTGCTGCATCAATACCCATTGTGCACAGAGATGTGAAATCTTCCAACATTTTGTTAGATGATGTGTACACCCCCAAAGTTGCAGACTTTGGGTTGTCTCGTCTGGTGCCAATGGACCAAACACACATCACTACACTTGTGCAAGGCACGATGGGTTATTTGGATCCTGAATACTTTCAAACAATTCAACTTACAGAGAAGAGTGATGTCTACAGCTTCGGGGTTGTGCTAGTGGAGCTTTTGACTGGACTCAAGCCTGTTTCCTTTGAAAGAACAAAGAACCAGAGCAACTTAGCCATTTATTTCCTAGATACAATGAAGACGAACAATCTGACAGAAATTTTAGATTCTCGGCTCACAAGAGAGGAGGCAGGGAATATGGAATCAATGGAGAAACTGGCAAATTTAGCGAAAGATTGTCTGAGCGTGGAGGGGGAGAAGAGGCCGACAATGAAGGAGGTGGTCCAGGAGCTGCTTTGGATCAGAGGGGGGGCAAGACCACACGCGTGGTTAAGGTCTGATGGAACACAAAACGAAGAAGAATTTGTCTCTCTTCTATTAGATAGCGAAGTGAATGAGGAGCATACAATTGAAATGACAGACCTATACCCACACAGTGAGCCTCTATCATTTGATGTTCAAAGCCTTCGAGATAAATTTAATGCCGGCAGATGAATATCTGACTTTGTAACGGAGACCCTTAATGGTCAATTTGGCCGACAGGCCATTGTATGTTAACTTTCGTGGTATGTGCAGGACAATTTGGTCTGATACAATTTTGTAATTCAAACAGAAAAAAATTATGAACCATAAAAATTCCTTCCAAACTATGTAGTACGCATCAACACCATTGTTGCATAGTTTACCTCTGCTTTAAAAAGTATAATCAATTGCCTTCAAATTTCTCTGTTATTATATTTATTATATATAATAAGTAATATTATAAATATTTTATTTTAATTCTAATTCACTAATAACTTCTGATAGTTCCTCGTGATCTAGGAACTCTGATAGCTCCAACGCCGGACAGTTCCTAGTGCATCTAAAACCTCTGACACTCCTTTAAGAGAACATATTAACTTACAGTATAGATGAAATAGTCTAAACTAGAAACATTTCCGCCCAAATGATTTCATGTCCTTCATAACCCCCTAAATCTCTGTCAATAAGTAGAAATTTCAACGCCCTCGGCTATATGGAAGCATAAACAGAGCACGGAAGTTGTGTGATGGAAAAACCCAAAGAGATCTAGACTCTCAGAGAGCCATGATTGGTGAGCTTGAGCACCAACTTATACCCTATTTCTGCAAATCCCAGCACAGTTAGTTCGTCCGTTCCAATGAAGCAGTTGAAGACGAAAGTGGTGGGTCACGGGCAGCCCTCATCCGTTTCGGCTCTGCACACAAACTAATAGTAATAGATCTATAATTAAACTAATAGACCTACAAAAACTTCTTAATTGCCCTTGAAATTTGAAGTGGCCTGACATACACTGAATGTTTGTCTTTCTACATGCCAAGCAGAATGCATCCGGAAAACTGTTGATACTGTGCCGCTCCATTTCAATATTCACTAAATATTGCACTAGTTTTTGTATAACATTAACAGTGGAGCCACAAATGTCCCTCATTATTGTAGCTTAAGATAATTTGGCACAGAGGTGCAAGTGGGTGTACATAAAAGTGAACAGCAGCTGGTTTTCAGACCCCCAAATATATGCATGCACATAGTACGTGTTTGTATGATGAACAGTATTTATATGCATACATACACAAATTAAATTACTAACATTCAGAAACATATCATGATACATGTGCAGGTTTACAAGTGGCACAGAAACATGCTGGATGTGTCCATTATGAGGCCAGTTATGCACATTATACAACTATATTCCAAAGAAAATATGTATACCATGATCCTTAAGTTCTTTATACTATGATAAAGTAGCAGCGTGTACTAAACACCATGAAGAATCACAGACAAACTAAGAACATCCAGAAACTTGGAAAGTAACAAAAGATAATTGAATGTGAAATTGAGAAGAAACTAGATGCCCCAACTCAAAACCCATTAGACAACTCAGAAATCATGTAGGTCGTAAGAGTCCAAATGACAGAAGAATGTGAACCAACTAAAAATTGATAATTATACCAGAGGGTGCATACCAAAGTTCTAAAGCCACTTGCAGATGAGGACAATACCACTGTTTCCATTGCTTTTGTGCCAGGATCCAGTCTTACAAAAGGTGCTGTATTTTTCACAAATGAATGTTCTAAGAGTTGTGCAGCTGTGGGACGGTTTGCAGGATTTCTCTGCAAGCAAAGCCTCACAGAAGCATTGTCTTCCTCGGAGAGATGGTTAGGAAGTGCTGGCAGCTCCTTACTGTTGCCAATTTTGAACATTGCCGCAAAACTGTCATGGGAATGATATTAATTTATAATTATTAATGTAATACACATGCAGAGGCATAGGAAAGTAGAGAAACAAGAAAACATTGAAATTCATACCAGCTGGAATTCTGTTCAAATTTTCAAATAACATTACACTTGACTACATGCTTCTGGTGTCGCCAAGCCAGGCCTACACCGAAAAGAGGTCCCAGAAGCACATAATCAGAAAACACCATAGAGTCTCAAACATTTAACCATGTACTTCAGGAACCATATAAGCCTAAGGATTTCCAAAAACTAGCCACTCGTACGATGAAATAAGTATTAGCTAATGGAATCTGAATATGCAGTTTGCATCCTAAGAGGAAGCTAGCAGTTATAAAATGCATGAATACTAGTCCCTTATTGAAGTTGTGCCAGCAATCGTAATAGCAATTGCCTTACCTCTTCATACTGCCAGGATGGTGGCTCTGCAGTAGCCATTTCCACAACTTTACAACCTAGGCACCAAATATCCACCGCTAAGTCATAGCCATTTATATTTTTATGACGTGAACCAGCAGAGAAAATGGCAATCGTTTATTTTCCAAAGGGATATCAAATCAAGTATCCAACAAACAAGGAGACAATATCTACAAAGAAAGCAAATTTATTACCTCAGGAGCCATCCAGTGTGGAATTCCCAAAACAATAAAGGACATGAATGTGCTGAGATCTGGTGACGGAAAAAATGCATGGGATTAGCATTGGCTCAAAGTTAGCTGCTATTCATAGAACTGTTTGAAACTTTTCATAAACACAAACTCCAGACCGCTTGATAAAACCCACTAGGGTTCACTACAGCTCCGAGTTGCAGCCAGGAACACAGCATAAACAACACAGCACATAAGGAAACATTTGAATCATGTATATCAACAGCACCCATTTTGATCCTATACCAACTACAGGGAAGCAAACGTTCCGGTTTCGCACCAGACTAATCTCCCATCGCTAATGCTTGCAAAATACAAACAATATGGTGTAGCATATTCCAGACAGTATATATTATATATCAGAAAATGATAAAAGTAAAATACAGTTCTTTAACAAAAAACTCATACTTAAAAATGTCAGCCCCATACATTAGTATTTCTACTTTTTATACAAACAAATTGCAGTAGCTTGCCAATATCAAACATAAAATTTAAATTGAATAATTCAGGCTATATCATCCGTGCATCAAGGCCAAGAAGTTGGCTTTCTTCAAAATTACAGCATATATATAAGCTTTTGCAGCGTTAGATCTTCTATACCTGTTGTGCTGATATTGATTCTCAATGTGTTGTTACAAACCAATTCTTATTAGCTCCTTACAAGCAATATAAGTTATAACACTTAGCTCCTTAAGAGGATTAACATTTAGATAGGTTAAAAAATTCCTACTTTAACGATAGAGTAGATGTATTGCATATAAGTATTTGATTGTGTGCCCACACTTCATCTAATTTTAAACTGGGATGTAATATGGGCTGAACTTCTTGACTGATTGCCTCAACTAAATACAGCTCCAGTAACCAAATTTGAAGTGAGCAAATTTTACTATACTTATTCTGTTATATGCTATGGGAAAGCCTACTAAAGAAAGCAATTGAAGGTTGTCGTCGCAGGTACAAGAGATAGCAGTTATTCTTTATCATCTACCACATGTTTAGATGGCTTGCACAGAAATCTTACAAAAAAAAAGCCAATCAATTGCAATTTTTGGTTAAAATTTTCAATCTTTACAATAATGTCTATACGATGCAGAATAACGACAAGGCACGCAGAAAGCAAAATTTAAAGACACTTTTTCATAGAAGACTAGGCTATAACGATTGTTATTAAACCTTTGAAACTATTGCACTGCATTTTAAGATATTATAACTGCTTACCATAAATAGTTAGCACTTAAAACAACTAAATAAAGACTTGCTAAGGCACTCTCACTAAGAAAGCCTGTAAATAAATTGACAGCAATAGAAAGCCAAAGCAAGTCGCGTTGAGTTGGTTGAAATTAACATTGAATCAAAGTTTGCAATGCAAGGAACTGCTTTCACTCAAGCCACATAGATCAATGAATGACAAGATTTTTCATTTCGCAAAACAATGTATAGGAAAGAGCAAAAAGTAAGGGTTGTCTTTTAGGGGCATCCACCGGATGCCTAGGCATCAAGGGGTGAATTGCAGAATTCTACAGGTCTCACAGAACATCATAGATGGAGCCCTGATAACTTTTATCATCTATGCTAGAAAATAAAACCTAACATGTCCAGGGCATGGAATAGACCCTAAGTCCAACAACCTGAACAAAACCATGTTCTCTCCTTTTTAGTAAATATCAATGTCACTGTAATAATCTCAGAGGCACAGCAGGCCCAGATCACCGTCCTAAACTAGACTAACTGAGGTGGATTTCAGTTTACTAATGCCTCAACGACTGCATTTAAAAATTACAGTGACTGATATCGGGTATTAAGTTCACTGAGCCTTACCGATTGATTGATTGTGACCAACGCCTGTGGAGTTGCAGGTTTTGGTCCCGCTGAAAGCCCTTGATGCAGATTTCACAAATGAATCTGTCATCGGCGACAGAGCCACCACTTGGGCTGCTAGATCTGCAGAAAACACAACCGCCATTCCCAAATTGTAATCGAAGTATCAATTTTAACGGACAATTAATAAACAGTCGACCAAGAACGGAGGGCGATACGATAATTACCTGGCGCCATAGGAAACCTATTTTTCTCTTGACTGGGGCCTGCTGGCTAGGGTTTAATGTCCCTGCTTCTGTAGATGACATATTCACATCACCTCTGTTGCCAAATGAGAAACTCGCTTACACATTAAAAGTACAGAGTTCTCTGTTTTTCCCTCCAACTCCCTGTATGAATTAGTATACGAGGCTAAAGAATTATTATATTTTTTGAATTGTCCTGCAACAGCATGATATATTTAAATTTTGAACATTTCATTATTTTCAAAGTTTTGTTTTTTTTTGAATTATGTGTAGGCTTCAGTCAGTCAATCTCAGATGGACAATAACTCATATTTAAATTTTTTTTTATAAAAAAATTACATATTAATTTTGTAAAAATAAATATTTGTTTGTCCTAAACAAATTTAACTTCTAATACATACACAGGGATATATAATAATATGCTTAAGTGGTTTGATAATTAGTTTTTTTAATTGTGAAAATATAATTTAATTATATATATAAACTTTGCATTTTTTCAAATTGTTTAAGAAAAAAAAAACAAATTATAAATATGCTCTTAATCTATGATAGACAATTATAACACACAATCTTTAAAATTATTTAATTTATCATATTTTAAATATCAATTTCATCTAAATATATAGATACATAATAAATATTTATAACCCAACTTAACACTATAACATAAATACTTTTATATAATCAACATATTAAACAAATAGAACTCTAGATCTATTTTTTATCCTTTTCATTTTTAAACCTTTTGAATGCAATTACATAAAACATTGGCCTTTAAATGTTCATGGCACCACAAATTCGCACACTTGGAGGTGTGTCTCCACTTGGTTTGAATATGCAAATAAATGTGCCTTTCTATCCTCCTCACCATCAAGCGGCACTTATTTGTAATTTGTAATCTATTTAACAATATAGAGGAATATTTTTTCAAAGTTAGTTATATCATCTTAACATTGACAAGTCATCTAAGTTTCCAACGTTCTAATGTTAAAATCATTTTTTATTCTCAATATTTTCTCGCCAGTGAAGTGTGTAGTTAATATTTCTTTCATTCTTTTCTAATTCTTTAATTTAAAATATATTAGAACCCTATTTTAAAATGTACATTCAAACAATTTGTATGTTGTGTTCAAGAAAAATAGGTTGTATCATCTTTAATTTATGAGCATCTAGAAGTTCCATATCATTTGATTTTGTGAAGAATTATCTTCCATTAAACTAATAAGTAGGGGAAGAGCACCAGTAAATGAGTTCAAATAATCGTACACTCCACGCACATGTGACCCCCAAAAAAACTTCAATTAGTTAGCCAATAATTACTACACAAATAACCCAATACATAATTGCATCATACACCAATAATTGTTCACTATATTATGTATAGTTGAACAATACAGGTGTACAGCTACTAGTACATTTGTATTTATAATACACACCAAGTTTGACAAATTTGCTTAAATTTTTATTCAAAAAATCACTTTGATGTTTACAAATAGCACCACATACAAGTGCCTGCAAACTCATAATATGTACTATTTAGGTACAAATATGCACAACTATTGGTGCATTGTATGTTACAATAAAAAATAATTATAAACTTCATGTGCTCTCATATGCACATTCTCCCATACATCTTTATAGCTATTGGTACATTATGTGTTACACTAAACAATTATAAACGTTATGTGCTCTAATATGCACATTCTCCCACACATCTTCATACATTTACTCTAACTGCTACTTGTACCTGCACATACAGTAGTTGGTGTAAGGCTCACCAACAAACAAAGAAAAAAAGAAAAAAAATCAAATACACAACTGAATTGATGAAGTCGTCGTAGAAATGAGAAACAAATGTTAAGCAAGTGTAGTGATAAGTGGTTAATTCTTTCCCTTTATATTTTCAAACTCGAAATGAACAACCACAAATCAATGCATTTGTTTCCATATTCGAATGAATTTTATAAGTGAGAATTGTCGTCATTATTTTCATTGCAAATTCTCTCTATTTGCACTAAATATCCTCTACACATTTCATAGGTAAGGCAACCTTTGCACATTCCTGATACCAAGGCGCTTGTTGAGGTTGGTACCTTAAGCTACTATTTATTTCATGTTTACATAAATCAAACTCTATGAATATGTACGTGTTCATTGTATGCATTATTTAAAAGCATACAAAGTATTTTTTTTTCAGTCAATTGTTAATAATCACAAGAGTTCAAATTTATAAACAACAACATTGTCATTTCTTTAATGCATCATTTACAGACTATTTATTTCATATTTTTATAAATCAAACTATTGTTATTATGAAACGTTGCCAATATCTCATTCCCCACATGGAGACAGGTATTGAGGTGTTTATGAATGGGGTGTAAAATGATTTTAATGGGTTGTTGAATGATTTTTTAAAGATGTATGCATTATTTAGAGGCATACAGATTATATTGTTTTCAATAAATTTTTAATAATGTTAGCAATCCAAATTCAGAAACAGTAGATTGTCATTTCTTCAATGCAACATTTACATATTATTCAATTCATGTTTTCATAAATCAAACTATTGTTCATATATTTATATTCTATGTATGTATTAGTTATATGCATACAAATTATACAGGTTTCAATCAGATGCATACAAATTTTAGAAACAACATTACTACCATTTCTTTAACCCCGTCACAATTACATCTTTATCTCCTTCAAAACATATACATGTATACAAATACATATTCATATATAGTTACATGTTAGGTGTAGAGTTCCATTAACCATTCATGATTAAATAACTTATAAGCCTATAATCTCCAAGTAAATTCTATACTTGAGTAACCTCTCTTGGTAATGGTTCACATTTAACCTTGTCAAACCGAGATTGTATACCTGAAATAGGCTAGCATAGTTTATGCATCACCATTTTATTCAAACTTCCATCTAACAACTGAAAAGAGTGCAACAAAGAAACTACTTGCTAACTTCTAAAGCCATACTTGTGGTCTATGTGAATGTTTGTCGTTTGTTTTTTTTCTTGTTAAGGGTTTGTTTGCGATGTTTGTGGTTTGTGGGGGAAGGTTTGTTTTGCTACTGTTCACCGTATGATATTGAGAGCTAATTTTTATTTTTTTTTGTGCATTTGTAGGAAGGAAACTTAAAGTTTCTCAAAAAAATTTGCTTTTGGCTCAAATCGTGCAAGTTAAAGTTTTCGGTGGCAAGGGCTTTGGAGAAAAGAGAGATATCTCTTTGAAAATTTAATTGTTATGTGTCTTTTCCCCCTAAGGTTGTAGGTAATTCTTTTAAAATTTTGAATGATTTGTTGTATTTATGTGTGTCATTCTACTATGTTTTTATGTTTTTGTTTACACATATGGAAAATAGGGCATTGAAGTCTCCAAATGTATTGGTGTGGTTGCTAGGTTTTTGTTCTCTTTGAATGTTTGTTGATTGTTTTATTTTCTGTTAACCATAGTCATGACCCAATTTCAAGCCCTGCTGAGAATTTCTGGGCCGCTTTGAAATAGCCCAATGCCAAGTGTAAGCTTGGTGGTACAAACACACCCCATTTTTTAGTTGAGGATAGGTTTTTAACACAATTGAAGAGCAAAAAGAGAAAGGGAAAAATAGTGCCAATAAAGATACTAAAATATACATATACATGGTTACATAATGGCATGTCCTTAAAGCATTCTATTTAATACAACCCTAAAATAAGCATGAAACAATGGTGGGTAAAAGGAGATCCAAGGAACATAACAACAATTAGGGCCAAAAAAGACATGAGGTATAAAATGATCCTCATAAAATACTAAGCAAGGTCATTTTAATATCTCAAAAACCACCACTAATCTAGTACAACCGTCTCACTACAAACAATATATGTAACTCACCATACATTAAACCAAAACAAGAGCCCTAAGGAAAAAAAAAAAATTTAAAGATTGTATATGTTTATAGAAAATCAGCTCAAACAAAAATCGTGGTTAATTTTTCAGTAAAAAACACATAATATTTCTAAACTTTTTACCAAATTCAATTAACAGAAGTCCTTTTTCCTTGAATCTTCAACTGTTATTCCATTTTGGTTCAATCTCATTCAAATTGGTCAATGTCACATCCAAACTGGCAAATCTTGAAGTAATATGACCTTTTTTGCATTTGAACGATATTGTTGCTGCTCTAACTATCTCAAGTAAAAATCCCATAGGTATCTCTTTCTGATTTGTCTTGAATTGGCGTTGATCATCCTAACATGTTTGCAATAATTCAAGAGCGCTTTCATGGTTTTATATTTTTTTATTGTTGTTATGCCACATTTTTATATATTGGTTCTCTAGCCTTTTTGCACCCCTTGCATATACAACTTCCACGATAGCACTTTGCAATAAAAGAAAAATTTATTTTTCCCTTAGTCTTCTATTTTTCCCTTAGAGAGAGAGAGAGAGAGAGAGAGAGAGAGAGAGAGAGAGAGAGAGAGAGAGAGAGAGAGAGAGAG
>MU226230.1:741975-754680 GCA_018584345.1 Thuja plicata
TATATATATATATATAGGTGTGTGTGTGTGTGTGTCAATGAATGTATGAATATGCATAAATCTGCTTGTGATATAAATATTGTATTTGTTAAAATAAAATAAAATAAATAAGAGAAATAAATGTAAATTGCCGAATTATGAAAACTAGCTTGTCTAGGAGATTAGAACCCAAGACCTCCTAGGAGTAAGGCTAGCTAGTTTATTAATGGGATATGTGAGTTATTTGGTAATCCTATTTATCACTACCATATTAAATGACTTAGTGAGTTAATTGAGTTAATTAAAAATTAATTTTTTAACCATAGGTTCACGGGATTGAGAGGGGTGTTTAATGGTTGAACCAACCATAATAGTTGGAGCAGTTGCTTCCTGTAAAGCAACTCCTTCAACCATATAGTTGTCTATTTGATATGAGGGAGATTTTTGGAGAAGGGGGATTGGAAGCAGATTCGGGAAATGAGATTTTGGAAATAGGAGATTAGACTTTGATCTTTATATAATTATGTGAGGAGGGACTAGGTTGTGATCTTTGAGAGAGTAGATACTACTTATATCTTTGAAGGAAGGCTTTTGATTTGTACGAAAAGGTGGAGGGATGAGGATTTTCTCAACACCAAAGGGTTTTCTCCGCAGGACTCCAGGTAGGGTCTGGAACCAGGAAGAATCCCATGTGCTTGTATATGTATGTGTTTGAATTTTATTTAATAAAATACTTCTATTGATGCATTTGTGTGTAAGTGTATACTATGGGTAAATAGGAAATAATCTATGAACTTGTATAATGTTTAGAATATATAAGACAATTTGGTGATGAAAAGTGTTTGTATTTGTATGAGTTTTTTCCTATATCTGTTTATGGATTTTGGTATGTTGTTTTTAGTTTGGTTTATCCTCTCTATATTTTCCAGTTCTGGGAGGTTTAGGGTGTCATACATCACTTATCTCTGTTGTTTAGCCTGTGCAGAATTGTTATGTTTATATCTTTTTTGTTTATGAGTTCAAGCTCCATATTGATTGAGGGATTTAATTGGGGTTGGTGAGTGATCTGGATGTGGAATTGGGAGACCTCAAATGGGTCTACCTTAGAAATCCTTCCTAGGACCCCCATCATGCCCAATTATGATTGTACAAGCAATCTAAGAGTGAAACTTTATCTTTCTAAGAAGGAAGTCATACGAGTTAGGATGCTTGGCCTTGAATACTCATACTAGCCTATGGGAATACTTGTACTGGTCTATGGAAATACTCATATTGGCATCTGATTCATTTGGTTCAAGTTTTGGCACTTTATGATATGGGTTTTTGTCTGCATTTTATGTTCTGCTGACCACGCCTCTGTCTACATCTATGTGACTCTCTGAACCTTCTATGTTTCTTTATGAGGTTACCCTAAATATGAAATCAAGTACCTTGTGAAGCCATCCATTGTGGTCATGCTTATTTGGTAAATTATTAAAGGTCAGACTTGTCCTGAGGATTTGGGATAATAGGAGAGAGTTCCTAAACCCGTGTAATAGGTGCTTTGAAGTTGTTCAAGTCCCATAGATGACATGTGTTTTGGGTAGGGAAACTAGGTACCCTATGTGAGTGGCTCACAATAGGTGCCAAGACCCAAAGAGGTTGCTAGGGGATCCCATGGGTGAGTTCTTAATCAAGTGATAACAATAAAATAAACTTGAGTTTTGGGTTTAAACATAATAAAAGATAAGTAATATTATAGTCTGCATAGACCTGTTGGAGTATCAGGTTCATGAGTTAACTGTCAGGGTGGATCCTATTTAGAAAGGGACCGTGGTTCCATGGTTGCTAGGGTGGATCCCAACAAACAAGCTATGTGATGACACTCACCTAGTCTATATTATGGAACCCTTACTTTTGTGATGTGATGTGTTTGGTTTTATCTTATGGGTTATGCCTTTCCTTTAGGTCTTTTTATGTTTTAAGAAGGATACTTTGTAGCCTTAGATTTCCTTGGAGCTTGTGAGAACCTTACTTCTATCTCCTAGCATGGGGGAGTGGAACTTCACAGTTTCACGTGGTTGGGTGGCAATTCTAATTTGAGGTGTTTCTCGTGATTTCATGGATGACTTGGCTTTGGATTATTTCTTAGAAGCTATTGAAGATTCCTACTTGTATATCATGTACTTCAATGTTTTTTTAATTCAAATGTATTTATCTATTATAAGGCTTGTTGGGCAATATGATGTAATTGTAATGTAATTGAAAAGAAGAGCTATGTATTGGGAAGGGTAGTTTTAGGAATATTAAAAGGGGATAATGTAATGAAGGATTCAAATTGTGAAATTTATGTAAATATTAAATGTAATATGAAAAGTAAAAATTTCTTAATGCAAAGTTTAATTATGTTTTGTAAGGATAAATGAATCATGCTTAGAACATATGTAATTGGAAAAGAAGTTGAAAGTTAAAGTGTTTAGTGGTAAATGAAATAAAAGCATGTGAAATAAGCATTAATGTTGTCCCTTACCGTATCCTTTATGAAAAGTTAAGTGATAATTAAAGTAGATAGAAAATGAATTCATAAGGTAAAGAAATGAACCAATAATGTTAACTTTAGTATCAAACGTTAGGGAACCTGTAAGGACACATTCATACTTAATTAAGAATTAAGAAGCAAGTAACAATTATGGTTTTGTAAAAAAAAATTAGTTGCATTTGTTGGTACTTTAGACCTTGTCCTTCTGGGTTGCCTAGCGGGGCATTACATCTGGTATCAAAGCCCTAGGTTGCCACACTGGGAACTCTGGGACTTGTAGGTCACCTATGCATAACATTTAGTAGTTATTTCCATTTGGTGTCATATTTATGTTAATAAACTTGAATCCTAGAAATGAAGACTATGATCTTTGTACTTGTGTTGCATTATTTTACAAGAGTACACTTGTTCTTCTTTGGGTGATTCATCTGGTATCAATCACCTATGTTTTGCAGTCTGAGATCGATGATGTGTTCAAATAAATGTTTTGCATAATGGTTTGGCATGTTAATGAATTCCTAATACTTATGAGTCATCTTCTTGTTGTTAAAAGTACTCATATCCCTAGAAAATTTGTAAGTTTTTTTGTATCTTATTTGGGGTTAGTGGATAGCTTTATCTCTTGATCCTACCTATAATATATCATGTTGTCGTAAATTCTTGTTATAAGGATTTCAAAGTTATCTTAATTGATTAGAAATGTTGCGTACTCTATTTTCCTAATTAAGGTTAAATTGACTTCATGGTTTATTATGCCTGACTGTTTATCCTACTCAAAGTGCTTTTATAAGTTAGAATTGAATTATTGTTGTATCTCAAATATGAAGTAAGACATGGTTGTGGTAGTACTTACTTTTATTCTCATAGGACTAGAATGATAATAGTTGAAATGCCTGGTTAATGAAGTATGCTTCTTGGAATCGATACCTAGGTAAGAAGTGAAAATTTGGTATCATGTCTTGATTACAATTTGAAAATGGTTCTTTCTCTTACTTTTGACCAAAAAGATGAAAAGATGTGATAAAATAAATCATTGTGTGGAAGGAGAAAATTAGGACCTTACACGAGTAAATAAGGTTAATATTTGAAAATTAGGCCATCTTGGTAATAGGTATGATTGATTATAGTAGTTTGAATTATCTCTCTCTCTTCCTCTATGGTGACATCTTGAAGTAGGAAATGGAAAATCAAAGAAAAAAATTATTGATGCAAAGCAAGTGTATTTCTTTATTTCTCCTCTTTTTTTTAGGAATAAGTTCTAAGGACTAAAATTGTCTAGGAAAAAGCAGTGTATCATTAATATCTTAGGTAAAATGTGTTAATTACCTAATTAGAAAACCCTTGGCTAAGAGACCTATGTCTCCAAGAATTTTATCATAAACAAGCTATATAATTCACATTTGTGTTGAGAGAAGAAGTATTTTATTCCTATTTTTGTAAAAAGTTATATCTTTGTTGCATGTTATTTTAGACGGAAAACAGGTTAAGCCAATATAATCAAGAAAGTCTAGGGAAGAGTATGTATGATGTTGACTATATGTTTTATAAAAGGAGTATAAAACAAGGGAAATGGATTATCGATACTAACGATTGAAGCTTGTCTTAATATGTATAGATCTTTCTAGTGAGTGTTTATGATCCTAGATGAGTATTATGGAGATGAATTCATGCTTGATGTTTTATATTTATAAATTGGGATCAACACCTTAGTAGTGGGAAATCAACAACATTAATTGGTTGCTGGACTATGAATGGTATATAGGAATGAGGGACCGTCTAGGGTAAATAAGTGTTGGAATAATATTGATACATGTATGTTAATCAACCTTCTACTGGATATGATGTTATCTCAACTAAGATAACTTAAGAGTTTAATGTGTAGGAGGTTAATTGCTAGGAATTAAAGCTATGAACATTTGGCTAATGCCATTGGTCAAAATGTTTGAACGTGTAATGAAAGAATTGTTAGAAATGGGAGTAGTAGTAGAACTCATGTGTTTCTCCTTCTCCTAATCGATCTTTGAATATTTTTGAATCGACAATTTGAACAAACTCTTTACATTATTCAGTAAAAATTAATTGGGATGAGGTATTGCTTATATGAGTGTGTGACAAGAAAATTTTAGGAATGTGTAAGTAACAACGTAGCTAGTAAAGCTTGGGGTGAAATCCTAACTTGAAGACTAATAATTAAATTGTTCAAATTTCCTCAAAGTATGGATTTTATTCTTTTGAATGCTAACAACTGTCTAGATGAATCGTAAAAGATGTCCTAGATTATATTCCTTGAAAATAAGTGTGTAAATCTCCTATGTTTTAGTATAGATCTTTGGGGGTAAGAAATAACTTTTGTGTCATAAAAGAGATTTCCCTATTTTTTTCTAGTATATTGCTTGTAGAACTGTGTATTAATGTAAATGGTAAGTTTTAAGAATATGTAAAGTTTAGTAAACGTGAAATAGTAATTTGTTTTTTTGTACTCTCCTCGTGAATGAAATGACCTCCCATATCAGTATTTTATGCCCCTCTTGTATTGGACTTATATTTTAGTAGAAAGCTTGAAATTTGGGACCCTATTCATAACAAATAAATACATGCTATATTGAATACAATTTGTTATTGTAGTCACTCCTAGATCACGAGGTGTAATAAATTGAAACTTCATGTCAATCTGAAAAGGGTATAGTGGGCCCAAGGTATATTATGGATGATGGCATTTTTTTTTGTCTAAATATGGTCCGAATTAGATGTTATCTATAATTCTTGCCTCTTATATTGGTTTCAAAAATTTAGGAACTTTGATATTGTAAAGCCAAGTAGAATTTTAATTTGTAAAGCACGCCTGCCTAATACATTGATGTTAGTAGTGGAAGTAAGTAAGCATGAACCTTTAGGAGTTTCAAGTTGGTGTAAAAAGGTAAAATAATTTGTGGAAAAATACTTTGATTTGAACTGCCTTGTTGATTGGTTTATTGTATGAAGAATAAGAATTGTACAACAACTCTTGCATTATAATAGCCTTTTTGAAAGTCTTCATGTTCTTAGTCCATGTTAATATGCATTAAGTTGTAATAAGATAGGGTTTATAAAATTTTGATAGAATGATTACGCGTGAGAATATTAATTATGTTCTAGAAATGGTGGCTAACTGTTTAGAATTTAGGCATGATAAATGGTTTAATACCTCCTAAATTCTAGGAGTAAGTTGAACCCAAGGGGGGGAGGATGCAATACCCCTCTAACCCTCATATGTCTTAGGTAATGTCTTAGACACATTTGCGCTTCTTTTTTCAATGCAGGTATGAATCTATCTGAGGTGCTTGTCTAAACTATCATGATCTAATCGTAGCTTAGCGATGTCAATAATAAACTTATTGATTATTTCAGTTACTTCTTGTAGTCATCTCTACTGATACATGGATGATAGTTTTAGGGCCTTGATGTTATGTGGCCACCTGATAGATCTGTATGTTTACCATGGGAGGAACTCCTTATAAATGATTAGTTGATTATGATACTTTGATGCTTATGTCTTAATTGGTATTTGAATTTACTTAGGATGATTTCAAGATCTCCTTAATGTTGAGTTCTTTAAATATGTTATGATTCTGATTTATTTTTCACCTATGATTATAGGTATGGTTTTGATCTCATATTTAATCATCAATTTTTAATTATAGGACTAACCCAAATCATAATAGATTATATTATGGATCAGATCTAACCCTTACTCTATTTATTTAATAATGTCAAGTAAACTGGGTTCTTACATACATGTTTGTATCTATGATCTATTTGTATGGCTAGGGGCGAAGTCATAGTGAGGTCCACACGATGTCTCGAGCCCTATCATTGACCTAGTAACATGATACTTGAGACTGGATATGGATAGGATTATTACATTTGGTTATTATGGATTCTATGTTTTATTTTATTTATTTAGACTAGAACAATTAGAGACTTTGAGTATATGCTTGGATAATAAAGTCATCTTTATGAAAGTTTTTGAATGATTTAGAGTATTTGTTTGATTTACATCTTAAGGAATTCTTATAGTATTATGCTTATATATAGGATTATATTGCTAATGATGATAATTCATTCCATTGTTTGCTTTATGAGATTATGATTATTTTGGAGCTAACGATTCTAACCCAATCATGCTTTAGTGTCGATACTGTCTAATGTGTTTGTAGGATGAGGGGAGGCAGTCATAGTCACTTTTATGGGAGTTCTACACGATGTCGCATTTCCCCTCCTTGTTTGCCACTATTTGTATATATATTTGTGTATATGTTTTTCTCGTCTTGGTGATGCAGGATGTAGCTATCATGCATCGACTCCACCTGGCCACACAGGTCTGAGCGTGCCTTCAAAATCCTCAAACTTTTTTGTTGTGGAGATATTACCAAGATTCCCTCAAGAAGACCCCTTTTGACTTAGGTTCCTAGTTAGGGAAGTCACCCTATTTTGGGTTGGGCAATATCATTATTTGGTATGATCTTGAGATTTATGTTTGGCCAGGTGATTATATTCTTATTGTTCATTTCAATTATGTTTTGTGTTATGATTCTTGGTTTTGTTCTCATAAGATATATAAATATAGATGTATTAGATTATGTAGTGTAATTTCATATATATGTGTATGTATATATGGTTGCAAATATATATACCTGTGTGTGTGTGTGTGCGCATGTGTGTGTGTGTGTGTGTGCGCGCGCGTGCATGCGCGTGTGCGTGCGTGCATGTGTGAATAAGCATAAATATGCTTGTGATGTAAATATTGTATTTGTTATAATAAAATAAAACAAATAAGAAATAAATGTAAATTACTTAATTATTAAAACTAGCTTGTCTAGGATATTTGAACCCGAGACCTCCTAGGAGTAGGGCTAGCTAGTTTACCAATGGGCTATGTGAGTTATTTGGTAATCCTATTTATCACTATATTAAATGACTTAGTAAGTTAATTGAGTTAATTAAAAATTAAAGTTTTAACCAAGATTCACAGGATTGAGAGGGTTGTTTAATTGTTGAGCCGACTATAATAGTTGGAGCAGTTGCTTCTTGTAAAACAACTCCTTCAACCCTATAGTTTTCTATTTGATTTGAAGGAGATTTTTGGAAAGGGGGATTGGAAGCAGATTCAAGAAACAAGATTTTGGAAATAGGAGATTATACTTTGAGCTTTGTAGAATTATGTGAGGAGGGAGTAGGTTGTGATCTTTGAGAGAGTAGATACTACCTATATCTTTGAAGGAAGGTTTTGGATTTGTACGGGAAGGTGGAGGGTTGAAGACTTTCTCGACATGAAAGGGTTTTCTCAATAGGACTCCAGGTAGGGTCTGGAACCAAGAAGAATCCCACGTTCTTTTATATGTGTGTGTTTGAATTTTATTTAATAAAATACTTCTATTGATGCATTTGTGTGTAAGTGTATACTATGGGTAAATAGGAAATAATCTATGAACTTGTATAATGTTTAGAATATATAAGACAATCTGGTGATGAACAAATTTTGTATTTGTATGAGTTTTTCCCTATCTTTGTTTTTAGATTTTGGCATGTTGTTTTTAGTTTGGGTTAGACTCTCTGTTATTTTCCAGTTCTGGGAGGTTTAGTGTGTCATACAATACCTCTCTCTGTTGTTTAGCCTATGTGCAGAATTGTTATGTTTATGTCCTTTTTGTTTATGAGTTCAAGCTCTAGATTGATTCATAATTGAATTGGGTTTGGTGGGTGATCTGGATGTGGAATTGGGAGACCTCAAATGGGTCTACCTCAGAAATCCTTCCCAGGACCCCCATCATTCCCAGTTCTAACCGTACAAGCAATCTAAGAGTGACATTTTATCTTTCTGGGAAGGAACACATATGATTTAGGATGCCCTAGCCCTAAATACTCATACTAGCCTATGGGAATACTCGTATTGGCATCTGATTCATTTGGTTAAGTTTTTGGCACTTTATGATATGGGTTTTTGTCTGAATTTTATGTTCTGGTGACTATGTCTCTGTCTACATTTGTTTGACTCTATGAACCTTCTTTGTTTCTGTATGAGGTCACCCTAAATATGAAATCAAGTGCCTTGTGAATCCATCCATTGTGGTCATGTTTATTTGGTAAATTATTAAAGGTTGGACTCGTCCTAAGGATTTGGGATCACAGGAGAGAGTTCCTAAACCTGTGTAATGGGTGCTTTGAAGTTGTTCAAGTCCCATAGATGACATGTTTTGGGTAGGGAAACTAGGTAACCTAGGTGAGTGTCTCACCATAGGTGTCAGGACCCAAAGAGGTTGCTAGGGGATCTTATGGGTGAGTTCTTAATCAAGTGATAGCAATTAAATAAACTTGGGTTTTGAGTTTAAACATAATAAAAGATAAGTGATATTATAGTCCGCATAGACCTGTTGGAGTAGTAAGACCACGAGTTAACTGCTAGGGTGGATCCTTTTTAGAAGGGGACCATGGTTCCATGGTTGCTTGGGTGGATCCCAACAAACAGTCTATGTGATGACACTCACCTAGTTGGTATTCTGGAACCCTTACTTTTGTGATGTGATGTTTTTGAATTTTGCTTTTGGGTTATGCCTTTCCTTTTTGTCTTTTGATGTTTTGGGAAGGATACTTCATAGACTTAGATTTCCTTAGAGCTTGTGAGAACCTTGGTTCTATCTCCTAGCACGGGGGAGTGGAACTTCACAGTTTCACGTGGTTTGGTGGCAATTCTTTTTCAAGGCGTTGTTCGTGATTTCATTGATAACTTGGCTTTGCATTCTTGCTTAGAAGCAACTGAAGATTCCTACTTCTATATCATGTACTTCAATATTTTATAATTCAAATGTATTTATCTATTGTAATCCGTGTTGGGTAATATGATGTAATTGTAATGTAATTGAAAAGAAGAGCTATGTATTGGGATGGTAGTTTTAGCAATATTAAAAGGGGATATTGTAATGAAGGATTCAAGTTGTGAAATTTCTGCCCTATCTCCCTATTTTCTTGTTGATGTAAATATGAAATGCAATAAAAAAAGTAAATATTTCTTAATGTAAAGTTTAATTATGTTTTGTAAGGATAAATTAATTGTGCTTAGAACATATGTAATTGGGAAAGAAATTGAAAGTTAAAGTGTTTAGTGGTAAATGAAATAAAAGCATGTGAAATAAGCATTAATGTTGTCCCTTACCTTATCCTTTATGAAAAGTTAAGTGATAAATAAAGTAGATAGAAAAGGAATTCATAAGGTAAGGAAATGAATCATTAATGTTAACTTTAGTATCAAACGCTAGGGAACCTTTAAGGACATGTTCATACTTAAGAATTAAGAAGAAAGTAACAGTGATGGTTTTATAAAAAAAATTTAGTTGCATTTCTTGGTACTTTAGACCTTGTCCTTATGGGTTCCCTGGCGGGGCGTTACATGCATAAGCATACTTGCATTCAGGCAAAGTATTTTTTGATGTCCTTATTTTATCATAAAGGTGAGGTTTTGGGTTTTTTTTTGGAGATCCAATTTTTTGAGATCCTTTAGGATGTGGTGGTAAAGATAAAGGAAAAAAATGAATTTTGGAAACAAAATTTGCAAGAAATTTTATAGACTCGAACTATTGCCGAAAGCCTTCAACACAAATATTAGCAAGCCTATTTGCATTAATTGTCCATTAATGTGGTAGGTTGTGTGTCCTCCTTTTGTGGTTGTTTTCTATCATTTTTGCATATTGCAAGAGCAACATGGGAGACTCCAGATGTATTAGGGAAGATGTTCAGTGTTATGTGCAAGTGATATGCAATGTGTATTGGAGGTTTGTTATCTCACTATTTAATTTTTGTTCTTGTTATCTGCAATTGGAAACTTTAGTTAAAAATTCTATGCATAAAAGGAAGACAATTTAACCCCCCAAAAGTAGATGATGAGCATAAATTGAGATCGCTACGAAATTTGAACCCTAAAAAATCTTAAAAATGTGCATTTTGAGATCCAAAAACATTGCCACTACACAAACATACACTATACAATAATCTAATGGTAAAATTTAGATAAATACATAGAAAGGAATATAATTCATAAACAATTTGAAATAAATTTGTTGAATAACTTGAATGAGTAACATGAACTTAATCTTCTTTTGCTAGGTGTCTTGTTCTTTTAAGCGCTAAAAAATCATTGCCATGGACGAAGAGGTAAATACTACATTAATGCTTTGATGCATTCATATTGTTCTCATTTATTGACAGTACATGCCTGCAAACTTTGGGTGAATACCAATTATAAAATGTAAGCAGTAGATCTCAAGAATGACAACTTGTCATTCTCAAACACTCATTAAATTAAAACGTTTGTTTTGGTTGACCAAATATTTAGTTGTATACATAAATAAAGCACTTTTCTTACATTTGTATTGCTATAAAATAATAAAATTTTCTCAACTACTGCACATAGCAACACATTGTTATTCACTCGTAAACTTTTCTCATTTAGCCATTTTTTTTGCAACAATATCCACATCTCTTTCTCGTTAATGTCTCACACTTCAACTTCAACAAACCACACTATTTTTCACTAGATTGTGTAACACTACACCCCACACACAATAAATGCCAAATGCAACCTAAATAGATGGAAAAAATTCACAATTTCAAGGTATACCATTGAATCATGTTGTCCCTAATTTTGCATTCCCCAAAATTGGACAACACTATGCATTTCCTAGTCAAGTTGATATGCGTATTTCCCTAAGCGTGTCGATGTCCCGGCAGGAGTATTTTTCAACAGAATCGGTCGTCCCTTGATTTCTGGTTGTTTTATCTTCCGACTAAACATCAAGTCATTTTCTCTCTCTGTTTTTCTCTTTTCGCTTTGTTTTGCGTCTTGTTTTTGTTTCCAATTTAGTTGGTGTCTTTGTGTTTCAGTTGCTTAGCAAGCAGTTTTCCACGTCCTTCCAAGGTCAGTAAAGAAATGGTCTTTTTCTGGTCGAGCGCATAAAGTTTAAGATTTTTTTGTATGAGTGATAGATTTTAAACTCTATCTTAAAATTTTGTGTCACTCTGCAAAGTTTTGCATAGAAATTTTAATGATAGCGAGATCTTGAATCGCATCCGCATATCGAATCGTTAAATTTTTTAAGACACATACAGACATTTTAAGTTCTTTTAGCGTTTAAAATAGATTTTTAAGGAAAACGATAATTGCATAATATGCATATATTGTTAGAAGAAATTTATTTTATTAAACGATGAAGATTAAGATTTGATTTATGAAAAAAAGACGTTTATTTATAAATCTTATAATTCATTGCGAATTACCATTTAAATTAAAAATAATGTATTATTATTATTTTAAAGTAATAATAATAGTAATATCAAAATATTAATGCATTGTTTTTGAATAAAAATGTTATTCTATCCCAAAGCCATATGTTATGTAATGATTTAAAGAGCATATCATTTTTTTTTACTGAAACCATGGCTTATTCCTCCAAATATAGGGGTTCGATATTTAAATAGAAACATATGATGTCTTTTATTTAAAATATTATACCACTAAGGCGTCAAAGACATAATGCATGTATATGTTTTAGAAGACTCACGATTTCTATGAGTTATCGGGTGCTATTTTAAATCCTTAGTAAGTCGTATCCTTTTCTTTAAAAAAAAACGTGGCTGAAAGGAGGGCGTCAAACTTTAAGTGACATGGCATATGTTTTAAACAAAACAAAGACTCACGTCTTCTTTTAGATGGCGTTGATTTTTAATCGAAATCCATCATGTTTCAAAACGCCCGCGGCTCATGTTATATGGCGTCGTTTTTAATTAAAATAACATATATTATTATTACGCTATCCTCCACTTAAAAGCTACGACTCATATGACATGGCGTTAAAACTTAATTGTTTTACATATCGTTTGGCAATATTTTAACATATGCTTTGAATACATATGTAAATACATATGTTATTTCTTTGATTAAAGCAGTAGATAACTCAAGTTATCGGGTGGTGTTTATTCCCTTAAAAGCATATGCATATCTTCCTTAATACATATGGCGCAACCTGTCTAAACTGCGGTTTCATTTTTTTTTAAAATGGGCGTTGATTTATAAGAGGAAAAGCATATGCTTTTAAACCATGCATATTGCTTTATATACTGCGTTTCAAACATAGCGTTGTTTCTTGCGCATGCACCATAGTTAAACTGCAGTATTTATG
>MU226230.1:755667-772583 GCA_018584345.1 Thuja plicata
TTTGGAATTTCTATGTTACAGTCACAGCTGCTACAATCCTGGCCATGTCAGAGAAAGGATCTACATCACCAAAGAATAAAGGGAAGAAAAAGATGAAATACCAATATGATAAATATCAAAGCTCCGTCATGGCATCTCAACTTACATCCTATGTAGAAGAGATTCGTGACACAGAGATTGAATATTTGAACATGGAGGAGTTTCTAGAAAGGGTGAAAACATCCACCAAATATGACATGATCAACATTCGTGAAAGCTATACTCATCATGTTGCTACTTTCCCAATAGCTGCAATATAACCTGAATTTGTGATGGCATGTGCAGTGAATTTTGATCCTACTTCCAGGATGATCAAGGATCAAGATGGGAAGGTGGTGATCAGTCTCAATCCTGATACCATAGATCGAGTGTTTAAAGTACCAGCTGCCCCTGTTGTCATGGATCTAACAAAGGAGAAGTCTATTGAAAAATGGGAGAATGGTAAGATGGCTTACCTAAAGTTCATGAATGATAATTGGTTGATTACTAAAAGACCAAATGTGGCCCGATGGCCTAAAGACATGCATAGATCCGAATTCAAGGAGGAAGTTCATGATCTTATCACCTTGCTGAGTCGTGTAGGGGGTTTGAAAGAATCTAATCTTTTCGAGCCCTGGATGTATAAGTACATTTCCTTGATCCTCAAGTCAAGGCAGTGAATGTTTTGGGGAGAGTTGATCAGCAATACCATTTGTGGGCAGTTAGTGCAAGTGCCTAATACATGCACTTTATACATGAATTCTTATCTCATCTACATTGCTGCTGCTTTGGGATCTTTCTCAGGGTTATCTACTAAAGGAGATCAAATGCATTTGCTTGTGTGGGAGTACTATGATTAGCTGCCTTTAAATTCTAGCCACATTCATTTTAGAAGAGTGCAAGATGCATTCTTTGGACACTACCGATGCCTGTTTGACAAGGAGATTCCGAACAGAAGGGTTTCAGATGAGGCATGGAGCAAGGTCAGTGAGTATGGATGTATCTTTCTACAGTTTCCAAACTTCACCTATCTCAGGGTGGGGTATTTCCAAGAAGAACAATATAACTTGCCTAGGTATCCCATGGATAAGCTTATTCTTATGGAATTGGCTCGAAAACTTATGGTTGTGCAAACACATCAGTATTCTCTACATAGACTAGGTGTGGGTATCTCTTCCCACAATCCTTTGAGGATCAGCGGATATTCACTTGACACTGTGCCTAAAGCAAAATCCATGGAGTTTGAGCTTCAGGAGGTTAACTTGAAGAGGTTTCTGGCACGAAGTTCATTTGAATGTAGAGGGATGAACAATAAGATCCGGAGGCAGTTTACTCATATTCATCGCCTTGAGGATAAATGGAATGACCTCTATACAAAGTTGGATATTGCCAAGAGGGACTATTGCCGCCTTACAATCAGGCAGATAATAGATTTCTACCTTGCCCAGATTCCTGAAGAAGTTGGGGATGATGATGATATTTTGGATCCAGAATATCGAAAGTATCGTCTGAAGAACTTACCCATTGTGGCTCCATGTTGGTCTGTGAAGGAAAGCGTGTCCATATGGGATAGGTTTCAAAGCATCTTGGCTAATACCAACATTTGGATAAAGAAAAGAGGCTTAAAAAGCATCAAGATTAAGCCTGGCTGAGACTTTGACCTTGCTGGTCTGTTAGGTGCAAATCCAAAAATCAGAGGCAAAGGCAAGGGTGAATCATCTTCGTTAGATTTTCCAGTAATCCAAAAGTTAGCTATTAAAGGAGGTAAACTTATACCTAAATCTCCTACTCCACATGCAATGAAAATCCCTGAGATGATCAACCTTTCAGATAGTGAGGAAGATTTGCAAGTATCAGTTACTCCTAAAGCATTACAGTCACAGGAAGTAGTTGAGATGCAAGGTGTGTACTAGTCCACTCTAGAAATGGATGAGCCTCCCACGTCTCTTCTTGACACGGATGTAGATTCATTTACAACACATCTACCTCTTACACATGCTACAGCTATTGTACCAGCCACACCTATTTATTTTTTCGGCCCAGCACAGAGAGAGGGCTTGTCACGGGTGTTTGATGAGCTTCATGAGGATCTGCCTAGAATTGATACACTCATGGCTAACAATAATCTGGCATCACAGATTGAGTTGTTCATTAAGGAGAAGGTACAAGGAGAATCAGTTTTGGTGGCAACACTGGTAGAAGCAATCACATATGTATATTCTTCTTCTCAAAAAGAATTGGTGACTGATATGGTTCTGGCTGATAGTGCTATCTCATCTTTTTTTCTACATCCTTGGTTGTGTGTCATTACCCAAAAAATAAAAAAGCTTGAAGTACCATTGGAAGAGGAAGATCTGACTCCTAAGAGCAAATCTTGAGCTTTGAGAATCAAGAAGGCTAAGATGGTTTCCAAAACTATGGTTGATGATCAGAATGTCAAATATGCTGAGGTTGTTGAGCCTATTTCAGACAAGTCCTTTGAACAATGTAAGGGCACGGATTATAAGATTACCAGGGTAGAACTTGGTAAGCAATCATTTGTAGGTTGTCAGATGGATGTTTGTGATGCACTCGAACATTTCACAAAGAGATCTGATAAAATTTGGCAAAAGAAGCATATGCTGAAAGAGGAAAACATTCGTCTGCGTGAAGCACTTGAGAAGAGTTATCCTCTTCAAAGTACAAAAGTGTTTTTAGAGGACACACATCGACATATTGATTGTTTGGAGAAGAAGACCAAGGTAATGGATGTTTGGGGCAGCCAGATTGAGGTTCAGGGTGTGATGGTCATTAGGGATGTGCATCGCATTTTTAGAAACATTAAGAAGGAAACTGATCGTCTGCAAGAGGTTGTTGGATCTTTGGAGCAGCAACTAAAAACTTTAAGTGAAGACTTAGAGGTATGGGTAAGAATGGCAGAAGCTGATCTTGATGTGTTGTGCACCTATGAAATAATCTCTTCAAAAGAGATGTATTTTGAGTTTCCTGGATCAATTGATGAACAAGGAGCATGTCTTGAAGAAATTGATAGCAGATATTCATGGGGCTTTCCAAGTATGTGCTGAGCATAGGGGGAACATTCTCAAAGCTTTTGACAGCTTGGCATATAAGTTGGTGACAGATGACGGAGAACTTATTGGTGAAGAGCAAGCCTTAGCAAGGTTTGCCCGAATAATTCATTAGGAATTGGAGGATAGCACTTTCAGTTGTAGTGCTTTGGATAAACTGGCAAGATTCAGAGTTGCTCTGAGTTAATTATAGAAAGATTTGGGTGGATGCAATGGTGTGATCTCCAAAGTGGCAAGTGTTGCACGTAAAACCATGAACATAGCTCAACACACCGGAGCACCTGATCCAACCGTTGTTCATAAGTCTCTTACTCAGTTCGAGACTTGTATTAATTTCCTTTGAAAGTGTTGTTGCAACACTTAGTTTTAGAAGTGTATGATCTTTGACAGATTGCATGAAAATATGTAAAAGCATTCTCATGTAATCATGCTCAAGGTACATTAGGTCCTGAAGCATTGAATAAGTCAAAGGTTAGTTAGTTATAGATAGACTTTGAATAGTTCAAAGTTAGTTAGTTAGAGATAAGGATTGAATAAATCAAAGTGGTTGAGGGTTTCCCCTTTCTTATCCACTTTCCTCTCTCCTCTTTTCCTATATAAAGGAGAGAGCTCATTGTAATCCTTCATCTTTTGTTTTTGCAAATAAACTATAGACAAAACTCTTGAGTTCTGAAAACTTTGTGTTGTTGTCTTGAAAATCAATGAATGTATTCTTATGTTGCACTTGTTGAAATTAAAATAGTTTCTTTGTTTAAATCCTTAGGGCATCTTTAATCCAAGTTTTTTGAAGACTTTGTGCTTTAAGAAATCGGGGTTACTATAGAAAATAGTGGCTGATATACTCCAAGGACTGAAGACTTTGAGCTTCAGTATTGGATAATGGATTAGAATACTTATTCAAGGTGAGGACAGGAGACTTTGAGCTCATTGTATCACTTCGTCTTTAGATAAATCAACTGCTGCCTTGTTTGATTGTTCTTACGTCAATCATCGATTCATCGGTATTACTGTTGCAAGGTGAATTGTATGTGTTACAGTTCAGTTCTACTTGAAGCCACCTGCGGTAAGAAGGGAGCCTCCCCTATTTCTGAGAGGAGAGAGAAATCTCACATACTACTGCCTAAAACACACATTTTGCAAATTGTAGTCTTAGTGACTTGCAAAATATTTAGCCAACAGTTTTGGCGACTCTACTGGGGATCGAAACATTCCTATCACAAGGTTGATAAGAAGTTCACTTAAGAAGACTTTGAGATTCTATTTGAGTTTCTCATCTCGTAGAAGCAACAGAGGACTTTGCGCCTTTAATGGACACTTTGCTTCTTTTACAATATTTTATTGCTATTTGAAGTTTAAAACTATTATCCACCTTTACTTTGCAATATTTTTCTAAAATAGGAGAAAAGGATTAATCGTTTATTCTACAGGAGAGAAATAAGCGAAGTTCCATTTAAAAATATTTTCAAAGGTGATTTCTTCTAGGTTGGTTCAAGAGGTTCAAACTAGAAGAATTCAACCAGTACCAACGGAGGAAGGGTGAATCATCAAAATTTACAACAAGTCTTGCTCAACAAGCTAGGCTTGCCCTTCTAGCTCCTACATCACCACTCAACCAGACTATCAGTTAACCACCATCAAAGAAAAAGAGCTTGGTTTTTAGTGAAGATACTTCTTCCTATTTCAAACCATTAGTTCAATCTACTCCACCTTTTAATTCAATGGTTGCAGGTCCATGGGGAACAACTTTTGGTCTTCTTGACCTTACTCCACCTGTACACACTCTTCGTCCAGGATCTCATAAGAACTTTCCCAAGTTCTATGGTGATGGAAAGCAACATCCTGATGAGCACACTAAAGCTTTCTATATTGCATGTGGTGTTCTCGGGGTCGAACACGAAGATGTGTCAGTGAGGCTCTTTGTAGAGACTTTACAAGGCATCACTTCTGATTGGTTTTTCAATCTCGCTACTGGCTCTATCACAAGTTGGGATTCACTTCAAACCAAGTTTGCAGAATGTTTCAAGCTTGCTGAAGATGAGCATGCCTTACTTGCTCAATTGACTCAAATGAAGAAGGACGCGTAGGAAGGAATGCATGAGTTCATTGCTAAATTCAACAAATTGGCAAATAGAATTCCTATTGCTTCACGACCTACTCCTGAAAATCTAAAGTGTTTCTTCATCAATACGTAGTTGTCTGAAGTCAGTTTTCTTTTGAGACGGTCAGTTCCTATAAGTTTAGCTAATGCTCAAACTTTGGCAACAAAGATTGAAGATGATCTTATCATGGCTGGAAAGATCCGCAAAGATAAGACAAGAGGGAATTTTACAAATGGAAATTCCTATAATGATGCGTCTACTTCAAGCAGTACAGATCCAATGGTTCAAAAGCTAGCAAATGAAGTGCTAGCACTAAAGAAGCAGATCTCTCAAGGATCATTTGCTGCTCCGTATAAAGACATTACAAGAAGAACATTTCCTAATGCTGCTCATAATTATGCAGCAAAGAATCAAGCAAAGCTTCCTCCTCCTCCGGAGAGGCTTGCTCTTGAAGCCCCGCTAGGCAGGATAGCCACGGGGTATTATGAAAATGATCAACCTGGTGTAACACCAAATGATTATCAAGCAGAGGAGAATCCTGCCCTTTTTGCTAAAGATGAAGAAGCAGCTGGCGACTCTAATATCGGGTATGTGCATTATGATGCTACCGATCCAGAGGAAGATTTTGCTCAAGCCTATGCGGTTATGACACAATCTCAAACAAAGATGGCATGATAGGAGGAAGAAGAAGATAAGTGGAGTCAAGGTACTCAAGTGCCCGTCACTATTGCCAAAAGAGGTAATCCTCTTCCTGTTCTTCCTAAAAATAGCCAAGTAAGTTTTACTCCTCAGTTAGTATCTACTAATGTACCGAAACCTAGTGTGTCTAATCCTAAGAATCAAACAGACATTTCTCTTACGTCCTTAGCAAGCTCATTCCAAGATTTTGATATCATAGACCATGCCAAGAAGACTAAAATCCAGATGTCTGAAGTAGAATATTTACAAGCATACCTAGATCAGCTGGAAAGGCTTAATAACTTTGTCAAAGAATCTCAACCCGCACAGACTTTTGTTGCTGTCCCAGATTCAAAGAATCTTCCAAATAACTTGGTAACAATTCCTTTATCTGTTTTAGGAAAAATAGAACCTTTTTATATTTCCTTACTGATTAACGGTTAGAAGCTAAGCAATTGTGTTATTGATTTTGGGGCGTCAGATAACGTTATGCCTGCTAAGGTTGCTAATGCCTTAGGCCTAACTTTAACAAAATCCTTTGGTAATTGTTATTCCATGGAGAATAAACAAGTACCACTTAAAGGTCAAATCAAGGATGCTCAATTTGAATTTTCTTCTTTCCTGGAAAAGAAAATCAAAATGACTGTCCTCGTTCCAGATGTTCCTGCCTCCTAGGGTATGCTCCTGGGTCAAAATTTCTTTAAATACGTAGGAGGAGAGCTGAGCATGGATATGTCCGAAGCACAAATTCCTGTTAAAGCAGTTATGCAGAAACTACTTCCAGAGAGGGAAACAAAGTACACAATGGTGAAATCAGATGACCCTTGTTCTTAGATTCTTTTTGAATCAGCTGACATGGGAAACTATTATCTCCATAGCTCTGAAATCTCAGAGTTTACTGAAGATTATCAATTTGAAGCGTCAACCTCTTTAACTAATGAAGATAAATTTGAAGATGCTGAGGAAGAGTTAGTTTCAGATGAAGTACCTGTATCACCGGGGGATCTAGAAAATTCTTTTACAATGGTTGAAAAAGCTATGCCCCTAAGCTTGACTAATGATGATCCAACTGCTTTTCGGTTCCCAGATACAATCAATTCTAATGAGGTATGGATACTTGAGTTTGATGGCAGTTGCGCAACAACCGGTTCGGGAGCAGGAGTTGTTTTAATTTCTCCTCAAGGGGAGAAGTTTCCATACTCATACAAGCTGCAGTTTAACAACACCAACAATACTGTTGAATATGAGGCATTGCTTCTAGGTATTGATGCTGCACAGAATAGGGGAATTAAGAATTTACACGCCAAAGGTGATGTTGAGCTCGTGGTGTGTCAAGTGAGAAATCAGTACCAAACCAAAAATGAGCAACTCAAGCATTATAGGAACTTGGTGTGGGACTATATAGAATTGTTTGATGCTTTCAACATTTTTTCAATTCCTAGAGAAATAAATGATAAAGCTGATTCGCTCGCAGTTTTAGCAACTTGTTTAGTACCACATGAGGAATTCAAGCAAGATAGGTATACTATTCAATTAGTATATCATCCCAGTGTTCCTGATAATTTTGATCATTGGCAAGTGTTCAATGATGATCAAAAAATCATCCACTTCCTAGAAACGAAAGACAATTTTGATGAATTATTTTTCGAAGGAAGTAGTTCTCCTTCTCGAGAGGATACATCTGGAAAGAATCCTTAAACTGGGGAAGATGTCATTCAGTTGAAAGGAAATAAAATTCCTAAGGGACTAGTTTCCCTGGAAAGGTTGTTTTATAAACATGACCGTTATGTTAAAAATCAACAAGAAGCCGGATAAAGCTCCATCATGGAATATGAAAGGTATAACCTGAATGCAGAAGTTGATCCTAAATTTGTCAATATTGGAAAATGTTGCACACCAGAAGAAAGGAATCAGTTAATCCTTCTTTTGACTAAATACATTGATGTATTAGCATACTCATATGATGACCTAAAGTCCTTCCAGCCCAAGGTAGTACAACATGATATTCCCTTAAAAACTGGAGTTGCTCCTTTCAGGCAGAAGCAGCAACAATATAATCCCAAAATCTCGGGGAACCATCTTGTCCGAAATTTAGAAGATGCTTGACGCGAGGATTATCTTCCCAATACAACACTCAACCTGGGTGGCTAACATTATTCCAGTTCGTAAAAAGAATGGTGAGATCTGCATTTGTGTGGATTTTTGTAATTTGAATCAAGCGTCTTTGAAGGACAATTATTCATTGCCGATAATGGATCATGTGTTGCAAACCGTAACCGGATCTCAAATGTTGTCTATGCTTAATGGTTTTTCTGGCTATAATGAAATTGAGGTAAGGGAAGATGATCAGTATAAAACAATATTTACCACACCCTGGGGTACTTTTGCTTACAATTGAATGCCTTTCGGATTGATAAATGCTAGTGCAACCTTTCAACACGCTATGGATTTGGATTTTTGAGATATCATAGACAAGTTTATCGTGGTATACCTTGATGAATTGACAATCTTTTCCAAGCAGCGTACATATCATTTGATTCATCTTCGACAGGTGCTCAAAAGATGTCGAAGGCATGGGATTTCACTCAATCCAAAAAAGTCTATCTTTGGAGTTACAAAAGGTAAGCTCTTGGGACACATTGTGTCCAAAGAAGGCATTAAAATTGATCCAGAGCAGGTCAAGTCAATTCAAAGTCTTACCTTACCTACTAGTAAGACTGTAGTTCATTCTTTCTTCGCGAAGGTGAATTTCTTGAGGCGCTTTGTTCCTGACTTTTTTGAGAGGACTCGTCATATTTCTAATATGATGAAAGGGACGACGGTTTTTCGGTGGAGTCTAGAAGGCAAGGCCTCTTTCAAAGAGATTAAAGAAGCAATTTCGTATGCTCCAGTGTTAGTCTGCCAAGACTACACCAAAGATTTCATCATGTATAGTTATGCTTCCGAGCATACTATGTCTGCAATTCTTGTGCAGAAGAATAAAGAGGACATCGAGTCCCCTATTGCTTTCATGAGCTATCCACTGAAGTCTCATGAGTTGAAATACTCTTTGATGGAAAAGAATGCTTTTGCAGTGGTAAAAGCCGTAAAATCTTTCAGATTTTACATCTTAAACTCTCATGTGGTGGTTCTCGTTCCAGATAGCACAATGAAGTCCATTCTGGCTCAACAGGAATTTGGAACTAAGAGAGGAAACTGGGTTGCTAAGATCCAGGAATATGACATTGAGATTCACCCCACTAAGCTGGTCCGCGGTAGAGGTTTGTGTCAACTAATGGCGGAGAACGAACCAAATAAAGAAGAACTTCCCGAGGCTTTGCCTAAAGTATTGTTTGTTAGTACAATTGACGAGTGGTATTCAGATATCGCTTATTTTCTTACTTATGGTGAATGTCCTGTACATCTTACTTACAAGGAAAGAAGAAATTTGAAACTCCGAGAGACACATTTTGTCGTATGGGATAGTGGTTTGTACAAGCGTTCGCTTGATGGAATTTTTCTGCGTTGTGTTGATAAAGCACAACAAATTCGCTTGTTAGAGTCATTTCATGACATGGCTTGCGGTGGGCATTTCTCTGCACCAGTGACTGCTCATAAAATTGTGCGGGCCAGGTATTACTGGCCAACTTTGTTTCAAGATGCATATAGCTGGGTGCACAAGTGTGAGTGTTGCCAATAGTTCGTCGGTAAACAAAAACTCTCAGCTTTACCTCTAAAGCTGGTTGTGATTGAAGAACCTTTCCAACAATGGGTTCTTGACTTCATTGGCACTATTAATCCAACATCCAGTGCTGGACATACTTACGTTCTAATGACAACTGATTATTTCACTAAATGGGTGGAAGCCATTCCAGTGAAAAATGCAACATCAGCAGTGATGTGTGCATTTTTGAAGGAGAATATTATTTCTCACTTCGATGTGCCAAACAAAATTGTAACGGAAAATGCTGCAACTTTTTCATCTGCAGAACTTACGCAATTTTTTTCTGAGCATGGTATTACCCTCGCTTATTCGTCTAATTATTATCCTCAAGGAAATGGTCAAGCGGAATCGAGTAATAAGAACTTGGTTACTATTATTCGCAAGTTGGTGGATGATAATCAACGTTCTTGGCATAAATCTTTGTCTGACGCTTTGTGGGCAGATAGAATCACACCCAAAAGAGCAATTGGGATGTCACCATTCTAGCTTCTTTATGGGGTAAATGCATAAATTCCCATAACTATTGAGCTTCCCTCTCTTAAGTTGGCTAAAGCTATTGAAGATAACACTTTTCAAGATTCCCTGGATAAGCGGATAATGTTCTTACATCATTTGGAAGAATAGAGAACTCGGGTGGTGGACCGGCTTGCAGCACATCAACAGCAGGTTAAGGTGCTTTTTGATAAAAAGGCTAAACAATGGGAGTTTTAGATTGGCAATCGTGTCCTACTCTAGGACAAAAGGCAGGAACCAAAGGGAATGCATGGGAAGTTTGACACTCTTTGGAGAGGGTCATTCACTATTCATCAAGCTGCAGGAGAAAACACATTTATCCTGGCATACTGTAATGGCACTCCGTTCACACTTCCATATAGTGCCCAGCATTTGAAGCATTACTTTGAGTAATGGAGAGATAAGTACCACTGTACATAATGTCCAAGTCTTTTATGATTTTAGTTTTTAGGTTTTTGAGTCTTTTTCTTTGGTCGCCTTACTCTATAGCCCAATGGAGTAGATGAAGGCACTTGGAGATTCTGGATTCTGCACTCCTCATTGTTTCAAAGGACAAACGAGGAATGTTCCCCAGTCAGAGCCAGCTGTTGTCCCTAATTTTGCATTCCCCAAAATTGGACAACCCTACGCATTTCCTAGTCAGGTTGATATGCGTATTTCTCTAAGCGCGTCAATGTTCCGGCAGGAGTATTTTTCAACAGAATCGGTCATCCCTTGATTTTTGGTTGTTTTATCTTCCGACTAAACATCAAGTCCTTTTCTTTCTCTGTTTTTCTCTTTTCGCTTTGTTTTGCATCTTGTTTTTGTTTCCAGTTTAGTTGGCATCTTTGTGTTTCAGTTGCTCTGCAAGCAGTTTTCCACATCCTTCCAAGGTCAGTAAAGAAATGGTCTTTTTCTGGTCGAGCGCATAAAGTTTAAGCTTTTTCTGTATGAGTGATAGATTTTAAACTCTATCTTAAAATTTTGCGTCACTCTGCAAAGTTTTGCTTAGAAATATTAATGATAGTGAGATCTTGAATCGCATCCGCATATCGAATCGTTAAAATTTTTAAGACGCATACAAACATTTTAAGTTCTTTTAGCGTTTAAAATAGATTTTTAAGGAAAACGATAATTGCATAATATGCATATATTGTTAAAAAAAATTTATTTTATTAAACGACGAAGATTAAGATTTGATTTATGAAAAAAAGATGTTTATTTATAAATCTTATAATTCATTGCGAATTACCATTTAAATAAAAAACAATGTATTATTATTATTTTAAAATAATAATAATAATATCAAAATATTAATGCATTGTTTTTAAATAAAAATGTTATTCTATCCCAAAGCCATAAGCTGTTGTTTCAATAAAATGTCGTTTTTAATTACATATCATTATATGTAATGATTTAAAGAGCATATCATTTTTTTTACTAAAACCATGGCTTATTCCTCCAAATATAGGGGTTCGATATTTAAATCGAAACAAATGATGTCTTTTATTTAAAATATTATACCACTAAGGCGTCAAAGACATAATGCATGTATATGTTTTAGAAGACTCACGATTTTTACGAGTTATCGGGTGTTGTTTTAAATCCTTAGTAAGTCGTATCCTTTTCTTTAAAAAAACAACGTCGCTGAAAGGAGGGCGTCAAACTTTAAGTGACATGGCATATGTTTTAAACAAAACAAAGACTCACGTCTTCTTTTAGATGGCGTTGATTTTTAATCGAAATCCATCATGTTTCAAAATGCCTGCGGCTCATGTTATATGGCGTCGTTTTTAATTAAAATAGCATATATTATTATTATGCTATCCTCCGCTTAAAAGCTACGACTCATACGACATGTCGTTAAAACTTAATTGTTTTACATATCGTTTGGCAATATTTTAACATATGCTTTGAATACATATGTAAATACATATGTTATTTCTTTGATTAAAGCGGTAGATAACTCAAGTTATCAGGTGGTGTTTATTCCCTTAAAAGCATATGCATATGTTCCTTAATACATATGGCGCAACTTGTATAAACTACGGTTTCATTTTTTTTGAAAATGGGCGTTGATTTATAAGAGGAAAAGCATATGCTTTTAAACCATGCATATTGCTTTATATACTGCGTTTCAAACATAGCGTTGTTTCTTGCGCATGCACCATAGTTAAACTGCAGTATTTATGTTCTTCTCTTACTCTAATCATATGCATAGTAAGGGTCAACTTTTCTGAAGGAAAGAACATGAAATTGCATAGAAACAAAATACTCCTCCACAACATGCTACGGTTACTTCCTAAAAAGAGCTGGAGTTTGTAAACTTTGAATTTGCGTCAACTTTTAAAGGCTTTTTATGGGGAGGACTGCCTGTGGTGTCTTAGTTAAAGCTATGGACTTCTTCTTCTCCAAGAAAATAGCCATTAAAGCTGCAATTGAATGAACAAATTTACCTCTTCAATAGCAATTTTGAATTTCCACCTTTAATGAAGTCCTGATTCTTTCAAAGAAGAGGAAAGCATGCCTCAGTCATAGGCCACATTTTTGAAGAGTTCTTCCTTTTTTCTTGCTGTTACCATGCAAATTTTGAAGCATTATGAACACTTGTCCTTCCCCAACCCATGACCACTGAAGTTGGCTTTGTTTTTGACAAGAATTTGTCAATTTTGGAGTCTATATGACTCTGTAAAATTCCCTTAATCAACAAATTTGAAATTCATTTCATTTCCAGCATTTGCTTTGAAGGAGAAGCTTGGTTTTTTCCCTTGCATCCAAGGAAGGTAAAATGATTAGTTTTCTTTTTCTTGTTTGCATTTTTGTTTTGAGTTTGTATATGCTGTACTCTCTTCTTCTTTCTCATTTTTTCTAAAGTTGCATATAAGAATGTCATCTATTCTTATATGCAGTCAGGATTAAAAACCCCGTTCTTATGATGATCTTCCCAAAAGAGGCATAAAGTATGCAAAGTGTTGTTCACCATGCAGTCAGCCCATAAAACTTCACTTTTTCATACTCCCATTTGAAAAGATGCAAAGTCTCCATATGCCATCAAACTTTGAAAATCATAAGTGTTGTCCCCATATGCAATCCACCATGTTTCAAAACATGAACATTATATCCCTTGTCTCATTTTTCCAAAAATGCGTTGGCCACATAAAATCCCACCTTTATGCATATTTTTCCACTTTCACAAAGGGATGTTCTTTCCATTCATTCTTGCATAAGAGATGGATTTCTCTCCTCATAATAATGAAGTTCTTTGTTTTTGGAATTTCTATGTTACAGTCACAGTTGCTGCAATCCTGGCCATGTCAGAGAAAGGATCTACATAACCAAAGAATAAAGGGAAGAAAAAGTTGAAATACCAATATGATAAATATCAAAGCTCTGTCATGGCATCTTAACTTACATCCTATGTAGAAGAGATTTGTGACACAAAGATTGGTCATTTGAACATGGAGGAGTTTCTAGAAAGGGTGAAAACATCCACCAAATATGACATGATCAGCATTCGTAAAAGCTATATTCATCATGTTGCTACTTTCCCAACAACTGCAATAGAACTTGAATTTGTGATGGCATGTGCAAGGAATTTTGATCCTACTTCTAGGACGATCAAGGATCAAGATGGGAAGGTGGTGATCAGTCTCGATCCTAATACCATAGATCGAGTGTTTAAAGTACCGGTTGCCCCTGTTGTCATGGATCTAACAAAGGAGAAGTCTATTGAAAAATGGGAGAATGGTAAGATGGCTTACCTAAAGTTCATGAATGATAATTGGTTGATTACTAAAAGACCAAATGTGGCCCGATGGCCTAAAGGCATGCATAGATCCAAATTCAAGGAGGAAGTTCATGATCTTATCACCTTGCTGAGTCATGTAGGGGGTTTGAAAGAATCTAATCTTTTCGATCCCTGGATGTATAAGTACATTTCCTTGATCCTCAAGTCAAGGCAGCGATTGTTTTGGGGAGAGTTGATCAGCAATACCATTTATGGGCAGTTAGTACAATTGCCTAATACATGCACTTTATACATGAATTCTTATCTCATCTACATTGCTGCTGCTTTGGGATCTTTCTTAGGGTTATCTACTAAAGGAGATTGGATGCAGTTGCCTGTGTGGGAGTACTATGATCAGCTGCCTTTAAAGTCTAGCCGCATTCATTTTAGAAGAGTGCAACATGTATTCTTTGGACACTATTGATACCTGTTTGACAAAGAGCTTCCGAACAGAAGGGTTTCAGATGAGGCATGGAGCAAGGTCAGTGAGTATGGATGTATCTTTCTACAGTTTCCAAAATTCACCTATCTCAGGGTGGGGTATTTCCAGGAAGAGCCATATACCTTGCCTAGGTATCCCACGTATAAGCTTATTCTCATGGAATTGGCTCGATAGCTTATGGCTGTGCAAACACATCAGTCTTCTCTACATAGACTAGGTGTGGGTATCTATTCATGCAATCCTTTGAGGATCAGCGGATATTCACTCGACACTGTGCCTAAAGCAAAATCCATGGAGTTTGAGCTTGAGGAGGTTAACTTGAAGAGGTTTATGACACGAAGTTCATTTGAATGGAGAGGGATGAATGATAAGATCCGGAGGTAGTTTACTCATATTCATCGCCTTGAGGATATATGGATTGACCTCCGTACAGAGTCAGATATTGCCAAGATGGACTATTGCCGCCTTACAATCAGGCAGATAATATATTTTTGCCTTGCCCAAATTCCTGAAGAAGTTTGGGATGATGATGATATTTTGGATTCGGAATATCGAAAGTATCATCTGAAGAACTTACCCATTGTGGCTCCATGTTGGTATGTGAAGGAAAGCATGTCCATATGGGATAGGTTTCAAAGCATCTTGGCTAATACCAACATTTGGCTAAAGAAAAGAGGCATAAAAAGCATCAAGATTAAGCCTGGCCGAGACTTCGACCTTGCTGGTCCGTTAGGTGCAAAATCAAAAATCTGAGTCAAAGGCAAGGGTGAATCATCTTCGTTAGATTTTCCAGTAATCCAAAAGTTAGCTATTAAAGGAGGTAAACTTATACCTAAATCTCTTGCTCCACATGCAATGAAAATCCCTGAGATGATCAACCTTTCAAATAGTGAGGAAGATTTGCAAGTATCAGTTACTCCTAAAGCATTACAGTCACAGGAAGCAGTTGAAATGCAAAGTGTGCACGAGTCCGCTCCAGAAATGGATGAGCCTCCCATGTCTCTTCTTGACACGGATGTAGATTCATTTACGACACATCTACCTCTTACACATGCTACAGCCATTGTACCAGCCACGCCTATTTCTTCTGTCGCCCCAGCACAGAGAGAGGAGTTGTCACGAGTGTTTGATGAGCTTCATGAGGATCTGCCTAAACTTGATATACTCATGGCTAACAATAATCTGGCATCACAGATTGAGTTGTTCATTAAGGAGAAGGTACAAGGAAAATTAGTTTTGGTGGCAACACCGGTAGAGGCAATCACATATGTATCTTCTTCTTCTCAAAAAGAATTGGTGACTGATATGGTTCCGGTTGATAGTGCTATCTCATCTTTTGTTCTACCTCCTTGGTTGGGTGTCATTACCCAAAAAAGAAAAAAGCTTGAAGTACCATTGGAAGAGGAAGATCTGACTCCTAAGAGAAAACCTCGAGCTTTGAGAATCAAGAAGGCTAAGATGGTTTCCAAAACTATGGTTGATGATTAGAATGTCAAATATGCTAAGGTTGTTGAGCCTGTTTTACACAAGTCCTTTGAACAATGTGAGGGGACGAACTATAAGATTACCAGGGTAGAACTTGGTAAGCAATCATTTGTAGGTTGTTAGATGGATGTTCGTGATGCACTCGAACATTTCACAAAGAGATCTGATAAACTTTGGCAAAAGAAGCATATGCTGAAAGAGGAAAACATTCGTCTACTTGAAGCACTTGAGAAGAGTTCTTCTCTTCAAAATGCAAAAGTGTTTTCAGAGGACACTCAGCGACATATTGATTGTTTGGAGAAGAAGACCAAGGTAATGGATGAGTGGGGCAGCCAGCTTGAGGTTCAGGGTGTGATGGTCATTAGGGATGTGCATCGCATTTTCAGAAACATCAAGAAGTCAATTGATCGTCTGCAAGAGGTTGTTGGATCTTTGTAGCATCAACTAAAAACTTTAAGTGAAGACTTAGAGGTATGGGTAAGAATGGCAGAAGTTGATCTTGATGTGTTGTGCACCTATGAAATAATCTCTTCAAAAGAGATGTATTTCGAGTTTCTGGATCAATTGATGAACAAGGAGCATGTTTTGAAGAAATTGATAGCAGATGTTCATGGGGCTTTCCAAGTATGTGTTGAACATAGGGGGAACATTCTCAGAGCTTTTGACAGCTTGGCATACAAGTTGGTGATAGATGATGGAGAACTGATTCATGAAGAGAAAGCCTTACCAGGGTTTGCCCGGATAATTCATTAGGAATTGGAGGATAGCACTTTCAGTAGTAGTGCTCTGGATAAACTGGCAAGCTTTGGAGTTGCTCTGAGTCAATTACAGAAAGATTTGGGTGGATGCAATGGTGCGATCTTCAAAGCGGGAAGTGTTGCGCGTAAAACCGTGAACATAGCTCAACACATGGGAGCACCTGATCCAACTGTTGTTCATAAGTCTCTTACTCAGTTTGAGACTTGTATTAATTTCCTTTGAAAGTGTTGTTGCAACACTTAGTTTTAGAAGTGTAGAATCTTTGACAGATTGCATGAAAATATGTAAAAGCATTCTCATGTAATCATGCTCAAGGTACATTAGGTCCTGAAGCATTGAATAAGTCAAAGGTTAGTTAGTTATAGATAGACTTTGAATAGTTCAA
>MU226230.1:772633-784016 GCA_018584345.1 Thuja plicata
ATCAAAGTGGTTGAGGGTTTCCCCTTTCTTCTCCACTTTCCTCTCTCCTCTTTTCCTATATAAAGGAGAGAGCTCATTCTAATCCTTCATCTTTTGTTTTTGCAAATAAACTATAGGCAAAACTCTTTAGTTCTGAAAACTTTGTGTTTCATTGTAAGAGAGTTGAGCATTTGAATAAAGAAATAGAGATTGACAGACTTTGTGTTGTTGTCTTGAAAATCAATGAATGTATTCTTATGTTGCACTTGTTGATCCTTGTTCAAATTAAAATAGTTTCTTTGTTTAAATCATTGGGGCATCTTTAATCCAAGTTTTATGAAGACTTTGTGCTTTAGGAAATCGGGGTTACTATAGAAACTAGTGGCTAATATACTCCAAGGACTGATAATAGATTAGAATACTTATTCGAGGTGATGATAGGAGACTTTGAGCTCATTGTATCACTTTGTCTTTAGATAAATCAACTGCTGCCTCGTTTGATTGTTCTTACGTCAATCATCGAGTCACTGATATCACTGTTGCAAGGTGAACTGTATGTGTTACAGTTTAGTTCTACTTGAAGCCACCTGCAGTAAGAAGGGATCCTCCCCTAGTGCTGAGAAGAGAGATAAATCTCACATACTACTGCCTAAAACACACATTTTGCAAATTGTAGTCTTAGTGACTTGCAAAATATTTAGCCAATAGTTTTTGGCGACTCTGTTGGGGATTGAAACATTCCTATCACAAGGTTGATAAGAAGTTCACTTAAGAAGACTTTGAGCTTCTATTTTAGTTTCTTGTCCCGGAGAAGCAACGAAGGACTTTGTGCCTTTAACGGACACTTTGCTTCTTTTACAATATTTTATTGTTGTTTTAAGTTTAAAACTATTATCCACCTTTACTTTGCAATCTTTTTCTAAAATAGGAGAAAAGGATTAATCGTTTATTCTACAAGAGAGAAATAAGCGAAGTTCCATTTAAAAATATTTTCAAAGGTGATTTCTTCTAGGTTGGTTCAAGAGGTTCAAACTGGAAGAATTCAAGCAGTACCAACGGAGGAAGGGTGAATCGTCAAAATCTACACCAGGTCTTGCTCAGCAAGCTAGGCTTGCCCTTCTAGCTCCTACATCACCACTCACCCGGACTACCAGTTATCCACCATCAAAGAAAAAGAGCTTGGTTTTTAGTGAAGACACTTCTTCCTTTTTCAAACCATTAGTTCAATCTACTCCACCTTTTAATTCAATGGCCGCAGGTCCATGGGGAACAACTTTTGGTCCTCTTGATCTTACTCCACCTGTACACACTCTTCCTCCAGGATCTCATAAGAACTTTGCCAAGTTCTATGGTGATGGAAAGCAACATCCTGATGAGGACACTAAAGCTTTCTATATTGCATGTGGTGTTCTCGGGGTGGAACATGAAGATGTGTCAGTGAGGCTCTTTGTAGAGACTTTACAAGGCATCACTTCTGATTGGTTTTTCAATCTCGCTACTGGCTCTATCACAAGTTGAAATTCACTTCAAACCAAGTTTGCAGAACGTTTCAAGCCTGCCGAAGATGAGCATGCCTTACTTGCTCAATTGACTCAAATGAAGAAGGACACGCAGGAAGGAATGCATGAGTTCATTGCTAAATTCAACAAATTGGCAAATAGAATTTCGATTGCTTCACGACCTACTCCTGAAAATCTAAAGTGTTTCTTCATCAATACGTAGTTGTCTGAAGTCAGTTTTCTTTTGAGAAGGTCAGTTCCTATAAGTTTAGCTAATGCTCAAACTTTGGCAACAGAGATTGAAGATGATCTTATCATGGCTGGAAAGATCCGCAAAGATAAGACAAGAGGGAATTTTTTGAATGAAGATTCCTATAATGATGTGTCTACTTCAAGCAGTACAAATCCAATGGTTCAAAAGCTAGCAAATGAAGTGCTAGCACTAAATAAGCAGATCTCTCAAGGATCATTTGCTGCTCTGTATAAAGACATTCCAAGAAGAACATTTCCTAATGTTGCTCATAATTATGCAGCAAAGAATCAAGCAAAGCTTCCTCCTCCTCCGGAGAGGCTTGCTCTTGAAACCCCGCTAGGCAGGACAACCATGGGGTATTATGAAAATGATCAACCTGGTGTAACACCAGATGATTATCAAGCGGAGGAGAATGCAACCCTTTTTGCTGAAGATGAAGAAGCACTGGCGACTCTAATATCGGGTATGTACATTATGATGGTACTGATCTAGACGAAGATTTTGCTGAAGCCTATGCGGTTATGACACGATCTCAAACAACGATGGCACGACAGAAGGAAGAAGAAGATAAGTGGAGTCAAGGTACTTAGGTGCCCGTCACTATTGCCAAAAGAGGTAATCCTCTTCCTGTTCTTGCTAAAAATAGCCAAGTAAGTTTTACTCCTCAGTCAGTATCTACTAATGTACCGAAACCTAGTGTGTCTAATCCTAAGAATCAAACAAACATTTCTCTTACGTCCTTGGCAAGCTTGTTCCAAGATTTTGATATCATAGACCATGCCAAGAAGACTAAAATCCAGATGTCTGAAGTAGAATATTTACAAGCATACCCAGATCAGCTGGAAAGGCTTAATAACTTTGTCAAAGAATCTCAACCCGCACAGACTTCTGTTGCTATCCCGGATTCAAAGAATCTTCCAAATAACTTGGTAACAATTCCTTCATCCGTTTCAGGAAAAATAGAACCTTTTTATATTTCCTTACTGATTAACGGTTACAAGCTGAGCAATTGTGTTATTGATTCTGGGGCGTCAGATAACGTTATGCCTACTAAGGTTGCTAATGCCATAGGCCTAACTTTAACAAAATCCTTTGGTAATTATTATTCCATGGAGAATAAACAAGTACCACTTAAAGGTCAGATCAAGGATGCTCAGTTTGCATTTTCTTCTTTCCCGGAAAAGAAAATCAAAATGACTGTCCTCGTTGTGGATGTTCCTGCCTCCTATGGTATGGTCCTGGGTCGAAATTTCTGTAAAGACGTAGGAGGAGAGTTGAGCATGGATATGTCCGAAGCACGAATTCCTGTTAAAGGAGTTATGCAGAAACTACTTCCAGAGAGGGAAACAAAGTACACAATGGTGGAATCAGATGACCCTCATTCTCAAATTCTTTTTGAATCAGCCGGCATGGGAAACTATTATCTCCGTAGCTCTGAAATCTCAGAGTTGACTGAAGATTATCAATCTGAAGCATCAACCTCCTTAACTAATGAAGATAAATTTGAAGATGCTGAGGAAGAGTTAGTTTCAGATGAAGTACCTGTATCACCGGGGGATCCAGAAAATTCTTTTACAATGGTTGAAAAAGCTATGCCCCTAAGCTTGACTAATGATGATCCAACTGCTTTTCGGTTCCCAGATATAATCAATTCTAATGAGGTATGGATACTTGAGTTTGATGGCAGTTGCGCAGCAACCGGTTCGGGAGCAGGAGTTGTTTTAATTTCTCCTCAAGGGGAGAAGTTTCCATACTCATACAAGCTGCAGTTTAACAACACCAACAATAATGCTGAATATGAGGCGTTGCTTCTAGGTATTGATGTTGCATAGACTAGGGGAATTAAGAATTTACACGCCAAAGGTGATGCTGAGCTCGTGGTGTGTCAAGTGAGAAATCAGTACCAAACCAAAAATGAGCGACTCAAGCATTATAGGAACTTGGTGTGGGACTATATAGAATTGTTTGATGCTTTCAACATTTCTGCAATTCCTAGAGAAATAAATGACAGAGCTGATTCGCTCGCAGTTTCAGAAACTTGCTTAGTACCACATGAGGAATTCAAGCAGGATAGGTATACTATTCAATTAGTATATCGTCCCAGTGTTCCTGATAATTCTGATCATTGGCAAGTGTTCAATGATGATCAACAAATCATCCACTTCCTGAAAATGAAAGACAATTTTGATGAATTGTTTTTCGAAGGAAGTAGTTCTCTACATAGACTAGGTGTGGGTATCTCTTCACGCAATCCTTTGAGGATCGGCGGATATTCACTCAACACTGTGCCTAAAGAAAAATCTATGGAGTTTGAGCTTCAGGAGGTTAACTTGAAGAGGTTTATGGCACGGAGTTCAATTGATTGGAGAGGGATGAACAATAAGATCCGGAGGTAGTTTACTCATATTCATCGCCTTGAGGATATATGGATTGACCTCTGTACATAGTGAGATATTGCCAAGATGGACTATTGTTGCCTTACAATCAGGTTGATAATAGATTTCCGCCTTGCCCAGATTCCTGAAGAAGTTGGGGATGATGATGATATTTTAGATTCGGAATATCAAAAGTATCATCTGAAGAACTTACCCATTGTGGCTCCATGTTGGTCTGTGGAGGAAAGCGTGTTCATATGTGATAGGTTTCAAAGCATCTTGGCTAATACCAACATTTGGTTAAAGAAAGAGGCTTTAAAAACATCAAGATTAAGCCTAGCCGAGACTTTGGCCTTGCTGGTCCGTGAGGTGCAAAATCAGAAATCAAAGGCAAAGGCAAGGGTGAATCATCTTCGTTAGATTTTCCAGTAATCCAAAAGTTAGCTATTAAAGGAGGTAAACTTATACCTAAATCTCCTACTCCACATGCAATGAAAAGCCCTGAGATGATCAACCTTTCAGATAGTGAGGAAGATTTGCAAGTATCAGTTACTCTTGAAGAATTACAGTCACAGGAAGTAGTTGAGATGCAAGGTGTGCACGAGTCCGCTCCAGAAATGGATGAGCCTCCCACATCTCTTCTTGACATGGATGTAGATTCATTTATGACACATCTACCTCTTACACATGCTACAACCATTGTACCAGCCACGCCTATTTCTTTTGTCGCCCCAACACAGAGAGGGGACTTGTCACGGGTGTTTGATGAGCTTCATGAGGATCTGCCTAGGCTTGATACACTCATGGCTAACAATAATCTGGCATCACAGATTGAGTTGTTCATTGAGGAGAAGGTACAAGGAGAATCAGTTTTGGCGGCAACACCGGTAGAGGCAATCACATATGTATCTTCTTCTCAAAAATAATTGGTGACTGATATGGTTCCGGCTGATAGTGCTATCTCATCTTTTGTTCTACCTCCTTGGTTGGGTGTCATTATCCAAAAAAGAAAAAAGCTTGAAGTACCATTGGAAGAGGAAGATCTTGCTCCTAAGAGCAAACCTCGAGCTTTGAGAATCAAGAAGGTTAAGATGGTTTCCAAAACTATGGTTGATGATCAGAATGTCAAATATGCTGAGGTTGTTGAGCTTGTTTCAGACAAGTCCTTTGAACAATGTAAGGGCACGGATTATAAGATTACCAGGGTAGAACTTGGTAAGCAATCATTTGTAGGTTGTTAGATGGATGTTCGTGATGCACTCGAACATTTCACAAAGAGATCTGATAAACTTTGGCAAAAGAAGCATATGCTGAAAGAGGAAAACATTCGTCTGCGTGAAGCACTTGAGAAGAGTTCTCTTCAAAATGCAAAAGTGTTTTCAGAGGACATTCAGCAACATATTGATTGTTTGGAGAAGAAGACCAAGGTAATGGATGAGTGGGGCAGCCAGCTTGAGGTTCAGGGTGTGATGGTCATTAGGGATGTGCATCGCATTTTCAGAAACATCAAGAAGACAACTAATCGTCTGCAAGAGGTTGTTGGATCTTTGGAGCAGCAACTAAAAACTTTAAGTGAAGACTTAGAGGTATGGGTAAGAATGGCAGACGCTGATCTTGATGTGTTGTGCACCTATGAAATAATCTCTTCAAAAGAGATGTATTTCGAGTTTCTGGATCAATTGATGAACAAGGAGCATGTCTTGAAGAAATTGATAGCAGATGTTCATGGGGCTTTCCAAGTATGTGTTGAGCATAGGGGGAACATTCTTAGAGCTTTTGACAGCTTGGCATACAAGTTGGTGACAGATGACGGAGAACTGATTGGTGAAGAGCAAGCCTTAGCATGGTTTGCCCGGATAATTTATCAGGAATTGGAGGGTAGCACTTTCAGTTGTAGTGCACTGGATAAACTGGCAAGATTCAGAGTTGTTTTGAGTCAATTACAAAAAGATTTGGGTGGATGCAATGGTGCGATCTCCAAAGCGGCAAGTGTTGCACGTAAAACTGTGAACATAGCTCAACACACGGGAGCACCTGATCCAACTGTTGTTCATAAGTCTCTTACTCAGTTCGAGACTTGTATTAATTTCCTTTGAAAGTGTTGTTGCAGCACTTAGTTTTAGAAGTGTAGAATCTTTGACAGATTGCACGAAAATATGTAAAAGCATTCTCATGTAATCATGCTCAAAGTACATTAGGTCCTAAAGCATTGAATAAGTCAAAAGTTAGTTAGTTATAGATAAACTTTGAATAGTTCAAAGTTTGTTAGTTAGTTAGAGATAAGGATTGAATAAATCAAAGTGGTTGAGGGTTTCCCCTTTCTTCTCCACTTTCCTCTCTCCTCTTTTCCTATATAAAGGAGAGAGCTCATTCTAATCCTTCATCTTTTGTTTTTGCAAATAAACTATAGGCAAAACTCTTGAGTTCTGAAAACTTTGTGTTTCATTGTAAGAGAGTTGAGCATTTGAATAAAGGAATAGAGATTGACAGACTTTGTGATGTTGTCTTGAAAATCAATGAATGTATTCTTATGTTGCACTTGTTGATCCTTGTTCAAATTAAAATAGTTTCTTTCTTTAAATAATTGGGGCATCATTAATCCAAGTTTTCTGAAGACTTTGTGCTTTAGGAAATCAGGGTTACTATAGAAACTAGTGGCTGATATACTCCAAGGACTGAAGACTTTGAGCTTTAGTATTGTATAATAGATTAGAATACTTATTCAAAGTGAGGATAGGAGACTTTGAGCTCATTGTATCACTTCGTCTTTAGATAAATCAACTGCTACCTTGTTCGATTGTTCTTACATCAATCATCGAGTCACCGGTATTACTGTGGCAAGGTGAACTGTATGTGTTACAGTTCAGTTTCACTTGAAGCCACCTGCGGTAAGAAGGGAGCCTCCCCTAATGCTGAGAGGAGAGAGAAATCTCACATACTACTGCCTAAAACACACATTTTGTAAGTTGTAGTCTTAGTGACTTGCAAAATATTTAGCCAACAAATCACAAATACCTTTCAAAACTACACTTACATTTATTTTACATATTTTTTCCTCAATAAAAATATATATTTTATACTAATTCATTTTTTTTGACAAAGGTATCCCTTTCAAAAATGCCCAACGAGCTACATCCACACATACCAATTGCCCACCGAAGGAACAAATGAATGCATTCAAGTTATCTAAAACAAAAATGTAACGGTTTTATGCAACACACTTATAAGGTTTACATCAATCCAATATGATTCGCACAACAAATAAACACTTGTTTCAAAAAAGCATTCCACTACCAAGATGAATATCTTATAGTGTTCATCTTTATATCACTCTTCTTGCTTGAGGACAAACAATGTAATCAATTTCCTCTAAAATATAATATTATCATGCTAGTCTAATGATGTTTTTTTCCTACAAATGCTTTATGTTGCAAAAAAGTATTCTTTTCACTCTTCTCCATGCTAAACTATGTTACTTTTGTGAATATAATATACTTTTATTGCCGCTAAATTTACACTTTCAAATGCATAGTTAGTTGCTTCAAATTAATTTACTCGTTGTTACCCAAAAAAATGCTTCACACTACTCACTATATCTACAACTAATTGTTAATAGTTATACAAGATACAACCAAATTTATAGAGTCAAGAGTGGACAAGGAGTTAGAGCCCATCTAGGTCTTCTTGCAGTGCTCTCTGCATCAATTAGTGTATCCTTAGTTTGATAACCTGAGACTGATATGGCTAAGCTCCAAATAGAATGCACCAAAGACCCAAAAAAAAGTCAAACATTTTTTTTTCTCAAATTTGCAAAAACACACTGAATTTTTTGTAATTTTTTTGTGGTTTTCAACCACAAAATATGTAGATCATGAAGAAGAGATGCTGAAAATTTTGAATAAATCCGTTATGTTTCCAGATTTTTGAAATTTGGTCAATGGTACATTTTGTAGAGAGCTTAACCGCATCCGATATCCTCCGTAGTATTTCAAGACGTCTTCGATGTAATCCGGTATCTAATTCCAACATTCTTTGCCGACTCTTAATATATGTTTAATAATTAATGATAATCTTATAGTTTTCCCACACGGTTACGGAATAGAGAAGAAATGATGATATCCTTAATTCGACGATTGGGCAACATCGATAGCTATAGTGTATCCCTTCATTTCTTATACGCTGGATCGCAGATTTATGGAAACCCGGGGAGATGTCATGATTTGGTGATGAATGGTCGATGAGTTTGATTTGTCTTTCAACGTATTTCATAATTGATATAATAGTCTCGATCATTGTTAAGATATTTGAGATATTTTGTTTACAGATATATAATTAAAAATTAAATTATTTTATAATTTGTTTATTAATTTTATTTTATTATTTATTATTAAATATATTTTAGAAATGGGGATATCACAGAAAATGATTTTTTTTTCAGTAATATATGTTTTATTTTAAAAATAATAAAATAGTAATTACAAAGTCTATGCTTTTAAACCATCAGAGAAATATCCAGAACAGTCCGCCATGAAAGGCATAACCAGTAGCTGACAATTCCCTACTAACTGAATCTACTACCAAAAAGGCATGATTAACCATGCACCAATCCAGCAAAAATTGACATCAAACTACAACTAACACTATTGCTTCTGTAGACTAAACTGACTGAGCTCTTTACTAACAAAATGGGCTACATAGGAACAGGACTATCCATTCTCCTACAAATTAGCCATAATCAAAACAAAATGGAAGAGGTCTTCTCACGCCTAGCTGGGCCTTCTTTTGTACACTAGCTTTTTGAGGTTGTCTGGGATGAGGCTATCATCCTTAGTGTCCAACCAGGTCATCTTAGCCTTCTTGACCGTCTGCTCCTTAGCCTTTTCTCCTCATCCAGTGTCTGCAACAGTTTTTTAAGCATCTCCCAACCCCTCTTTTTTCTGCAATCCGATTCTCCTTGCTTGTGTTAGTGCTCCAAACAAGGAAAGGTTTAAAGCTTTTGGTCGTTCCATCTACAGCCCGCCAAAGCCTCTCCTCTACTCTCAGCCCAACACCTGGTTCTGCCTTCCCAATTATGGGAATCATCCCTCCACTCCACTAAGGCTTCACTCATGATCTCATGACCCACAAAGCCTCCTCTCAGGGTACCTAACTGAAGAGCCCATGCCAGCAGGGCTGAGGAAATATCAATGTTGGTCCAAAACCTGTGTTTTGTCAAAATGAACTCTTCACTGAGAATCAGGTCAATGCATTGCCAAAATCGTGGGTCGTCTATGGTAAAATTCCCTTTCATACGCTTCAAAGTCGCCTCCCCTTTGAAAAAAATGGTTGGCTGTTTAACATCAATCAACACTATCAACGACTTTACTTTAAGGTTTCCATAATAAACGAACCACATAAAACTAAACTCATAGTAGTGGTGCAACATTACATTCCGTTAAAACCTTTAAATACAAAATTCCAAAACCAAAACAAATTCTAAGAAAACTCAACAAAATTCATTTCATCGTGACTTAACAACACTTCAAAATTCACTTCGATTACACAAAGAAACAACCTGCTAACTAGCACTTTAAGACAACTCTAAATTTATCTCGTTCTACCATATAAAAGAACAAACTATAATAGGAATTTCTAAATTACTATTCAAATGTAACGTTTCTAAATAGCTAACTGTAATATTCGTCGGATCATATGCTTTGTTGAACTAAATTGCTAAAATACAAGAATAAAATTAAAAAAACATTCGCCTTCTCAGGATATCCTTCCTTGTCTTCACTAGGACAGGGTCTCCTGCAATTGCTTGTTTAAATTTGTTTACAGGTGTACTGCTTATTTCTTTCAAACTTTGGGGGTCTCATGCAAAACTTTCCATTTGCTGGTCACACTGGTGGTTCTTTATGGCTGCGAGGTTTGGGGGGGGGGGGGGGGGGGGGGGGGGGGGGCAGCATGTCAAACTATGGATGGAGACAGCTAGAGAGAATTTAGAAGCACCTAATCACAAGCAATCTCAAAGTTAAAACCTCCGTACCTTATGATATTCTTTTAGCAGAAGCTGGGACTTTTCCATTGGAGGCATCAACGATTACTCGGTTACTTAGATACTTAAAGAAGGTTGAAAACATGCATGACCAACGCTGGCCAAAAATTGTAAAGGGAGAGGATCTTAACTGTAGAAAGAAAACCTCGATGAAGCAAAATAAAAAGTGGTTGAATAAATGGAACATTAAGCTACATGAGTGTCCTAATACAAATGTGGGCATAAAAAAGTTTGTCATCGAGAAGTTTTAGAATGCCATGTGGACTAATAACATTGGTCGACAAAAGGCTTACTACATTCAAGAGTTTAACCCAACCGGGGAGCATAGGGAGAAAGCGTATTTAGGGGCTGCTATTAAAGGGAAAGCAAGGCTGTTAATGACACAATTGAGGAGGGGATCACATCATCTCAGGTGCGAGACAGGTAGATGAAAGAGGCCCAAAGAAGCTTGGGAGGAGAGAACTTGCATGTTTTGTAGGACGGGCGCAATTGAAACTGAATGACACTTTCTCACAGAATGCGCAGCGTATGACAATATTCGGGCTCAATATGAATTCATCCTGAAAGTTGACAACATGCACAATTTATTTGAAGAGGATAAGATCAACCAAACTGCTGGGTTTCTGGTTAAGATCCATAAAAGAAGATCGGAAATGGAAAGGAATATGGAAATTGCTTAAGGCTGTGGGTTTTTTGGTCCCTTAGACTGTTTAGTCTCGTGGACGTCATTAAAATCATTCATTCATTCACTACTGAGTTGAAAATAAAATGTGCCATTAAGTGACAAATCACACTAGACGAACTGTTAAATCCACACCATAAGAAAAAAATTAACACAACATTCTCTTTTCAGGAGTATAATCCAGAAGCCGAGCAGGAGAAAACAAGGATTTCATCCAGGAAAATTGATGAGTTAACATATTCTAAAATTAGTGAGTGGATTTTAAGTAACACATTCTCAGATTCAGAGGGTAGTCAAACAATAAGAGAGCAGGAAATCTACGATGAAGTTGAATCTGTAGCAAATGAAACAGGATCTAAACAAATTGCTTTTGACACTTCTACCATACTTTCTCTTGAACAAACTCCAATTCAAGATAGATAGGTTAAAGCTACACCAAGAAAGAGAGGTAGAACACCAAAAAGTAGTTTAATTAAACAAGAAATAGCAGCAGGTATTCAATCAACACTGGATGGAAAATTCACATCTACCAAAAGATTGACGAGGAGAACCAAGTGT
>MU226230.1:809344-826268 GCA_018584345.1 Thuja plicata
TATTGGTATTGTTATCTCAATTGCAATTGGATGCCCAAACAATAAACACATTGAAACACATCATTGCAAGCAAAACATTTCAGTGCATGCCAACTGTTTGACGAATTGCCACAGTTCAGATTTGGGGTGTTTTAGTGATCCTATTGGTGAGGGTCATTACAGATTTTATACCATGGATTTATAGATATCGGTTTCCAACTGTAATTTTCTATTTTTAGTACAAATTGTGGAGCTTTGATCAGAAGGGTTTGCAGGCAACTTTTTAATATTTCAAATTTTACAAAGACATCAAACCTACAAAATGTTAATCAATTAACAACAGTATATTGGTGCATATGGAGATAAAACATGCAAATTTTGAATCTCAGTATATAAACTTGTTTGGAGGATTGAACTCCATTTGATTTCTTATACGCAATGTTTTGTACTTGTGAGTAAAAGCTTACAATTCAAGCTCAATTTTGTATTTCCAAAATAGGTTTAAGTTGCTATGGCTTATCAGTATGAGAACATGATGATAGTGCTTGATATATAAACTTGTTTGGAGGATTGTACTCTATTTGATTTCTTCTATGCAATGTTTTGTACTTGTGAGTAAAAGCTTACTATTCATGCTCAATATTTGGAGACTAGACCTGCATATATGTCTTCCTTCCAGATATCGAGACTCTCATAGACATGAAACTTGTTTCTTTATGTATTTCCAAAATAAGTTCAAGTTGCTATGGCTGATCAGTATGGGAATATGACAATAGTTCTTGATAGCCTCTGTGCATGAGGGCCATCTTAGTCTCAGTTGTGTGTAATAGCTAGGTCATTTTAATCTATAGTGTGCTTCTACTAGCAAAAAAAAATTTACTCTATAATCTCAATAGATGGAAAGTAGTTATAGGTCTGCAAATAGATCACAGTTCAAAAACTCAGACTCGGCAAAAACTTAGTAGGCCTGAAATTTGATTTGGATTTAGGACTTGAAAAACTTCCCAAACATAAAAGAACACATAAATTACTAAAATAATCTTGAAAAGCAAGCATGCATACAAATGAATTTAGTGAACTCCTAACCAATTTCTCCTTCATTTATAAATCAAAAAACAAGTTCAATACACATCATAGTGTCATGATATATTGATATAATTATAAACTACAAATCTGTATTTTTACAAATTTCTTCTCCAAAACTTTCAAGTGACTACATAGGTGCCCTCAAACAAGATAGTAATGATTCCTATTATGTAACCATATCAACCTCCAGCCCAGCATGCCATCCAATGAAGCCCTATATTGACACCTTGCCTTCTACGTCCTCATGTGCCACAACATCAATTGCTCATTCTGCTGCATTCCTCTTCAAATCAGCAATCTCATTTGCACAAGATATGTGTTCCACATCCTTAGTAATCCAATCTGAATATAGATCAATGTCATTTAAGTCAATTAATTCATGTGCCTCCTACCCCTCAATTTGGTACACGTGCAAAAAAAAAGTTTTACCACACAAAAACAAGATCATTTAGGTGCTTTTGAGTCAGCCTTTTGCCCTTCTTCATGTGAATGGCCTCAAATGTGCTTCAGTTGTGCTCACACCCAAAAGTGTTATAGGGCCGAGACAAAATGGCAAATGCTGATGCTGAGAGTTTCAAGATTAGATGTTTTAGCATGATGATCTCCCACCATATATTGGCAAGGATAACATTAACAACTTAGTAAAATTAAATATAAACTAAAATTAAAAATTTAAACTTGGTAAATTGAAATCTTAGTTAACATTTTTGGTTTTGTACTTGGTTCCAAAGTCATTCTCTTCAAATGCATAGATATGATGAAAACAACCTCCCCTCCAAAGGCTTATAAATTTGTGGCTTATTCAAAACAATTTTTTAAGGCCTTCACAAGGGGCCATACTCTTATGCATGTGTTGAGACCATCCATAACCTCCTCATCCACCCTGAATAAACTAGAGAAGAAAAACTTTGGATTTATATATTAAACACTAGCATGAATGTGTTGATGGAGTTGTTTTTTCCATCTCCAATCAATAATGTGCCAATTGGGTTCATATTTTTTTCTCTTTGACCCATACAAATGTTGGATGGCTTCCTTGGCCTTGTCGATGGCTATCCATATAACCATGGGGATTTTCTCCATACCCACCAAATATAGAACACTAAGCAAAGATTTTGACACCTATGACAAGAGAGTTTAGAAAATGAAAAGTAATAAAATAATTATTTTTGAATGAGTACGACATTAAAAAAAGTGATTGAAAATTAGAAAAGCTTATTAGAGAATAACAAGTTGATTATTTCGTATGTTAGGCAAACAAATCATCACAAATAATCTCTATGGCCCTCTCCCCTTTGGCCTTTCTCAAGTGAGGAAAACCCTTCCACATAGAGCTCACAAACATCTACTTAAGAGATGTAAGTGAGACTTCAATACTATGCAATGTGATGAAATTTGTGCCAAATTGTGTGGCTTCCAATTGCATAAACTTGTTACCCTCAGTGTACTCATCAAATTAAGCATCCAAAGGTAGTTGTAGATGTATTTTATAATGGTTCTTAGGTCCACCATGATTTTGACCCATCCAAGTTTGCCTATATCTTCAAAGAGAAGATCAATATAGTGGGGAATATGAAGGATCAAAAAATTGTAGGGTGCCTTGCCTTAAGGTAGTCTCTTGATTGCCATATATGTTTGTGTATTGTCTATCACAATACGGACAACATTCTCCATGCCTCCCACAATTACCTAACATTTTTTTACCTCACTGAGAATCAATTGATTTCAGAAACACCATCTATCTACCTAAAGCCACGAGGAAGTTCATTTGTGCGGATCCTACAATTTGTCCTCCTGTCAACTAAATATCGTAACCCTCCCATTCCCAAACCCTCTTTCGCTCTTCAGCTAAGACCTCTGTGTCTCACAACATCCTCAAACAAGGGCCCACTCAAATTATAAGGGCCTGGTGATTTGAATATTTTTCCTACTATAGTCTATGCATTGGCCAATGACTCTGAATAGGGTCCCCTCGCAACATTGAATTATATGTTGATATAATTCCAAAAACTAGCACATGCCAAATTCACCTCATTATGCTTCTCCTAATTACATCAATACCTTCAAATGAAGGTTTAAACTAGGAGCATTACAAGAAATAAAAAAGGCATGGGCATGTGATCATGAAAACCAACTAAAACTATCTATAATGAAAGAGCATAATATCCTTGGGCCTATGCAAGAGGCTACTAAATTAACCTCTAATCCTAGAGAACTTATAACAACTACCATTTCCTAAGGTCCTCTTCTTTTAACTTTTCTTCTCCTCATATCAAGCAAGGGGAGCATTAACCTTTCTTATTACCTCAGGCTTGACTACATTATATAGCCACACATCTCAATCAACAATCCATGCAAGGTGAAATTTGAGGCAATTGAAACCTCTTCTCATATGGAACCCACAATAATAGCATGTCATCATTCCTATTGTATTGTTGTAAATTGTAACCCCTTGCAGTTTCAAAAACCTCTTTGGGCCTTACTTTAGTGTGCCCCTTTTCATGTGTCATTTCAAGCTTATTTGGAGTTCTATCCTATTTTAGATTTCAAAGCACTTTATCCCACACTTAAATGGTTCTTAGGGTCCCACTAACCAAAAAATGCAATAAAATTCCACATTATATGGGATGCATTGGGTTTTTCATTCAGCCCACCTACGGAGAACTTCCTTTTCCGATTATTGTAGAGGTGTGGGGTGAGTGATTGGTTTGGTATGCTTCCTCGCTTGTAGATGGAAGCCTTGTCCGACAGTCTACGTATCTTGCCTCTTCAGTACAGTCTCCAGTTAGGGCGACAGATCAGAGGGGCAGTGTTATGGCAGTTGGACAATTCTGGTGATCCACTCAGTAGGAGCATCGGGCATCTGGATATTTCAGCCAGCTGGGGAGATGGATGGCCCCTTTGCTTATGGGATCCAGGAGGGACGTACTTGCGGTTAGTATTTATTCAGGGAGTTGATTGGTGTGAGGTTTGGTTCCTCCCTGCATCTGACCGTAGCGGTGCCAGTACTCTCAGTTGGAGTGAGGTTCTTAGTTGGGTTGAGGACTTTCTCACAGATGATGGCGACACGGGGTAGTTTGGTATGACTGATCCTGCAGTGATTTGGGATCCTAACAATAGACTGGTTGTTGTTTGGTTGTTGTATGAATGGCTTCACAGGTCAGGGCTTAATATCTGTTTCAGTTTCACACGACAGGTTGGTGGAGCAGTTTCCCTGAGGTTGGTTTGGGATCCAGGTATTACAATTGCAGCATGCAGATACTGATTGCTTAAGGGCAAGCAATCTCCGGGAAGGGATGATTTGTAATGTCCCCTTTTGGGCACATTATCTCATGCCTTATAGTTAGCCTCTTTATCATGGTTCGGTGGGCTAACCGAGGTCTAGCAGAGGATCAGAGGGGTGTTTGGCCTAGGTGTTTTCAGTTTCAGGCCAATCGGATCAGTTTTCGCAGGGTTTCCAGGGTGCTTACTATTTATAGTAAGTAGGAAAATTTCATCTCAAGTTGCAATGAATTGGAAATGTTGTCGATAAATTAGAACTCTAGATTTCAATTCAAATCTGCTAGGCATACTTTTATTCCTAGTTTCTCATAATGACAAGTGATTAGAATTTCATAAGGAGGAAATTAAGAATATATGAAAAGGGAATTCTAACCAACTCAAACATTTGGATGAAGTGATTCAAAGTGAAAGAAGTCTAATTTTCTAATCAAAGTTTAAAATCAAAAAACTAATAGTGAAATTTTCATGGCAGGGGTAAGCATGTCAAGAGCTAAGACTGCAAGTTTGAAGAAATCTAGGCAAGCTCAAGTGAGGAACGACACCAAGGACATGACGCTTGAGACAAGTTTCACCACGAAGAACAAGAGGATAAAGGATACCAATCTAGGACCAGTCAACATGCTGCAAGTAAGAGACAAAATGCTTAGGGGTAGTCCTTCTAGGATGGCAAAAAAAATGGTCAAGAATGGGATAGTGCAAGAGACTGCCTTTCCTCCTGCCATGCAATGCACCGAACTTGTAATCGAATGTGCAAAGCATTACAATTCTCAAACGAAGGCAATCCAATATGGAAAGGACAAGAAGATATTGACTATCCTATCAGAAAAGGCAATTTGAGAGACTTTCAACATACCACTTCGTAAGGTTGGGGCCTACGTCACAAAGGAGCAAGTCTTGAAACACTACAATGATAAAGTGGATGCATGTGCAAAGAAAATGAATGAAGAACGGATGGCTGAACTTTGGAGTCATTATTCCAAGATTTTGAAGTTGACCAAGATAACTAGATCAGATTTCAAAGAGGATATTGGTGATCTCATAGTCATGCTGAGTAGGGTGATGGGAGAGCTACAAGGGGGCATTTTTGAGCCTTGGATGTTCTACTTCATAGATAAGATATCTACGGGAGAGGTGATGTTTAAATGGGCAAAGATAATCAGCGATAACATTGACCTCCAATTGAGGATGATGAAGACCACGAAGACATTCTATATGACATCCTACTTAGTCTACATGTTGGCCATGGTATTCAAATACCCAAGATTGACAAGTTTGGGAAGATGTGGAATTGCTACAAGGGAAATTCTAGTGCATGAATGCTACCCACAGCTACACCTTCACAACAACAAACATTTCAAGATTTTCAATGATGCATTTGCCACGAAGGTTGTAAGAGAACTACAAGAGGCTCCACATATGAGACTATCTGAGGAGGCCACGAAATTGATTGAGAAGCATGGATCATGGTACATCCCATACCCCAAGTTCACATACATTCGAGTATTGGGAGGTACTGTTTGTCCTAGGAAGCTCCCAAGATATCCTACAAACAAGATGGTGATCATGGAGGTGGCAAGACAACTACTTGCATACGACAAGATTCTAAAGCACAAACACAAGCCATGGGTTGGATTTCATTTCAATCTTGGAAGTGAAAATTGTCAATCACAAGCAGCAGCTTTGGCAACAAAGGAAGAGTTTGATTTCTATGGATTAGGATATTATGAGGCAAGAGAAAACTTCGATCCTGAGAAGAAAATCAAAAGGGCATATGAAAATAGATATCTCCACATTCCACACATAGAGCATTATTGGGCAGATGCAGAGGATGATTTGGAAGTTAGGAGAATGTTCTCAAGGCTAACTTTGGACATGATCATAAAATACAAATGGAAGCAAATTCAAGTTCCTGATCAATTGGAGGAAGATGATAACACCATTAGAAGAGATTTCAAGACCACTACAAATCATGAATTAGAGGTTATCAATTGGCAAGATGATAATGAGGTCACCCTTGAAACCTTAATGTTTCTAGTTGCCCTTTTTACTCAAGAGTGGCTAGATAGGAAGATGACAAGTTTGGTGAAAAGAGGGATCCCTTTGACATATGAGAAGAAGAAAGAGGTAGAAGAAGTCGAAGAGGAGTCATCCGAGAAGCCTCAAGCATCAAGTGAACAACAGGGTTAAGTCAGCAAGAAAAGGAAAAATGTTGCAAAGGCTCCACCAAGTAAGAACTTGAAGGATAACAAGATAGGGATAGAAGAACCACAAACCAAGAAGCAAAAACAAGCTACTCCTCCATCCAAAGAGAGTGCCACTTCAAAACAGGGAAACACCATGCCATCCAAGGAGAAAGGGGTAAATCAAGAGATTTCATTTGAATCGGAGGATAGTGTTAGCCAAAGCTCTTCAAGATACTCTCCTCTAAGTCCAATTGAAATGGCAGGAAATCTTTCTCCACAAACAGAAAATGAAGAAGAGATGATAGATATTGAAGATTCTCTTGAGGAAGGTTAAATCCCACCTCCAAATAAAGGCCCAAGTAGGGACGTAGCATTCTTCTTAGCTGAGAACCAAAATAGAGAAGAGCCTAATATTGGATTAGGGGAATGCACAGCACCAGCATGGCTGAGACATATGATACAAGGAAAAGAGATTGTGGAACCTAAACTGATTGAGAACATTGAAGATATTGTGCAACACCTAGGGGAAGAGAAGGAGAGGCAACCTGCAAGAAGATTGGCCAAGGTAATTAGAGATGATTTAGGGACTCACAAAGTCCAAATTTCCATTCCAAAGGTGGACAAGACAAGGGATAGCATTCAGCCTCAAGACTATGAAATAATTGAACATGAAATGGGAGCTACTACAAAGAAGTAAGAATTCGAGGAAGCCCAAGATGCTCTCCAGGGCTTACAAGATAGAGTGAATAAGGAAGTTGCAAAGAAGAAGTACAAGGAAGAAACTAGAAGGTATAGAGAATATTTCAAACATGTCTTCAATCTAATCCAGCAGAGAGATCACACATTTGAACCACCTCTCACCCTTGAGAGGGAATCGATTGATAATGCAGAGAGTTCAAGGCTATCAGTGTGAGAGACACAGGCTTAAATGGGAGAAGTTTCACAAGAGGGGATTGCCTTTCTTCCAAGGTTCTTGGGGTTGTATCAAGCACTCACAACATTTAGAGCAAGATTTCAAGCCTTGGACAAACTTTGGGAAGAGTTTCAGCCAATTAAAGATAAGACTATCCCTCAATTGCAAGCAATGACAAAGCTTCCTGAGCAGTTATTAGAAAAAAAAAAGGTGATCAAAGCAGGAGGGATGAAGGATGTGAATGAATGGTATTTTGCTTTAAACCATAGGCAAGATACATTGGAGAAAATAAGGAAGGATAGCGGTCATCTTGGTTCCTCCATCCTGAATATGATTGAAGAGGCTAAGGAGGTAGTGAAAGTGACATTCCACTTTGATGAGAAAAGAGAAGAGAACATGGACTTGGAGGTGTTGAAAGAAAAAAATGAGAACTTATGGCCTTGAGGATAATGGCACTATCAGAAGAGAGCACTTGAGAAGATTTTCATCCCTCATAGTTCTCACGACTTTAGTTAAGGACAACAAATCAGATTGGGATAGGACTATTTCTGCAAGCAAAACTAAGATGAACATAGCAGATTGGAAATTGCAAAATGCACCCATGCCTCCAATGAATGAGCTCAACGGTATCTTTTCCAGGTTCATTGAATTGGCAAAGAAAAAGAAAAGAAAAGGAAATCATATTTTGAAAGATAATTTGATGTAAGCCTCAGTAGCAAACAATTTTCTCATTGGTTGTTAGTTTAGGTGCTTAATTCTGATTGGCTTGACATTTGGTGCCATTTCGTTGGTTGTCACTACTTTGTAATTTTGCTATTGGCTCATTTTGAGGTGCTTGAATCTCATTGGCCAATGAGGTGGCAACCCTAATTAGGGTTTGTAGGAGTTAATCTGGGCCATTGATTCTAATTTAAGCTTGGTTGTTCTGTCATGTCCCCTAATTATGATAATAAAGATAAATAGATAAATGAAATAAAATAGTTATAATAATATTTTAAGGAATATATCAATATATTATATATAATAATAATAATTATATACTAAATTATATTATAAGTTCATTGTGAATAAATATAATTATACTAATATATTTGAAATAACGATATAATATAATATATTATTAATGATTATAAAAGAATAAATAATAATATATTATTAATAATAATAATAGGTTATTAGTATATTACTAAGATAATAAATAATGGTCAAATAAATAATAAACCAGAATATAAAATAATAATAAATAAAGATACAATACAAATCAATATATTAAATGATAATAAAATATTATCACTATCATAAATATATTAATTAATATAATATAATATAACATTTAATATTAATAAATGAACAATCAATGAATAAATGAACATAGTAACATAATGAATGAGTATAATAGAATCAATTAATAATCAATATAATGTCAAAGATATTGATTAAATCATGACGAGTCATGACCGATGGGTAAAAAGATATAAGTATCGGGAGGAAAGATACACATCAAGGGAAGGACATGGAATCAAAAAGAAAGAAAGAAAGAAAATAATTTTAACGTCCGCGAGGCGAAAGATAGCCTATGGGACAGACCATCTCACATGCTGAAATTTTCATTTCCACCCTTTTCTTGTGAAGTTTGATGATGAGTGCCCCTAACTGCTCAACCGTCCCCTCATTGAAAATAAATAACATCTTTATATACTCAGGATCCAATCAGTATCATACACATAGTAACCTGGATTAGTAGACATAATCGATTGGTCTTATTCATTGACATATATCGATCAGTTAATGACAAAATACCTACTTGAATGCAAAGTTGACCCCAGATTGACAAGGGACATTCCAGTGGTATCAGAGTAACTTTCCTGCCGTCCTGTGCTGAATAGTATATGAAAACATATCAAAGGGTGGATAGGAATAAGACAACAGAACAGAAAGATATAATGCAAACCAATCCTATTCAAAAAGCTAACAAATACAGAGTCGTGGACTTAGAAGAAAAGGCATGATAAATCATATTTCGATCATAGGTTCAATCAGTTAATAGTGGACCATCAGAGAGCGAAAAGCATATAAGAAAGGCATCTGAGACTTTGATAGTGGATGAAAAGAACAGACTCCAATGCTCTAAAAGCTTTAGCAGCCAATGGAGATGGGAGAACCAAAAAAAAAAAATGATACAGCAATGGCTGGAAGTAGTAATCAGAAAATATATAATGACAAACTAAACCCAGAAGTATGTATAATCAAGATCCTATATTACTTGCTGGCTGGTACAATTATATGAATATAGGAGCGGAGAATAATAAGAACACAGTCAGATCATCAATTACAGCAGAGAAGAGTATGGAATAAGAATGGTCAAGCATAAGAGGAAGTTTTGGCGATCGGACAGTCAGCAACAACAAATACAGATGCAGCTATTATCACTTCAGAGCCCCTATATCCAGCGATATATATATATATATATATATATATATATATATATTCAATTGCAATGTTAATAATTATCGAGTTGATGAAGAAACAGTGGTGACGTGGGTAGCCCATTAGCAGTTTGGATGTTCTCCAGTGAGAATTCTATATCTATCGAGCACCAATCATCAAATCAAATTCCTGAAGCGAACAAAGTATTGGTTTTGTCCTGTAGTAGTCATCATTTTCCAATATAATTTGCATCTTACAAAGTTAAAAGGAAAGAAGAATATCCTACAACCGCTCCACCAATATCTAGCATTAAGCATTCATCATATCCAAGATAATTTGCACCTTACAAATTCAAAAAGGAGACATGAATATATAACCACCCCAAATCAATAACATTAAACCCCATTCAAAGAGCACCGACCCATAATGCTAGGCGTGCTAACCGCAACAAGTACAAGACAGGTATGTGATAAGTAGGTAATATAAGATACAAAAAAGTAAATTAATAAAGCACTATAATTAGAGGTTTATGATATAACTTAAGTTTTATTATTATGATAAGTTTTATCTACAAAGCTAACCATGATGGATATGAAGGGTTTTCATGGTCTTATGAGCCGGAACCAATTCATTTGCACACAGCTAGGTAATCATGGATGAAGAGAATCTGATCCAATACTTGACTCGTCTCCCTTTTCGAGTCCGCCTCCTAGTCTTTTGATAGGTTGGAAGGAGTTTTCCGAAGATTCCGAGTATAGATTAATTTTTATCATTGAAATTTCCAGGCACATTTATTTGAATTGGTGCTAGATGTTGTGAACTTTTCACACATCGCCCCATTGCAAATGGGGACCCCCTCTTTTCGCTGAATCTTTTTGCAATCAGTGTCGTCTCCCGGCCCTTGAAATACATTGGTGATAATAAAACTTATGATTTAAGGGGCAAGAGAGGACTTCCATACAAGAGGCGCTCAAAACTACAAGTCTGTTTTTTTGGAAACAAAAGGCAAAAGCCAGCATTCCAAATATGCCTCAACCTTGGTGAAGGGCTTATCAAATCCCTAAATAAATTAAATCAAGCATCAAACATAGCTTTAGACACATAACCATTAAAGCAAACGATAACCAAAGTGGTGTGATTGAGAAGCGAAGATGAAAGCTCAAGAAGCTTGTCAAAAAACAATAACATGGAAAATTATGATAATCTTACCAACCCCAAGTGTATATGCAGTAAGAAGAAATATTTGTTGTCCAATGGTATTCCTTGCAAGCACCATGGATGCAAGAGGAGGGAAAATTCTGGTCATACAAAATGCACCAAATAAATAAAGCACAGGTCAGAACAAAAATCGATGAATCTTTTGGTTGTCTTATTTAACAAAGCATTTGAGTGCTACTTGGTTCATTGATCGGACCTCAAATAGCCAAGAGAGTATGGCACCTTAAGAAGCGTAAAACCAATATAAGTTGTGGAATAGCATCATCTTGTTTCCAGGGACTGCAAGAAAAGAACAGCAATTGTACATAAAGTTAACAATTTCACTTTTTCTTGTCAATATATGGCAGAGTTCATTGAAAATTGGTATCTAGGAAATATTATGATGAACCTCCATATTATGAAAAAGGGAAGAGCACTGATCAGGTCAATTATGCCTGTAAACGACACGATATAGTAAAGTCGAACAGGTACGCTGCCACAAAAGGGAAAACAGATACATCATTTCTTCCACATGTCTTTCTAATATTAAGGTTTACAATTTCGTAAGTATGAAACCCTGGTCATTCAATGGGCATAAGAGTAGCAGAATAGTAACAGTCCAGACCTCACCTGTAGAGTTTCACTAAGTAGTCTACCACAAAGAAAGAAGAACATGCGATCCTTAAGACTTGAATAGAATGTTGAAACTCTGAAGTGTATCTGTCAGAAATAGCTGAAATCAAGTCCTTATGAATAACACCAGTATCCAAAGAATGCATCCTAGTGAAAATTAACTATTTATTTTTCTTGATATCCAACAATGACTCAATGAAAGATATGTTCTTTAGGCCAAAAACTTTTAAAAGCTTAAAAACACATACGTTGACCTCACATAAAGGGTAATTAATGTAAGAGCTGCCAAAGATTCCACCTGCAGAAAATTTCACAACCAGGTTAAACTGGCAAAGACAACAGAAATTTATCCTCAATATATGATCAAACAATTATAATGCAAGTATTAGTTATCTGAATCTGGGAAGGAAACTAGAATCAATAAAATCCTTCCACTAACCCACATAAGTAGAGGACTCCATTTTCCACCTCGAATAGCAGCACGGACTATAATTGTTGGTACTACTTTTCCATAGAGATAAGAATCATGGTAATTGGACAGGACATCCTATATCACAAATGCAAACATTATAAAATATAGAAGCTTGTAATTACAACAGACATGTTTGAATGCAGGTTGGTTGAAACAATACCTCATTTGCATTTATAATCTTATCCTTTCTTTGTTTCTTAGGCTTTAGAGATTTTTCTTTAATACTCAGATTTCCAATATCAGATTCTATTCTCCCTTGTCGAGCATCAGATTCAGGGCGTTGTATAGGTTCCTTTTCTTCATTATCAACAAATGGAATGCATTGACCACTGGGAGATATAAGCAGCGTTCGGGAATGGGTAAATTTCCTTTCTCTAGAAGAATTGTATCCCTCAGGTTGTTCAATTGCTGGCTCATCTAGGGTTTGAACACACACTCCTAATGAATTCTGATCCTTGAGGCTTCCAAGTTGGCTTTCATCAAAAGAAGAGCGTGTTAGAGCTAATTATGTTGTTCAAAACCATCTTTTAACTCAAAGGGATGAAAGATTGAATTACTAAATATATGTATATGTGTGTGTGTGTATCAAGTTATCAACCCATTACACAAACGGAGTTTAGTTCAATACCATTATTAAAAAACATTGAAAACATGGGGAAAGTAATGTTCATAAACAAAAATAATTAATTTGATTTACAATCATCCAACCACTATATAAATTATTTAATAATGTTGGAAATATTGCATGATTTATAGGATGCATATAATATTTCTTAGGTTTGTTAAAGTTTAATTAACAACCTGTTATATGAGCAGTACGAATGTTCAGTTGTTAAAACAACTCAACACAATAAGGAAAGTAGTTCAGGAGGTTTGCTGTAAAAAAAGGATATGGAAATCCTATAAATTTATAACCTGTATTTGATTGAAAATTATGAAGCACGTATTATTTTGTTTTTTATTATTGCAGCTTCTATCTCTCTGCCCATATTTCTAATAAATAAGTAGTGCTACATATATTATACAAAGTACTCGAACACACCCTGTATTTTATGGAGGAAAATAGGAAAACTGTTCAGCTAGAATATATAATTAGCTAGATGAACTGCAGAAAATTACAATTTATCACGGCAGTCAAGAGTAGAGAGGTGCATATCCTTTGCACCATCCATTGCAATCCGCAAGCTATCTGGCAGTTGTTTGCTAGTGAAAATTAATGTTCCTCAACTGCTGTTTCATTTTTCTCTTCTTAAGAACATTATATTGGGGTCTTGCATCTAGATAGGGTTCAAATGATGCAACAATTGGCATTCTTAGAGGTACAGCTATAGGCTTAAGGGGAGAGAATAATCTCTTATCTTCTTTGTCCGAGAGATCGCTAAACTGCAAAAGTGCAAAAGAAAGAAGAAGATCATTCTATTCTTAATGGCCCAAGACACGTGTTGGCAAGACTATGCAGGATTGGATTCTAGAAAACTATAGGCTGCGATACGGGGTGGTGTGATCCAGATCCCAAGGGATATCTAGTAGATAACAGGTGAATGAGAATAATCTGTGTTATGGTCTATGAAGAATGTAAAAGTGAAACAGTCAATTTTATAGAAAATCACTGGAGTGCACAATTAAGTTATAAACATAAGTATAGGAGGATACTCTAAATGCAACTGTTCTTCATTAAATAAAAAATTTAATAAATAGTTTGTACAATGATTGCTGGAAAGAATTTCTAATGAAAGAGAAGAGCTTCTGAACTAAGAAAATAATTCAAAATTAAAGCTAATTGGCCTACTACTGATGATATTATACATGCATTACAAATCATTATGAGTGGTCAGCTGAGAAGTTGAAGCAGTTAAACTTCCGATGGTTGCAAGGTGCTAAAGCTGTAATTGATGAGGTCTAACAGAGGCAAAGGAAAGCAAAGAAACTTCAAAAATTAACGCTAACGTCCAGAACAACCCAAAAGGATCAAAGGGACTGGAACATACAGAAGGTACAATAGAAAATGATTAGGGCAAAAAGAGTCCTTGACAGGAAGCAACAACCAAGAAAGTGAAAATAGCCAGAAAAAAATATACACACGGGCTAATCTAAAAATAGTAACCCCCACCCAAACTAGAACAGATATAGTTTCTGGGACGGGGAGATGGGGGGATGTGTTTCCTTATCCCCAATTTTTTGAGCCATTTTTTGGGACAGCTAAGGGACAGCAAAGGGGATGGCTAAGTAAAATACAGAAAATTTTAAATATTGTTATGAAAACATGGATAAAGCATGCATATATGCACTATAGAACCTTAACATTTAACAATTGTGTTAAATTATAAAAAACTTAAATTGAGAGGTTACACGAGAGTCAAACTCAAACAAATTATCAAAACTCAAACATTAATAATATAATACTATGGGATGGCCAAGGGATGTCCCCAAGGCGTCCCCGTGTCAGTACATCCCCATTTCCAAGACAAGTCAAATAGGTCTGGGGACGTGTCCCTAGGTAAGCTTGACTATAAATAGAAAAGTGGCAGAAGATCCTGCAAAGAAGAAGAAATAGATGAAGACCACCCAGATGGTGGACCAAAATGCTCAATTAGCAGTGCTCAAAGGCACGTGGGAGGAGCCACTAATATTGTCATCAATCACTATAGGACTACCAATGAGGAGTCTCTGAATCTTAAGGGTTTTGTGTGGAATATAATTTGGCAAAGAAATCACACAAGATGTTGTGTAAAATTTGAAACCAGTTGGTTGTTCAATTTGCTAGAGTTATAAGGTGTGCACTGCTGAAGCACTCTGGTACTAGTAGTGCTGACTTAATATCTTGTACAGCCAGCATTTGCTTGGTTATAGAACAAAATTGAATTTAAAACCAAAGGTAAGATTAACATTGCTGTATGAAGTTTTAAGCTTTTGCTTAAGGAGTTGTGCAAAATTGGCAAAGGATCTGTCACCACAAGTTGAGACAACAATTATTGCTAAGAACATGAAAGATTTCACAACAAACTTAAAGCCAAGATTGCACAGAAATCAACACAACTATACCAATCATTGTACCCTCTTGAGAAGCAATGATTGAAATTGCACCCTCTTCTCTAACCAAGAAAACAAACCACTACATGTTAGTGTTTTCAGATCTATGCTAGGAATAATTCAATCTATAGAGATCTAACAAAGCTAAGCACAGGATGATAAATAAGGAGGAGTAGAAGATACCCGGAAGTCAAGCACAAATGTTCCAGTCAAGGTACATCAGATGAATGACAATGAAGTCTACTTGTAATGAGACATAATCCTGATTCAATCAGCTTGATCTTCAGCACTGTATCCAATGACTGAATATGGAGTAAAGAACAGATCTCTGATCTATCCCAATGGATGCTACTTATATCAGACAAATATGCTGCGATTTGTCCTTTGAAGTATCTGCCTGTAGCAGACTTGATATAAAACACGATTTGTTCTCATTCGGACTTGGTAGCAGCTCCGAGTATGATGCCCGATCTGTATATTTTGGATGGCCGAATTTGACTTGCCGAATTCCTAAATTCGGTTCTGCTAATGCTGATCAAACTCGCATGTCCGAATTCACTAATTCGGATGTCAATGGAGACATTGAATTTGCTCCTAAATATCTGCTCCGACTTGCAGATGGAAATTCGAATTCACTCCTTGATTTCGCCCTGCAATGCACAGAAGTCTTTACTCAATTCGAAACCGATCAGCTATACAAAGAATTCGCAACTTCAAGCCTTGAGGAGGGAAGACACGTTATGTTTTTGGTGCTTCTCTCCTTTGGATTCGATCACCTTATATATGTGATGAATTCATCCACAAGGAGGCCGACTTGGACTCATAAAATCCATTTTGGTATTAAAGCCAAGAGGCTGACCTTGGGCCCTTAATTAATTCTTTCAACATATATATATATCGATTTTGGTGATAAACAATAAATAATAAATATTGCCAATTTATAATTATTATTTATCATATTGATTTATTGCTTAAACAAGAGGATGTTTGCCGAAAAGGCCATAATATTAACACTCCCTCTTGGACTTGAGGCAAAAATCAACCCAATGATCTCCCTCTATCACCCTTGATAGAGATGCCAAAACATAACCAACATGGATTCCTTATCCAATGATGCCATAGCTCTCTCATCTATGATAGCAGATCTCCATCTACTGGACATGATAAGAACACATATGTTCTTCATCATTCCAACCATTCATCTCATATCCATATGAGAATCATCTTACTATGGTAACATCAAGTCATTTGATGCCTACCAATCGGATGTGGATTTCCTAGATCCACGAGTCTCCACAACCCAAGAATATCAAGTCCATGATATTCAAGGTAACATCAAGTCCATGATGTTTACCAACCATAAGTGATATAACGTCCATGATATCAAAACATCAAATCCATGATGTTTTCAATCAATTTGTGGATTTCCTAGATCCATGAGTCTCCATGACTCTTTTGAATATCAAGTCTATGATATTCAAGGTAGCATCATGTCCATGATGCCCTATCACAAGACTTGTAGATTTCCTAGATCCACTTGTCCTCTAGACTTTAGAATATCCATGATATTCAAGGTAGCATCAAGTCCATGATGTCATATTACAAAAGTTGTGGATTTCCTAGATCCACTTGTCCTCTAGACTTTAGAATATCCATGATATTCAAGGTAGCATCAAGTCCATGATGCCATATCACAAAAGTTGTGGATTTCCTAGATCCACT
>MU226230.1:826682-841395 GCA_018584345.1 Thuja plicata
ATAACCAAATGAATCTTATAAACAAAATCTTATCTTATGAATCCACATAAGCATAAGAGTAACAATTATGATCAAATAAAGTGTTCACACATAGAACCATATAATCTCAGCCATATGAAGTAAAGTACGATCCATTCATGCAGTAAGCCAATAAAGTATGCTTCATCCATACATGCTAAAGTATGCTTCATAATAAATAACCAATGAATCGAATATTATTCTCTCATAGAACAAGCATAAATCATCCATAATGAAGACATACTAAATTAATCCAATATGAAACATTGCACAAAACAGCTAGTGTAATGTATACCAAATAGATAGCTATGTAAGTTGTCACAGCTGTAACTAAGTCCAAGACAGATATATGTCAATGCATATAGAAGAAAAACTCCCTCTCGATATGCAATAGACTTAGTTTGCAAAAGAAGGTAACTTCCCTCATACATACCAGATTATATCCTTGTCCAATGCCAATGTAAAAGCCAACACAAACCAATGCTGTCAATGTACCAAAGTACTTCCTTCACATTCATAAATAGTCAAATGACAGTTAGCAGATAAAGGATAACATATGCCAATATTTTAAGGCAACATAAAGTGTGCTCTTACACATAAATTTGAGTTTCAATACATGAAACTGTTATCTAGCTATACCAAAAACAATATAGTCTCAACTATATGTCACATATAGACTCAGCCATAACAATGAAGAAGGGTAAGCTAACATAAGCCAAGTGTTATGCAAAAGATATGTGACAACACATAGAAGTAAATGCCAAGTAGTTTCCTACATAGAAACATATGCCAATACTTATGAACCAGTCAATGAGCAAGTATGCCAATACCAATGAACCAGTCAATATGCTATATGCTAATAAGCCATGCCAATAAGGGATGATCTTACACATGTAAGAGGGAGAGGTAAGTGAGCCCATGATTAAAATCCCTCTTAATCTTAGATTCCCTCCAAGGTATTTTGCATATTCAACCTTAATGCAAAATTTAGCCCTACCTTCATATATACAACCAAATTTAAGCCAAACCCCCAGTTGCCTTAGTTTTGAAAGAGTTAGACTGAAATTCCTAGATCTAAAATGGACCTTTTACTCTACCAACGCTCTGATACCATGTTAGTGTTTTCAGATCTATGCTAGGAATAATTCAATCTATAGAGATCTAACAAAGCTAAGCACGGGATGATAAATAAGGAGTAGAAGATACCCGGAAGTCAAGCACAAATGTTCCAGTCAAGGTACCTCTGATGAATGACAATGAAGTCTACTTGTAAGGAGACATAATCCTGATTCAATCAGCTTGATCTTCAGCACTGTATCCAATGACTGAATATGGAGTAAAGATCAGACCTCTGATCTATCCCAATGGATGCTACTTATATCAGACAAATATGCTGTGATTTGTCCTTTGAAGTATCTGCCTGTAGCAGACTTGATATAAAACACGATCTGTTCTCATTCGGACTTGGTAGCAGCTCCGAGTATGATGCCCGATCTGTATAATTCAGATGGCCGAATTTGACTTGCCGAATTCCTAAATTCGGTTCTGCTAATGCTGATCAAACTCGCATGTCCGAATTCACTAATTTGGATGTCAATGGAGACATTGAATTTGCTTCTAAATATCTGCTCCGACTTGCAGATGGAAATTCGAATTCACTCCTTGATTTTGCCCTGCAATGCACAGAAGTCTTCACTCAATTCGAACCCGATCAGCTATACAAAGAATTCGCAACTTCAAGCCTTGAGGAGGGAAGACACATTATGTTTTTGGTGTTTCTCTCCTTTGGATTCGATCACCTTATATATGTGATGAATTCATCCACAAGGAGGCTGACTTGGACTCGTAAAATCCATTTTAGTATTAAAGCCAAGAGGCCGACCTTGGGCCCTTAATTAATTCATTCAACATATATATATATCGATTTTGGTGATAAACAATAAATAATAAATATTGCCAATTTATTATTATTATTTATCATATCGATTTATTGCTTAAGCAAGAGGATGTTTGCCGAAAAGGCCATAATATTAACACTACAGAACTTGTTCTATTACGAACCACATGACATGTACTAGAATAGTAACCAACTTGCTTTGCAAAATGCAACAGAGAAGTAGGTTCTTATAGTGAGTGTGCTTCAACATCTTGTCAATAATGCCCATGCTCAACCAGAAATGTGTAAACCTAAATTACATTTTGTTGGTTGTTCAAACTGTGTGTTGTATTGTTCTAGTAATGTCAAAAAATAGTCTCAGAATAATTCAACAATGAAAACCAGTTGAAGATCAAGGTAATGTAGAAGGTCCAGCTTAAAGTCATTGTCTCCAACCTCTTTATTGATGGTGTAGGGAACATAATGGACATACCCAAGATTTTAGCATGAACTTCAAAATATCTCTTTTTGGATATGAAGCCAAACTTTTTCACAAATATCGAATTCAACGATGTTGCTCATCATGGAACTAATTATGCTTGTAAAAATTGCTCAATTATGCCATGAATTTGGCATTGGATGCTTGGACTCTGTTCAACAAATCTGGTGTCAAAATCAACTTCATTATGCATTGAAATTGAAACTGAATGTCATATTATTGGAGAGGCTATGTCAGTTTGTAACGCCCCTGGTAGAACAATTAACTCAAATCCACTAAAATTTTACAATCAACTAAAATCTTAGCTCTTTTTGATCACCAAGATCCCAATGTGGACAAGGTAAGAGCATACGAAGATTAGAATGACAATTAACACAAAAAGCAACTTTTCGGCAACTAGCCAACCAAATTACAAACAATATCAAACTAACAAATCGATTAATGCCAAACTTGCAGATAATGATATTCAAATTCTAATCATGCCAAATTCGCAAATAACAAATAGAAATGCATCAAAGCCAAAATGGCAATCATCCAATTCTACATCAATTCCAAAATGGTAGATAATGACATGCAAATTAATGGGATCAGATAGTGAACCATCCAATATCTTTTTACAATAATAACATGGATCTGGCAGTAAACCACCCAAAATCTTTAACAATATAAATAATAAGCATCAAAACTATGATTTATGATGTAGAAATATCATAACCCAAAATAAACAATCAGCTTTAGGGAACAATATTAGCATTATTATATTTGTATTGATTGAAATGGAATGATGCAAACCTTAGAATGTAATATCACTACTAAAACTCCAAAATGTTGCTAATGACACTAGTCAAACAATGGGAAATACTCTACTGTATGATCTAAAAACCAATTCTAAACCTCTGAATCATAAATCAATGTTGAAACTTCAACATGCAACTATGTTAAATGTTGATAGACACCAGTATGCTATTGCTGCAATGGACACCATCCAAAATTGACGTGCAATTGTTAATTCTAACATGCAAACCAATATGCGACTGTTATGATGAATAACACCATCCAAAACTGACATGTAATTATCGATATTGTCATGCAACTGAATACTTAACTATAAAGACGCCCCCTGATTTTTCTTTTGAAAATTTACCAAATGAACTTAACAATATGAACTTATATTTGATAGTTTAGTGCTGTCATAAATCTGATATGTCCTTTTTTAACATGCACTTTGCTGCTCATACCAATTCCTTGATAATTACATATTCAAATGAAAAGTTCTTTACACTATATCGATAGTTTCATGAAAGAAAAACATGAAATACCTCAAAATAGGAGCCAATAATAAACTTCACAGTCTGATTCATGAATTTGAAAGCAGACAGGTCTGCATTTGGTCCAGAACAGTCTGCAACAGCAATGAACTACTTGTTACCAGCCACCCAAACTAACCTTGGTCATTCATCAAGGATCACCAGCGTGAAGGTACATTTCCAGCTTGTTTAATCACCACTGAATGACACTGTCATATCCCCTATTTAAGCCGGAACTATCTTTATTGCTATTAGCTCTTTTGGTTCCCCAAGAGCTAGTTAGCAACACAAGGGGGTCCATTCAAGGGGGTGCACTAGTGTGCCACCTTGACTTAAGTAGGACCTATTTTATAATTTGAATTTGGGCACCACTTTGGGTTGCTGACTCTTGGCTTCTTAAGAATTAGAGTAGCATATTTAACTAAGCTTTGTGTTTGTTCATTATCATCATTTAAGCATATCATCTCTTTGTGTTCACAATTCCTGTTTGGGAATTTGTATTGGAGAGCAGTTTCGGAGGTGAGAGATCCTCCCTAGTCAGCTGGTTTCTCCAATAAGGTGAAGTCACTCTGTGACCAAATTGGACTAATCAAGCAATTGTAATTATTTGATTACTGATTATTAATTCACTTAATTAATAATAAGGTTAAAAGCTTATCATATAATTGATCCCAAGTGCATTAAATGATTATTTTATAAAGTTTGAATATTGGTACCTAACTTTGGAGGGAATGTAATTAAATGTCACATTTCAAATGCAACAAAAGCAAATAGGCTTTCATGTTATGAGAAGTGTAATCAAGAAGATACCTGGACGATTTTCTACTTGAGAATTATAAAAGCCAAAAGCAAGGGAAATTGACCCATTCCATGCTTTGTTATTTGTTGATTTGTCTGAAGAGATATTTGGCAGGGGTTTGCAGAAGAATTTGGCTTGAGGAATTGTGAATTTCTCCAGTTGTTAGCACTCTGAATTGGTGAGATATCTAGTGAATTGTGTAGATTGACTATGGCTTTATATAAGAAGCCATGATTGTGCTCAAAAGTATAGAAATTGGGGTTTGATAGAACATAATTACATTCAGATTGTTGCAGAGGGTGAAAAGACTACAAATAATACAAATCGTAGCCTTATAGACCTGCTTAGGAATTGATAAAGGCAGCCGTTGGGTATTTAGGAGCCACGTGAGGCAGGGAAGCATGATGTTGGAGGTTGTAGAGGCACGTTTTGAAGGATTTTGTGCTTCTTGATGCATTTTCTACATTGGTTCCTAAGAATTCCATCATTTGACAAAGCTGTGTTTCACCTTATGGCCTCAATACAAAGCTGCGATAATTTCCATTTTTTTAAAAAAAATTTCAAATAAGTTATATGTCCGTGCATTTGTTTATCATTGTATATATTTCAGCTTTTTGAATTGCGATAAAAGGAGTCATTGTGCTCAGTTTGGAAAGTAATTTGAGTTTCTTGCATTGAATTTATTCATATTTTCAAAATACCAAAAAAGCATAAAACTCTGAAAATGCAAAAAAAATACAAAATAACAACAATATCCAGCAGTGACATTTGAGAAGGGAAAGAATCAACAGGGTTCTTACATAGCGATACATCCAATCACATCCTACCAACTGATACATACCTTCTGCGATTTCATATAGTGCGATCATCTGATTACGCCATATACACAGGGGACGTAGATGTTCTTTTCACTCATAGAGATCATATAAGTCAAAGAGCACAATCATCATATTATTGGTGCTCAACCACAACTCTACACAGATTGGAGTCTTATCACATACAATCATGTGCTTGTTTTCATACATCTGAGGCTTACATACATTGCGCAATCATCCATCAATCAGCTTCACCGAGCGGAGGTGCTATATATATTGGTGGTTTGAACATACAGATCGCAGCCACAGAAGTTTCCATTCAATCTCAATTAGAATACCAACCAAAAGAGACTCGCTACATATTGTGGAATTGATCCGCAATCATTATCCGCGAATCACAATGTGGATATCAATCGTTGAAAGACCAGTCTTTTATAAATCTCTGATTGTACTGCATTTTGAAAATAAATTGATCTCTGATTTGTGGCTCACAATTTTGTCATTTATGTGTTTTTGTCATTTTTCAGTACTTGGGACATTTCAGTGGTATCAGAGCTAGTGATCTTGCCAGCCTGTTGGAAGAAGTTTGATGCTCCATGAGCTTGCGGTCTACTGGAAAAGGAGATACCATTTGTTGGATAGAATGGGAGAATCACATGCCAAAATGATGCCCTTGCTAAGGGATTTAACAAGGGGGACAGCTTCAGCTCAATGAGACTTTGACAAAGGGACAACAACAAATTGGTGAGACCCTCCAACACTTGGTGGATGGGAGAGAAAATGGAGAACACAATGGTCATAGCCACAACTCGGTCAATGAGAGATCACATACCCAGCAATCCCATACATGTCCCATGATGCCCACATTTCCTTAGAGGACCGAACAACATGAAGAACAAATGCCCCCTGGTGGAATTGCAAGAGATAATCAAACAAGATTGGATTGATGGAGGACTCAAACTATAATATCTCTCAAGGACTGCATGGAGTTGAGGATGAGATTTCCGACTACCAAAAATAATGGGAGCTTCAACAACAATCTCAAGAGAATGATTGGCGAGCTGAACCTCTCTTCTTTTGATGGATTCGTGAAACCGACGACAAGAGCTTGGGTGCAAAAGGTGGAAACATACTTTCAGCTTAATCCTATGTCCAAGGTTGAAGAAATCAAATTTGCAGCCCTGCATATGGAAGGAATCGCACATGAATGGTGGCACCATGGATTGGTCTCACTTGGGCATAACCAAACCACTTCATATGCTAACTTCACGGAGAAACCCATTGATTGTTTTGATGGGAAGGATCTAGAGCTCAATTTCAAGGAGTTGGCGCAACTGAGGCAAAGCAGTCTCGTGGATAGCTACATTGCAGAATTTCAAAGGCTTTCAATTTTGGTGACTGACATTTCAAAGAGGAGACTAATAGTGCTATCCATGGATGGGTAGTTGGAGCCTTTGAAGGGTTGGATCAAGGGCCTAAACCCCTGCATGCTCGTCGAAGCAATCAAGAAGGCACATGACATGGCTACCTCTTCTTCCTCTTCCAAGAGTTACACACACTCCAAGCCACCTTTCTCACAAAAGGACAAGGGCAAGAAGTCATTTCAAAAATATCCCACGATGGATGAGGCCACTCATCAAAAGCTTAGGAGGAAGAACTTTGTTTTACTTGCAAGGAGCCTTGGGAACTAGATCACTGTTGTCTTGGCAAGGGGAAGATTCATTACATTGAGGTGGTGTTCGACAACAAGGAGGAATTCGAGGAACCTGAGGAGCAAGAAGAAGAGACCAATCATGTAGAGCAGATTGCCACACTTGTGAGGAAAGGAGGTACCGTTGTTGCACTTTCCGAGACTCCTCGATGCAGTGTATTCCAGGTTCATGGCACTCTTTAGGGGCAGCAAGTCATATTCGTGCTTGATAGTGAGGCCACACTAAATTTCATCAATTCATCTCTAGTCACCAAAAGGGGATTGCACGTAGTAGAGCATGAAGGATTCGAGGTCAAGGTGACGGGAGGATCTTTTACTACCTTGCAGACATTTGGTTCTACTACTAAGCATCACCATGGGGAACTACACAGTTACAAATGACTTCTTCGTGGTGGATTTGGATGACACAGGCGTCATTTTGGGCATCTAATGGAGGGAGACACTCGACAAATACACACAAAGATTCAAGAAGATGGAGTTCTCATTCAAGGTTGATGGAAAGGTGGTATTGCAAGGAATGTCCACTGGAGGTCCAAGGGGGATTTTTGGCCAAGCGCATGGAGGCAATTTTCAGACATGATAAGGTCATGCTATTTCTTTACTATTCCTTGTTAGTTGTTACCCTCTACCTTTTGATCTTTTTTTAAATCTGGTGTTAGAGTAATTGTTAGCAATAATTTTAGTATAGCAGATTGGTTTACTTGCAGGTTGTATTTTTTTTAATATTCTGAAAATACTAAACAAAGTGAAGTACAACATTCCAGTCATAAGCTTAACGAACCAGCAAAGGCCTACCTTGTAAGGTTTCACATTATCTTCAATGACCTATCCAACGTGGTTGTGACCCAGCCATCCGGAACCTTGGGAGTGATTATTTTTGCTCTTTCAAGAGAGGGATTTGATCTCCATATCCTTGTCGTTGTGTCGTGTCAACAGCACGGTCAACAGTTCCAACCTCTTGCATAGGCTCTCTAAAGTCCATAAAGAAGAGCCCAAGTTTCATTTGATTATTGGAATTAGTACCAAAGGAAGAAGAGAAGAAAAATTGAACTGAGCCCTCAAAATCGTGCCCGATTCCACCAATACCAGCAGATTTCCCCTTGAGGAATGTTGGCTAAAAATTTTGTAAGCTACTAAGACCACCTTAAAAAATTGTAACTTTAGACAACGGTATAATGAGATAAATCTCTCCTCTCAGCAATAGGGGAGGCTCCCTTCTTACCGTAGGTGGCTTCAGCAGGATTTCAACTGAAATTGAATAAGGGTGATACTTCTAATCCTTCCCTCTTTCTTTAAGAAAAGATTCACAAATAAAGACAACTTATTAACTCTACAAAGATCACCTACTGCTACGATAATACCGGTGACATAGCAATTGACGTTAGAACAACTCCTAAGGCAGCAGTTATAAATATATTTGTTGAATTAAAACAAGGGCCCAAAGTCTTTTGCAATTAATCCTATTTTGAGATAATGAGAACTAATAGTGAGGCTCAAAGTCTCTCACTAATAATTCTGAAATTAAAAGAAAAAATACTCAAAATTGAAGCTCAAAGTCTTCAATTCCCAGTATTCACAGCCACTACTATTATAGCAATTCTCCTCCTGTAGCTCAAAGTCTCTCAAAAGGTGAATTGAAACCTCCAATGATTTACACAAGTTTAACTTATGAAATGATTTCAAGAACGATTGAACAATGCAACATAAGAACACACCATTCAATCCTAAGATTCGCAACACAAAGTTTGGAAAATCCTGTTACTTTTATTCACCTTTTGATAATTCGTACAAAGAAACACAAAGTTTTCACCACACAAGTTCTCAAGTATAGCCTTCTTGCTAAAACAAAAGATGGTATTTACAATGAACTCCCTCCTTTATATAGGAAAAGAGGAGAGAGAAAAGTGGAGAAGAAAGGGGAAACCCTCAACCACTTTGACTTATCCAAACCTTATCTCTAACTAACTAACTTTGACTTATTCAATGCTGCAGGACCTAATGTCCTTACAGCATGATTACATGAGACTACTTTACATATTTTCGTGCAATCTGTCAAAGATTCCACACTTTTACAAAATACATAATGACAGCATCTAAGTGTCTGACAAGACATGGCATCTATTTGCATCATCCTTTTCGGTCTTCATGCTGCTACAGGATGCCCGATGAGTGATGTGTTCTAGTTTGGTGAAAGCATCTCGAACCGAAGTATGAACCTACACCCTTGATTGTTCTGCATCATAGTGGTGATTGGTGGGAAGCATCTTTGTTTCTCTTTGTTTCAGTCTTGAAAGCATTCTATATGCTCATTATTCAACACTTTTCACCTCCTTGTCTGGCTCCATCACATGGTTGCTCTTGCTTCATATGCCTCTGCAACTGTGGAATTTGTAATTCAGTCTTTGAAACTTAATCACATGTTGGGAAGAACATTATATGTCGAGTTGCGAAGAACCAAGCTTGAGGAAGATCACTTCTTTCATTTGCAATAGTATGGGGACAACACGAACCTTCATTTATTTGAGGTCATAAAACGACACAAAAAGGTGGGCTTTTTTTGACGGGTTTGCATGTTGGACATTATGAAAGAGGTGGGTTTTTCAATCAATAAGGCATATTGGGAAGAGCTTAGTATTTTGGAGCTACTGCACGTATGCAGACAACAAGCTTGGAGTTTTGATATATGGAAGGTGTATATGGGTAAGTGTCCAATACGCAAGGTGGGAGTTTTTAGAACTATTTGCAGCTCGTGAATGGACGTGCTATGTGCATAGTGGGCTTTTTGGAAGCATTTACACATTCTGGACAGCAAGTCCAAAGAGATGTGAAAAGTATTTTCAAACATGAATATGTCATGCGCATGATAAACTTTTGTGAACACTTGCATATGAGGTCAAACAGTGAGTTTTTTTTTAGCTCCTTTGCATATGGGACAGCACTTGGTCTCTTCTTATTCAAAATGCAGATATGGAAAAGTGGGTTTTTTATGGGCTGACTGCATAAGGAATAGCACTTGCATATTTACATGCTCTTTTGGGAAGATCACCATAAGAACGGGGGTTTTAATCCCGAATGCATATGAGAATAAATTCCATTCTCATATGCAACTTAGAAAAGATGAGAGAGAAGAAGAGAGCATAGCATATTCAAAAACAAAAATGCAAACAAGAAAAGAGAAAACAAACATTTTACTTCTCTTGAAAGCAAAGGGAAAAACCAAACTTCCTCTTCAAAGCAAATTATGGAAATGAAATTCGAATTTGCAGATTAAGGGAAATTTACAGAGTTATATAGACCCTAAAATTGACAAGTTCTTGTGAAAAACAAAGCCAATATCAATGGTCATAGTTTGGGGAAGGACAAGTGTTCACCATGCATCAAAATTTGCATGAAAAGAGCAAGAAAATGAGAGGAATTCTTCAAAAACGTGGCCTATAATCATGGCATTCTTTTCTCTTTTGAAAGAATCAATCAAGACTTTTCTCTTTTGAAAGAATCAATCAAGAACTGAATTTCGAAATTAAAAACCAAGGCAAAAACGTTTTTGAAGAACATCTTTGAAACTTATCTTAACTGCAGAAATTTTGGGCATGCATTAAATAGGGAAGAAAGAGTCTCTGATTGAAATGCCACCACAGCAAGCAACTACAGCTAAAACCGCACCAATTTGTGGAGGAAAACTGTTGAAAAGACTCCACTATGTCCTTCCTGGAGAGTTATCGCAGCATGTGGAGTATTAACGTTTTAATGAAAAACGTTCATGTATTCTTTATAAAAAAAAACACCGCCATGTATTAACGGGTTGCATATATTACTTTGGTAAAGATAAAATGCCCGATAACTATTAGTTATCTATAATTTTGATAAAGAAGACATGCTTTGCGGTAAAAACAATAAATGTTTTTAATAAAAATAAAAGTAAACGCCATGATTAAAGAAACCGCTCAAGGATTATCGCATGTTTCTCTTGGCATTTGATTATGGCCCGATAACCATTGGTTATCTGTGGTTTCAAAGAAAAAGAACACATGCCGCGCGATATGTATTTGAAAACATATGCATATGCTTAAGTATATAAAAACCACGCTTTAGTTCTTAAGTGTACACGGGTTGGGCAAAATGTATTTCAAACATAAATCAGCGCCATGCTTCATAAGTCATATTCCATTTTAATAGAAAACGACGCCTTAAGTAAAAAGATTATGCTGCGGTTTTTAAATGAAGAAAGGCATGTGTTTTCATTATAACCAACGCCTTTAGTGGATGAAACCGCATAATGTTATTTGCTCATAACATATGCTATCTTTATGGAAAATCGACGCCATATCATATGAGTCATGGGCCTTCAAAAACCACCGCATTTTAATATATAAATGCTCAGTTTTAAAGAAGACTCCCACCCGTGATTTTTTAAAAAGACTCATAGTTTATATAAAACGTTATGTTTTAAGACAAAGAATTATAATTACAATGACTACACATCGTTTATTCCGCATAAAGACATATATATTGAAAGATATAATTATACTTTAGACTTTTTTGCTTTTTTTTAAAAACTCCTTATTTATTCTATAAAGCCATTTATATATACTTCGAAAAATATATATATAAATTAGTCATTAAAATTTTAAAATCATACTATCATATATTTATAAAAAACATATGTTTATATATTTTAAAACCAATGTTTATTTAGACTTTTTAAAATAAGAAAGTTGTTTTTAAAATGTATAAAGTATAATCGATATTAGAATAGAAGCTCTTCCCATCATTGTTTGATAGAATAACGAGAAAACTTCATGATTTTATATGCGACTTTAAACTTTTAACAATTTGATATGCAGATATGATATAAAAACCATGCTATCATTAAAATTCTAAAGCAAAACTTAAAAAGAGTGACGCAAAATTTTAAAAGAGTTTAAAATCTATTTCTCATATAAAATAAGTCTTCATTTTATTCACCTGACGAGAAAAAGACCATTCTTGAACTTAGAAGGAGGTACGAACTGTCCAAAAACCAAGCTACAAGACTATGACCCGAACGAGAACAAAAACAAGACGCAAAGCAAAGCAAAAAGAAAGACAAAAAGACTGGATGTTTGCAAGGAGTAAAACGAACAAGAACCAAGGGATAACTGATCCTGTCAAATAGAACTTCTTATAAAACAGCAACACCCTTAGAGAAAACTCCTACCAAACGTTAAGAATTGCGTAGGGTTGCCCCAATTTTGGGGATTCCAAAATTGAGGACAACAACTGGCTCTGACTGGGGAACATTTCTCGTTTGCTCTTCCAAACAATGAGAAGTGCAGAATCCAGAATCTCCAAGTGCCTTTATCTACTCCATTGGGCTATAGAGTCAGGCGACCAAAAACACAAAACTAAAGGATGACGCGGCCGATGCAAAGCACCTAACAAAACACAAAACTGTGCAAGCGCACTTATTGAAAAACAAAGAAAATCTACCTAATTAAAACTAGCCAACTTTTGAACTTTTTGGATGAAACCATTTACTGGCTCAACAAAATAGCTACCTTTTTTCAGCAGCTTGCAGTACCTTGCATGTTCACAGGCAACTTTGTACAGATGAACCACGAGCAACTAGAGCAATGATGTCAATGCTTGATGTAACACCTCTTGGAAGAAGTGAACAAATTGACCTTCTTGGGATGAATCATGTGTATTGCTGCTCCAAGATGAGTCCATAGATCCAATCTGCTCCTGTTGAACTACCCATGCTTCTTTAGTCCCTTCTTCAATTGTATCTCCATGCTTAGGTACAGGTGGAACATCTGATCTTTCGTTGGCCTCCAACCAAGCGAGATGTCTTATGGGACATCCCCTTGATTGAACAAATTCTGAAACGTTCTTGTTGGCTGCAACTTGAGTGATTGGTTTTTCAATCATGACAATCTCATGCTCCAAATAATTTCCTTCAAGCGATGAATACATGAATGCAATGCATTCTTCAATATGTTGTTCACAAACTTCAAATTGAGGAGAATTACCAACAAGATTTGAGCAAAACTCTTCTATAGTAGTCATGAAATGATCTTCATCGAGTTTGAGGGCAAGCCATTTATGCAAAGCATATTCAAGTTCATGACCTTGAAACACAAATGCATCCTTTTTAACTTGACTAGAACCTTCATGCATGTCCATATTTTCATGTCTAATGGCATGATTGTCTTCGTTCACTTGAGCATCAGAAGAATGAGTTGCATCTTTCTTATTTTCGTCAATAGCTTTCTGAGACTGCATGAACCAGAAATAAGAGTCGTCAGCTATGTCTTCTTTTTCTTGGAAGAGTATAGCAAGATCATTGTCCTCAGATTCAGGATACTTTGTTGTTGCCTTCACTGATGGTGCTTCAATAGCAAGCTTCTTTGGTGATGAAAACAAATTTTGTTGATTCTCAAAAGCAGAACTGTGAGCAACATTTAGAAGAGGTTTTCTTGGTACATCCTTGTGAGGAATGAAGAACATATCTTGAGCTATTTGTTTTTTGAGAGCAAGTAACTCATTTGCCAACCTCTGCACCGCAAGATCCGTCCTTGTCATGGAAGAAAATGAATCGGAAGAAAGATAACTTTCTTCAAACCCATTTGCTTCAATTCTTATCTGCCCAGCAAGAATAAGATCATCTTCAATTCCAATGGCCAATGTTTGAGCAGCAGCTGGAATCTTTCGTATCAATTTGTTGAAATGAGCCACAAATTCACACATAGGTACGTGAGATGCCTTCTTCAGCTGGGTGAGTTGGGCCAACAGGGCATGAGCATCTTCAGGCGCCTTAAACCTTTCTTCAAACTTGGCTATGAGAGTAGCCCAGTTTGTGATGGTCTGTGGTGCAAGATGATAAAACCAATCATCAGCTACACCTTGGAGACTTTCCACGAACAACCTCACAGACACGTCCTCATGTTCAACACCAAGAACACCGCACGCAATGTAAAAGGCAGCAATATGTTCATCAGGATGTTGCTGTCCATATCCGGAGAACTTTGGAAAATTCTTCCGCGAGCCATCAGGAAGAGCATGTAGAGGTAGAGCTAGATTCAACGGACCAAAAGCATTTCCCCAAGGACCTTGGGCCATTTCCATGTCCTTTGTAAAAAGTTTGAAAAACTACAAGAAATATCAAAATGATGGAATAATTACAATGGATAGGACACAAGCATACTTCAAACGAAAGCATGAGGCTTCCGAATGCGTATTGTGTCCCTAGTAGATCAACTTTTTTTTTTTTTTGATGGAACGTCGTTTAGTTTTCTCCTGTAGAACAAACGATTAATCTTTTTCTCTTTTTTCAGAAAAAGATTGCAAAGTGTAATTGGTAACAAAAACTTGGAAAAACAACAACAAAAGATAAAGAAGCAAAGGGTCCGTTAAAGGCACAAAGTCCTCCGTTGCTTCTCCAGGACGAGAAACTCAAATAGAAGCTCAAAGTCTTCTCAAGTGAACTTCTTATCAACCTTGTAATAGTGTTCAGATCCCTAGCAGAGTCGCCAAAAATTGTTGGCTAAAAATTTTGTAAGCTACTAAGACTACACTTTACAAATTGTAACTTTAGACAACGGTATAATGAGATAAATCTCTCCTCTCAGCAATAGGGGAGGCTCCCTTCTTACCGTAGGTGGCTTCAGCAGGATTTCAACTGAAATTGAATAAGGGTGATACTTCTA
>MU226230.1:842727-855459 GCA_018584345.1 Thuja plicata
TATGAGGTCAAACAGTGAGTTTTTTTTTAGCTCCTTTGCATATGGGACAGCACTTGGTCTCTTCTTATTCAAAATGCAGATATGGAAAAGTGGGTTTTTTATGGGCTGACTGCATAAGGAATAGCACTTGCATATTTACATGCTCTTTTGGGAAGATCACCATAAGAACGGGGGTTTTAATCCCGAATGCATATGAGAATAAATTCCATTCTCATATGCAACTTAGAAAAGATGAGAGAGAAGAAGAGAGCATAGCATATTCAAAAACAAAAATGCAAACAAGAAAAGAGAAAACAAACATTTTACTTCTCTTGAAAGCAAAGGGAAAAACCAAACTTCCTCTTCAAAGCAAATTATGGAAATGAAATTCGAATTTGCAGATTAAGGGAAATTTACAGAGTTATATAGACCCTAAAATTGACAAGTTCTTGTGAAAAACAAAGCCAATATCAATGGTCATAGTTTGGGGAAGGACAAGTGTTCACCATGCATCAAAATTTGCATGAAAAGAGCAAGAAAATGAGAGGAATTCTTCAAAAACGTGGCCTATAATCATGGCATTCTTTTCTCTTTTGAAAGAATCAATCAAGACTTTTCTCTTTTGAAAGAATCAATCAAGAACTGAATTTCGAAATTAAAAACCAAGGCAAAAACGTTTTTGAAGAACATCTTTGAAACTTATCTTAACTGCAGAAATTTTGGGCATGCATTAAATAGGGAAGAAAGAGTCTCTGATTGAAATGCCACCACAGCAAGCAACTACAGCTAAAACCGCACCAATTTGTGGAGGAAAACTGTTGAAAAGACTCCACTATGTCCTTCCTGGAGAGTTATCGCAGCATGTGGAGTATTAACGTTTTAATGAAAAACGTTCATGTATTCTTTATAAAAAAAAACACCGCCATGTATTAACGGGTTGCATATATTACTTTGGTAAAGATAAAATGCCCGATAACTATTAGTTATCTATAATTTTGATAAAGAAGACATGCTTTGCGGTAAAAACAATAAATGTTTTTAATAAAAATAAAAGTAAACGCCATGATTAAAGAAACCGCTCAAGGATTATCGCATGTTTCTCTTGGCATTTGATTATGGCCCGATAACCATTGGTTATCTGTGGTTTCAAAGAAAAAGAACACATGCCGCGCGATATGTATTTGAAAACATATGCATATGCTTAAGTATATAAAAACCACGCTTTAGTTCTTAAGTGTACACGGGTTGGGCAAAATGTATTTCAAACATAAATCAGCGCCATGCTTCATAAGTCATATTCCATTTTAATAGAAAACGACGCCTTAAGTAAAAAGATTATGCTGCGGTTTTTAAATGAAGAAAGGCATGTGTTTTCATTATAACCAACGCCTTTAGTGGATGAAACCGCATAATGTTATTTGCTCATAACATATGCTATCTTTATGGAAAATCGACGCCATATCATATGAGTCATGGGCCTTCAAAAACCACCGCATTTTAATATATAAATGCTCAGTTTTAAAGAAGACTCCCACCCGTGATTTTTTAAAAAGACTCATAGTTTATATAAAACGTTATGTTTTAAGACAAAGAATTATAATTACAATGACTACACATCGTTTATTCCGCATAAAGACATATATATTGAAAGATATAATTATACTTTAGACTTTTTTGCTTTTTTTTAAAAACTCCTTATTTATTCTATAAAGCCATTTATATATACTTCGAAAAATATATATATAAATTAGTCATTAAAATTTTAAAATCATACTATCATATATTTATAAAAAACATATGTTTATATATTTTAAAACCAATGTTTATTTAGACTTTTTAAAATAAGAAAGTTGTTTTTAAAATGTATAAAGTATAATCGATATTAGAATAGAAGCTCTTCCCATCATTGTTTGATAGAATAACGAGAAAACTTCATGATTTTATATGCGACTTTAAACTTTTAACAATTTGATATGCAGATATGATATAAAAACCATGCTATCATTAAAATTCTAAAGCAAAACTTAAAAAGAGTGACGCAAAATTTTAAAAGAGTTTAAAATCTATTTCTCATATAAAATAAGTCTTCATTTTATTCACCTGACGAGAAAAAGACCATTCTTGAACTTAGAAGGAGGTACGAACTGTCCAAAAACCAAGCTACAAGACTATGACCCGAACGAGAACAAAAACAAGACGCAAAGCAAAGCAAAAAGAAAGACAAAAAGACTGGATGTTTGCAAGGAGTAAAAACGAACAAGAACCAAGGGATAACTGATCCTGTCAAATAGAACTTCTTACAAAACATCAACACCCTTAGAGAAAACTCCTACCAAACGTTAAGAATTGCGTAGGTTTCCCCCAATTTTGGGGAATCCAAAATTGAGGACAACAAGGAACCATCAGTTTTAATTTTAAGGAAGTTCCCAGGAGGAGGAGACCACTTACCAATATGAAACACCTTCCTTCTAGGTTGCCCATGGGAATAGCTTCAAGCATGGTAAGAAGGGGCAAAAGCTAGATTCAAAAGATTAGCTATATGGATCCAAAGAAGTCAATGGGTCTTCAACACAAAGCTTTACCTTGATAGTTTCCTTAATCATGTGTTTTATTTTAATCTAAACTTTGATGACCTCTTTTCTTTCATCATAAAAAATAAGGTGATTCCTTTCCAACCAAATTGCCATAAGATGAAAGGACCAAAATCCCATGCCGCTGAAAGGAAAGAGGCTGAAGCTGGTGGTTTGCCAAGGCTATTCCAAAATTCAGTCAAGGAGGTGGGATCAAAAGCCAATATGTTCCAAATTTGCCACCAGGAACTCCAAAGACTAGCAGAGAAAGGACAACAAAAAAAAATGATTTGTAGTCTCCTCATTTTTAACACAAAGAAAACACATGGAAGGTCCTTGAAACCCTCTCTTTTGTATGTTCTCCCTAGTGAGGGACATGTTTTGACTCAACAACCAAATAAAGAAATTGCACTTAAGCAAACTGAACTTATTCCAAACTTTCTCCCATCCAAGAGACTCCACCTATCTACCATTCTAAATCTCCATAGCCTGGTACCCAAGCTTAACCGAATACTCACCTTTAGGGTTGCGGCCCCAAGAAAGAGTATTTGGCTCTTCCAAAGGACTACAAAGTCTATTGGTCAAAATAGAAACAAGAGTCTGCCTATTAGCCACAACAACTCCCCTAGGCCAAGCAATTGGATCTTTCCATCCATTGAGTAAGGATCTCCTCGAAGCATTCTCACCTAAAATCTACAAAGCGAGCCCACCCTATAGCCAAGAAAGTATCATGAAGAGGCTGAAGATGAGGGTAGGAAGATATAATAGGAGGATGATTGTCTCAAGAATCATCTGAAAATAAAGCAATGTTCCCTTGATTAGCAATGCAAAACAAACTCTTTTTAACAATTTCAACATGTTTTTTCAAAGTATCCCAAATAATTTATCCTTTTCCACTCAAATCCATGCGAGGAATGTCATCGTCTTCCACCCCTCCTGGATGCATGGAATTAAGGAGCTGAGTCCAAGGCTTCCCAAGGATCTTATTCTTACACCATCTTCAAAATATCTTGGCAACCAAGGCTTGACAATTGAGCTCAAAAAGACAGAGACCCAAACCACTTAATTTCTTGGAATGGCAAACATTCTCCCAACTCAAAAGACTCCACTTTTGTGACTCAAGATTACCAACCCAAAGAAACTTTATGGAAAGAGAATCAAAATTATTGAGGAAACTTTTGGGAGAAGATGGAATCAAAAAGTGGTAGATATGTTATGCCTGGAACAAACTTCAAGAGAATCACTCTGCTTGCAAATGATAACAAAGGGAAGGTCCAATGGCCTACTCTCATGCAAAATTTATCAAGAATCTTCTTCTAGTGAACTCTTCAAAGTTTAACAGTAGAAAGAGGAACCCCAAGGTAATCTCCCAATTTGGAAATGAAAAATATTTGCAATTCTTTGTGGAATAGCCTCAGGAGTATTAAACAAAATAGTAGATTTACCTTCATTTATTTGTTGTCCTAAAGTTGTCAAATACATATCCAAAATGCTTTTAAGTTTGATTGTCTCATTTATTTTACCCACGTCCATTAAGGTTGTATCATCCACAAATTTGAAGTGTGTGTGTGAACTAAGATTATGAGTGCAAGACCAACCTTCACTTTTACTTGTTAGTTTATGATGCTTCACCTATCTACCCAAACCATCCGCCATCAAAAAAAACAAGTAAGGAGATAAGGGGATCTCCTTGTCTAAAGCTTCTAGAAGCAGAAAACGAATCTGAAGGTATACCATTGATGAGAACAGAGAAGAAAGTAGATCTCACACATCTCATTACAAAGCTAAACTCAAAAGCGGCCAGAATTTTATAGAGGAAGGGCCAACTAACCTTGTCATAGGCCTTAGACATGTCAAGCTTGATGAACATGGCCTTCTCTTTCGACTTGGCCATAGAATGAATAACTTCGGCAAAAATCACAATACCATCCAAAATCTATCTCCCTTAAACAAACCATCCTTGTTCAAGAGAAATGAGAGAACCCAAGCATTTCTTTAGTTAGTCAACAATAATTTTTGAGATTATCTTATAAGAAACATTACATGGAGAAATAGGTCTAAAGGCATCCACAGAAGAATTCCCCTCTTTCTTAGGAGTAACAGCTAAGAATGTAGCATTGATGGATTTGAGCATTTGCTTACTGCATTGAGATTCTCTAACTACCTCTAGCAGATCCCACTTCAAAATCTCCAAAAAATACTGAAAATTTTCAATAGCGAAGCCATCTGACCTAGGAGCCTTACCCTTTTGCATTTGGAAGACAACTTTTTCAAGCTAAGGATATAAGAACCAATAGAAAATTATTCACCTCTTCAGAAACTTAATGCAGAATATGATCAAGAATAAGCCTTTCTTCTTCAACAACTTGGGTATCTTGCCTATTAAATAAAGAGGAGAAATAAGAAATGGATTCCTTGGAGATTGTCTGGAAAGAGAATAATCTATCCCCATGAGAAGACACCAAGGACCCAATAACATTCCCACTTCGACGTCCTTTACAAAATTATGAAAGGAAGTGTCCTTATCTCCCTCCTACTGACAATCCAACCTTGATTCCTACTTCCAAAATATTTCTTCTCTGAGTCACCATTTAACCAACTGCCTAGAATATAAAGCTTCATCCTTCAAAAGCTCTATAGACAAGCCTTCTCCCTTAATTTGGAAAGTGATCCTCTCGAGTTGCTTTTGAAGAGCCAACTTTTCTTGAAAGACATTTCCAAAAGAAAATTTGTTCCACTTCTTTCACTTATATTTCACAAACTGAATCCTTTTAGAAAAGGAATACTTTATAGTCCCATGCTCAAGCTTCCCTTTAAACCACTAGTCCTTGACTAAGTTAAAATATTGGAGTCCCGAAGCCACATAAGTTGGAACTTAAAAGGAGGATTCTTTGGGGAGTGAAAAGTTGAAGAGGAAAATTTAATAGGCCAGTGATCAGAACCCTTCCACTCCAATTTTTTTGAGAAAGAAGCTCTACTATTGCCAATTTAATGAATTGACACCAAAAAAATCTATCAAGACATTCTGAAATTTACTGATCCACATATTCTATTAATCCAGGTGAAAGTACCATGCCTTGGAACCATGTTAACCAAGTTAAGAAAAGACAATGTTCTCTCTTAACAAGGAAGAGGAAGGTCCAAGACGATTACTACCTCCTTTTTCCTCATTCAAGCTAGTATTAAAATCTCCAGCTAGAATCAAGGGAAAAGAAAAGACAAGAGGTCTAACAAATCTAAAATGAGACCAAAGCACAAACTTACTAGTGAGATCAAACGGAGCATAAACATTTGTGCGCAAAATAGTATCTCCAATGTAAAAATAGGAACACATCAAGGATATAGAATTTTTGCTCCCCAAGCTCCAAATTAGGGTGAAGTTGTGGGGATACCATAGGCAAGACAAACCTTCCGCATTGCCATGAGCTCCAATGTACAAACACTGACCTCCAGGCCAAATTCTGGATGAGAAACTAACCATGTCATCCACTTTTTTCTTGGATAAAAAAGATCTCCAACCTATGTTCACAGATAAGATCCCAAGCAGCTTTTTGTCTAGGGATGCTACTCAAACCCTTTGCGTTCCAATATAGAACAATCATTTCAATTGGGTAGAAAAATGATTGCCAATAGTCTTTATGGCACCCGTGTAATGTCCCATTTGGGGATATTCCTAAATTTTTCCCTAAAATCACAATTCCAGTTAAATAAGAAATGTAATACATCTTAGAACATGAATCTACCAATTGAAATGCCCTTTTACAAGATAAATCTTGGTTTATGTCCTGCATACAAAATTAGTCATTGGAAATTGGCATTAAATCATACGCGAAGATAACATCTATTTTGACTAATCATCAGTATGCATCATGATATCATATAAACACTACTCATTAAAAACCTAATTAAGGCAATAGCCACTTCAATGTGGCTTCCCATAATAATCTTATTAGGAATTCATTGAAATGTTTGCAAACTGCAATCTCGAGATTGGTCGCCCTTAACTGCAAGAGCATGGAAGGTGGGTCACCTATCCATCCCTCAGTTCACCTTGCAGGCTGGCTGTCCTCCTCAATCAAGCCCAAGAGCATGGATGGTCAGTCTTCCATTCCAACTCTTAGCCCACAAGCATGGAAGGTTGGTTGTCCATTCCATCTCAGGGTGGCGTACTTGATAAGAGCATGAAGGCTGGTCTTCCTTCACCTCTCATGAACTCAGAAGGCTGGCCGTCCTTCCTATTTTGCAATCCATTTCTCTAAATTCAGAATGGATTATTATACAAATCTTCCACTACATGTTAATAATAAAAAGAAGCACTTAGCATTTAGATTACTCACAAAGATCACTAATTTCTGCAAGTATCTCTGTGGCATGAACATTTAAAAATATGCCTATAATTCTCCTACATTCACAGATCTATCTTTCGGTCTAGTTGCTGCTAAAATATATTTATTTCTGCTCTTACTCAGTTCTGATTTCCTAATTCCTTTCTTTCTTTTTGCTTTATCAATCAATTCCTTCTACAAATGAGGCTTTCTCCTTTTATGCCTTCAACGGTGGAAGGGTCATAACCCTTAAGTTTGAAAAGATGTAGCCTTTGCATTGAAGTGCTGCCCTCCACGAATACTAATCACCAAATGACCCCCGCTTTGTTGAGTGTTATGGATAATTGATATTCATAAGGATTGCCAACCAGCTTTGCCGAGTGCTAAATCAATATTAATAAGGGATTGCTGACCAGCATGTAATAGTCACCCCTTTCCTTGGTGAGCATTCCTCCTTACTTGGTATGTTAGTGATTTTAGTTGTGACAAATTACTATTATTGTCTGTTTCACAATATATATTATTTTTGTCTATTTCACAATATATACATATAGTCCTTTTCCACAAAGTACATTCCATGTAATCGATCATTGCCCCCAAAACTAACACAAGTTTGCCTTCCTCATCCAAAAGGGAAAACTCAAAAGAGGGAACCACATTATGTCCAAGTGCCTTCTTGAGATGAGACACGTGGAAGACATTGTGCAAATTGCTACTCTCACGTAGCTCCAACTCATATGCAACCTCTCCAATCCTCTTGGAGATCCTAAATGGGCCATAAAATCACAGCATCAACTTCTCCAATCCACTCTTTGTGAGAGTAGACTCCGTGTAAGGCTGCAATCGTAAGTAAACCATGTCTCCTACCTTAAATGCATGCTCCACAATATATTAACAAATACCACTTATTATTTGCTTTTATTTGGAGCAACATTAGGTGCACCTTGCTTCCCCTTTCACACTCAATTTCATGATCGTATCTTACTATGTTGTTACATATTTATGACATGATGATATATTTACAGTATTACATGATTATGTGGTTTTACTTGATCACATATTCCCCCTCTCCTCCCAATCCTTGGATCCTTTATATGTAACTAATTAGAGGGGGAATATACAATCACAAATATTTCTTTGATGAGTATGGTTGTGTGAATAGCTCAAAATCATGTCCATTCTAGATTAATCAAATTGTTTCTTTCGATTTAGGTAGAATCCCATTATGTCTACTCTAAGTAGGATCATATTTCCATTCTAGGCAGAACCTCTTATCCTTTTTACTTTTACTTTTATTAATCATTAATATTTTTAAGCAATTTGTACTTTGTGCCTTTTAAATGCTTGATTGATGTATTTGATTAACAATTTTTGGTTTAAAGTAAGTTTCAAGATGGAGCACTTAAAGCATGGAGAGTTCATAGAATAAACATTCATAACCATACTATTTTTATGAGCATCTAGATAATTTACTTTCATGTTGGTCTGATTGCTTGTTTTATGTTGATATGCATCCTAATAGTAGTTCACATCCAAGTCAAAGTGAGGGCAACATGTAATGGTCAAAAGAGCATGCCTTACACTTTGGCCTTTATTTTGAGAACTTTTTTATAGACACGTCTTTTTTGCATGACCAGTGTATAAGTGGGGTATTCTAATGTAAAAAATGATAAATAACTTGAGCTTAACTTGATTTATTTGTAATTTTGTATACATCCCCACGTACTAGTCTTTATCCCTAGTTCATTCATTCCTTTACCTGATTCAAATTTGTGGGATATAGAACTAACACATACTAGTTTCACAATACAAGAAAATTATCCCTAGTCTTTTAAAGTTACCTCTAAAGTCTAGCCATTATACATTGACTTGAGCCAAGAATTTATTAAATTGTGTCTTAAGGTGTTGTATTTAAGGAAAAATCCTAATTCATTTCAAATCATGTGGACATTTAAACATCTATCTAGGAGCTCTCATCGACATTGCATCATCATATAGAGAGCACTTCATGGAACATGAATATTGCTACATCAACTTACATCGTCATAGGCATTATCACATTCTCACTTACTTTTTTTGATCCTCTTCACCATACCATTAAATTGACAACAAGAGTTTGACCAAAGGAGAACATTCCTTGCCCAACACGCTCCAAAACAATGACTATCAATGCTAGATAGACATAAGTTGTAGATATGAAGATAAAATGTTTCAGACATCAATTTTTGTGAAGTCCGTATCCACACACAATAGTAAACTACAATATCAAACAAGATTTATTATTTTTAAGATGGTCATCTTATAGTCCTTTTTTTAACACATTGACAAATTGATTTGAGACATCTCATATAAGTTTATAACAAATGTAAATCAAATTCCAAGATATATAATTTTATTTATTTTACAAACATTTATTTCAATAATCAAATCAATCCTCACTCATTAATTCTAAAATGTATCTTTATTTATATTAAATTATTAAATACCATAATTTAAGTTTCAAATACAAAACGAGAATTTGCCTACTAAAAGATATATCATAATTTTTTTTTTGGTAACCAAGAGAAATCAACAAATTAGCCCAGCAACTTGCAGCTTAGCTCTTTGATTGGGCGAGCTCCCCCTGTAACCTCTCGAGGAAGAGGATCAGGGCCGAACTAGAGGTAACCACCAAATCAATCCGAACAAAGAGAATCAATCTCAAGACCAACATGGAACAAACCCAAAGCCCTTAACCAACTACACCGCCCATTATTATAACTTTAAAAAAAAACTAACTAGTGGAACTCAAGAATGTGGTCAGGATCTTGTGGACTGTTACACTTAGCCATCAAGAACTGACATAAATATCAAGATCATGGCACTATATAAAGCCAAAATCATGGTTTGCTATTGAATCGTACAGACTCTTGAATCTTCCCCTAGAGGGCACTCCTGCATCTATCTTTTGCAGTGTATAAGCCAGTACATTTCAGTCATTAGGTAATATAGATTTATGCTATTCCAAACAGTAGTTTATCAATGCAAAGGGAGAAGACCATATAAATTCCAGAGAACATAACATCAACTCTGTAAAATTTGTACTAGAACATAAGTCTTTCCAAAATTGCATTCGATTCCACATGATGTTTACCAAATAAAAATATAACATGAAAATGATGATAATTTTACAACAACTAAGACCAATGCATTCTTACCGTAATCTTGTAATGGAGACCACTTCAAAGGTGGTGTCACAGGAGATAAATCAAAGCTCAATTATTTCTCTCAATTTATTATATACAATAAAAAAAAAATAGAGCAAAAATTATAAGAACCTAATAATTTAGTGAAAATTAATTACTTTTCTTAGTTAAAACTGTTTGCAGCCTGAATCAAATCAGAGTTTATCTTAGTCTCTTCCTGCTCCTCGTTCAATTGAAGATACCCTCCTCTCCTATATACTGGATCTGTATATTCTTTTAATTTATGGTTAAACTAAATTTGACTGACTGACTTTACTTCTCTGCTCTTCTGAAAGTATCTCCGTACTGTCTAGGATTTAGCAACTTGTAAAATAGTTTAATCAAATTGAATTATTTATAATAATTTATCAATCAAAGAGAGAGGGTAAACCCAGAGCAACCCTGAATCAATCTGTCTGCTTAAATTTTAAAATAGTTGTGGATATATACATGCAGTGGCATGTTTTGAAATATTAAGCACCAAGTTCTGACATTTTCGGGGAATTCTATACAATATTTAATTGCTCCGAGCCTTTTGACTGAGGCCAAGTTTGTAGAACGAACAACATACAAACTTAGGCCACCAGAAACTGCTAGTTAAGCTATAATAATAGAACGGAGCTCTGTTAAGACAAATCAAATTAAACTTGACCAAAGTCCATTCATTTCTCTTTTCTTTAGATACAACAATCTAGAGGTGATTTGCTGTAATGATATCTTTTTGAACATACATAATTGATTTGAAGCTATAAGGCCTCTGTACAAACTTGTTTAATAAGGCTGGTGGCTTACCAAAGCCTAAGCAGAGCAACAAAGATACTATCACGCGTGTACTGATTTTGAATCAATGTAACAAATAGTGAAAGGCTACCCAATTTTTGTAAAGAAAACTTGAAAGTCGTTAGTGTCCTTGAGTGAATTTACTTGTAGAAGTAAACCCGTTCCAAAAGGCCAAGGTTCTTGCATTCACCTGCTTTTATTATACTGTCAAAACCAATATAATCAAGCCGCACACTTGTGCCTAGCATTAGTGGGGATTGATGATGGAATGATAAATGAGTACAGACCGATCGTAAACTCATATTTATGTAATTCATGGTCCATTAAACCAAATTGATCCATGCGAGCTTAAATTATGGTTGGCTTTCTATGATCAAACAAATGAGTACTAATCCTTTCATGATTTACATTTACTTATCCCAAACTTTCATCTAATCCTTCATTAAGTAGCAGTTTCTGCATCTCATTTTGGCATAGCATGGCGCTCTTCACTTTTAAAATAAAATTGAAAATCTAAGTAATTTTCCAACTGTTATTGGAAGAAGAAAGTTATAAACAATACTGCAAAAACAGGATAAATACCTGGGATGGCGCCTCTTTTTCATGGAAGTATATTCCCTGGACAAACTCCGCATTGGTATCGATTGTGCCATTTCGATTGGTATGGTTGGCAATCGAATGCAGAGCTTATTTCTGGTTTGTGTTGATGAGATTTTAATATGAGGCGGCTGGCTTAGGAAACAACATCATTTTCACACAGTGAAAGCCCACGTCATCAACTCAGTTACCCACATTTTCATTCCACCACGCCCTTCCAATGTAGTCGATGCTTGTGAAGCCCTGCTTTACCCATATCACAGGTGGCGCTTTTCATTTTCGTTTTACCGTGATTTTTCCCGCCTGTGGTTACTCCTCCCTTGTCGACACCATCTAGGTAAGTCCATATCACTTTGACATCGAGAGTATAAAGCAAGTGGACCGTGCCACCGTGGTATTTCAACAACTTGATCTTATTTTGTAGTTTGTTTGATTCACAGATTTTCTTAGTATTCAACGTCTCCACTGTGATCTTATTTTGTAGTTTGTTTGATTCATAGATTTTCTTAGTATTCAACAGCTCATCACATGGACTACATAGTTAATTTTCTTGCGACTCCTTTTTTAAAAGTTATGACAACATTGACTAGGAAAGGGATGGTATTCCAGTCCGTTGCTCACCGGCTTTATTTTTCCATCTATCTAGCATCATTTATTGCAGCAGTCCTTTCCTTTGATATAATGGCCTCAACCAGCTTCAACATACTAGTTGTTACTAGTTGTTAGTTAACCGCCAGGCCGAGCACCAGGCCACCGTCATCGAGACTGCTGGATCGATTGGAGGTAGTAATGTTTCTATCCTTTTTGATTCCGGAGCCACCAACTCTTTTATTTCTCCTTTCATAGTGGAGCGTTGCAGGCTAGTGGCAGCTAGACAGGATGTTAGTTGGGAGGTTGAGTTAGCCTCAGGAGCTAGGGTATCTGTTGATTCCATGGTGAAGGGTTGTCAGTTACAGATCAGAGATTTTACCACTTCCGTGGATCTTCGCGTCACACCTCTTGGATCATATGATGTTGTTCTTGGTATGGATTGGCTTTATTCTCACAAAGCCAAGGTGGATTGCAGACAGAAGACAGTAGAGTGCTTGAATGATGATGGGGTAACCGTAGTTATTTCAGGTGTACAGAGGCCTATATCCCTCCGCATGATTTCCGCTATGCAGCTTAAGCGGTGTGCACGGAAGGGATGTCAGTTATATGCTATTACCATCAGTGATAGAGAGGAGGAGTCAGAAAGGGAAACTTCCCTTAATGACC
>MU226230.1:857297-873486 GCA_018584345.1 Thuja plicata
CGGTGGATAGATTGACTAAAGTAGCCCACTTCTCACCCATACGTACTACTTTTACAGCACCTGCAGTAGCACAGGTATTTTTGAGAGATATTGTTAGACTTCATGGCATTCCACGCACGATCATATCTGATAGAGACTCACTCTTCACTTCATCTTTTTGGAGAGAGCTTCAGTCCGCTTTGGGCACCAGGCTCAATTTTAGTACAGCGTACCACCCAGAGACAGATGGTCAGACTGAGAGGGTTAATCAGGTATTAGAGGATATGCTACGCATGTATGTGATGGATCATCAGGTTAGATGGGAGGAGTACCTACATTTAGCAGAGTTTGCCTATAATAATGGGCACCATTCATCTTTGGGTATGTCTCCATATCAGGCCTTGTATGGTAGACCTTGCAGGACACCATTGAGCTGGGACAGGATTGAGGACAGAGTATCCATTGGTCCAGAGTTGGTCAGACAGATGGGGCAGCGACACACTGCTACGCGCAGCGCAGACCCACATTATATATATAATATATTACGTTATAACTATTCACTGAGTAGTTATAATATAATATATTATATAACTTATATTTTACATTATATTCCAAACAAAAGAAAGGAGGGGCAACGACATACTGCTAAACGCAGTTCTTCATATCTGCGTCTCCCTTTTAATGGAAACCATTGAGTATAAAATAAAATCAGCACTTTGCAACAGCAGAACCGCAACAAGTATCAATGCGTTGATTAAAGCATGTCAGTATACATGAACAGATATTGCTAAAAATCAATCGCTGGGTCTCATGCCGCAGCTTAAACCCCAATTCGTTCTTCTTCCTTTTTCTTTAAAACAAGAAGCATAATAAAAGTATAAAACAAGCAGTTCCTTCTGTTGAATGAACTGTTAAATTTAAAGCTATTTCATCTGCAACCTATAACAAGATACGAGCCGCTGTAGCCATTTAATGGCGATTTTATTTTAGAAAACTAAAGCACCAGCAAAGTAAAACTTAAGAAATCGATCTATAATGCAGATCTGGAAATGTTTCATCTTCATTAACTGAAGAGGAACACTTCTCATGCTCATGACAGCAGCCGGGAGAGTTTAATAACACAATAGAGACTCTCTTATGGAGAAAAGAGAACTCATATTGTGCATTTCTTCAGCCCCTTTAGATCTGAAAACAACTTCCATACCAGATCTGGCCTTAACAATCTAGGGTGAAACATAGAAGATTAGAGCAGAGAAAGAAGTTTTTTTTAGAAAACAAATGAGTATTCTAGGGTTTCTTTCCTTTTTATTAAGACCCAAACCCTAATTTCGAATTAGGGTTTGGTGGGCTCCGCTTTCTCTTATTCCTTTATTACTCATTTCATGTTAATTGCTATTAAAGTAAATTTGAATACTACTTTACTTTGTAATAAGAGAAAATTATAAAGTTAGTATAATTTAATTCTTTTCTCCATCCATTGAATTACATCCATTATTTATTAATAGGTGTTTTAAAATAAGTTCAGTAATTGATTTAGTTTATTTATTCGTATTTAAATTATCGCTTGGGGGATTAATTAATGTCGTTCTACTTAGAATTATTACAATTTCATCTTAGAAGGATTAAGCAACGTTACTTATATAAACGGATTAATAAATTCTATTTTAATAAACTAAGTTGCTATGCAATTAAAGTTATGTTTGTAAGTTGAATTAGTTTGCATATTTAAATTAGTTTATACAAAAAAAAAAAAAAAAATTGTTAATTGTGTTTTTGCCTAGATTATTTTGGGCATTACATTTTGGTATCATGTCATAGGCATAATTTCAACATATTTAAACAATCTAAATAATGCTATTTGTTTATAATTTTATTCACTGTCAAAAGGTAATGAGAAAATTCACATTTTAAAAGTTTAATTAAAAGAAAATTAAAAAAGCACATGGTCGTCATTTATAAGCAGCATTAAAAAAGCATGTCATGTCATTTGTACTAAATGTACATTATAAATGTATTACTCATTATTTATATTTTTAATAATAATTTATTTCTTTTGTCCTATTTACTATTTTGTTATGTTATATTATTAAAATAATAAATAGGTTGGTCATATTTTTTATCATTAAATAATACTATTTTTTCTAAAGTATACATATGAAAATTTAAAGTTAGAAAATAATCAAAATTATTTTTCTTTTCACCCCATTCAATATATCAAACAAATATGTTGGTTGCAAAATCAAAATAATTATTAAATTATAATTTAAAAAATATATTATTATCCATAAGTGTACATTATACAAATTTATACAAGACAAACATTATATTTTTCTCGTGTCCCATCATATTATATCATCTATTATAATGTTTTAGCTAAATACATTTATTACTTTTTTTTTAAAAAAAAAATTTACATTTATTCTATTTTTATAATAATTTAAATTTTATAATAGATTCTCAATGTTCATGTTATGTTGTTTGTCTTAGACTTATGAAAAAATGATTTGATTAATATTCTTATTTAAAAGTTTATTTTTTGTTTTCCTTTTCATTTTAGTCTTTCAATTTTGCATTTTGACAAGATTTCCATCCTTACAAATTTGTTCATACTCAAAATCACAACTCTATAATTCTAGAGTAAGTATTCAAACTCTAGAGTAAGTATTCAAATTCTAGACTCGTGGATTTACATAAAACAGAAAAGTAAGTGTGCATCTTTTGACTTCTGAATTTCTACAAAATTAATTTGGTGCTTTTGGATTCCTTTTTGGAGTAAGGTAGCTTGGAAAATTTAAAACCTCCCTTCGCACACAAATGATCCTTTTCAATTCACATTATTTATGATTTCCCCATAACTTCTTTCACAAGTTACAATTAATTATGAAGATAATGAACTTTTGTTCAACATACTATTCAAATATTCAATTTACATTATTTTCTTTTGGTGCCAAAATATGTCTTCTTATTTCTAAATGATTAGTGTCACACAATTTGTCCACACTACCTTAAACACATTCTCATTTCACCATATCTTATCCCTAAAAACATTACACAATAGGCGGGAACTTTGACGCTTGCGTCTCTTGTTGTTGGTGTTGAAGTTTTGGCATCGGGTAATAATAGCATTATTGAACAAATAATCCTAGAAATTTGTGCCCAAGGTCTTTTATGAACTATGTCTTTTCGTACACTTGATGTTGTTTTATGACTTCAAAATGTTTGAAGTGCATGCAAATGGTTAAAACAATTTACTTTGAAAAGCTATTTTGTTGTTGGGAGGGTTCCAGTGAGAACATGCTCCAAGATTGGGTTACCAAGACTTAGGCCCCTCATGGGGTCTGTCTTGGTGGCATCCAAAACCTATCCAAACATTTTTTTTTGTTTAGCTTTGTTGAGCCTAACCATGTTCGAGTCATTTTCTAATATAGGCCTTGGTATGTTTGGTCTTCTCTACTTGTGTTTCAACCATGGTCACAAGACTTCTTTGTCTCTAATGACAAGAAGCTCTAGGTCACTGTCTAGATTTTATGTCTCCCTTAGCCTTGTTGGCCTTTTTTGCAAATGATTGCCCAATCTATTGGCAAGGTTGTTTGTGCTAAGCCTAACAAGTTTTGTCATGCTCGACCCCAGAAATGGGTTTGTGTTGAAGTTGATTTGTCTCGTAACCTCAAGGAGATGATTGATATTCAGATACGAGATATTTGTCACACTCAACCTATGCTCTATCTGAACCTTCCCATTATTTGTTTTTTTGTGCCAATTTTCAGAGTAAAAGATCAAGGATTGCCCTCTGGCTACTTTGTGGGTTAAAACCCTGCCTAAGGAGTCAGACCATCTGCAACTATTTAAGACCCTGAAAACAACAAAAAATTTGAACACGTTGACTTGTAAGGGGAAGATTTCCTTGTCCACCAACCAATAAGCCACAAGACTCAGTTGCACCACAACTGCAACCAGTTTTGTCAGCATCAAACCTTCTTGAGAAAGGAATGGAGCCTACAACTCCTGCGGTTGTTAAGGGTGTTATTTGTTTGTCTTGTGTTTGAACCCCTCAACCAACCTTAATGCTTACCACCCACCCGGGCACTCTATATTGCTCTCGCGCCCCTTTTGGGTGTGCAAAGGATGACGATCATGCTCCAGAAAAATACATGGTACCTTACTATTGTAACGTAATCACACATTACCCCATTGCAAATGGGGACCCCCCATTTTTTGCTTTATAGGGTTTTGTTTAAGTGTTTCAGTTTCAGTCCCTAGTCTCTTGTTAGTGTGAAGTTTAGGAGTATAGTCAAAGTTTAGAGTTTTGCTAAGTTCAGAAGTGTCGTTAAAAAGTAAAAGAGAAAAAACATGACCAAATGAGTATTTAGACACCATAGAGGTGTTCAAAAGGGTCAAGGGATGAAGATCAACATTGCTTGAGGTCAATTCTGATAACTACTTTTTAGGAAAAGTTTTTTTTTGCTTTTTCAAAAGTTTTATTTTTGGCACTTATAGGCGAATCAGGATTTTCTTTTTTTTTTGCCTACTTTTTGCTTTTTCCAAATTTTTATCTTTAAAAGTTTCTATTGGGAAGGCCAAAAGTTGTGTCTGCAACTGAGAATCATGAAATTGCCCCAAGTGTAAAATTCATGTTTTCAACACCAAATTCGTCTGGGATTTCATGGAAAAAAAACATGAAAAAGTGGTTAAAATTTACAGATTCTAATCCAGGAAAAAATGTGAAAATTCATGGAAAATCATTGTTTCAATATCAAAATTATCTTAGAAAAGCCAGGAAAAGCTATGGAAAAGAACACTGATGGAAGCATGTTGATTACTGAAATTTTGCTGAGTCTAAAAAAATTTAAGATCTTCCAAAATCTAGAATCTCCATTATAATTCCTAGACATCTGAAACCACTCTCAAATATCTCTTTGACTTTGAGAGTATAAAGCATGTGGACTGTGGCACCGTGATATTTCAACAACTTTTATCTTATTTTTTAGTTTATATGATTCATAGATTTTTTTAGTATTCAATGTCTCATCACACAAACTACTTACCTAGTTAATTTTCATGTGATTTGTTTTTTTTAAGTTATGATGATGGGTGGTGTAGTTGATTTAAGTGTTTTGGGTTTGTTCCACACAGGTCATGAGACCGATTCTCTCCATCTAGATTGATCTAGTAGTTGGTTGGTTTAGGCTTAATCCTCCATGTCAAGAGATTATAGGGGGCTTGCCTTGTCAAAGAGCTAAGCTTCAAGTCACTAACCTATTGGTTCATCTTAGTCACCAAAAACATATATGATATCATATTATATTTGGAAATTAAGGTAATTAGCAATTAAATATAAATAAAAAAAATATTTTAGACTTAATGATTTAGGATTGATTTAGTTATCGAAATAAATTGATGAGAAGGATATATTTTCCACAACAAGTAAATTCATGATATTGTATTATGATTCGATTGTGTAGTTTTGAGTTAGACCATTGACACATGTTTCATGAGTAGGTGTTTGTAAGAACTTGACTATCATGAGAATGAATGGTACACTTGGCATTCAATGCATCTAGGTGGTGCATAGAGGTGAAGCTTCCCAGGAGGTCAACCATTCCAGTACTACTCCAACTCAAACTCACCTAAAATTATATATCTTGAAATTGGATAAAATGTTTGTAAAATAAATAAAATTATATATCTTTGAATTTGATGTGAATTTTTTATATGGGATGTCTCAAACCAATATGTCAATGTATTAAAATTAAGGGGTATAAGATGATCACCTCAAAAATTATAGATTGTGTTTGATATTATAGTTTAGTTGTGTGTGTGACTATGAACCTCACCAGAATTTATGTCTAAAACATTTTACCTTGGTATTTACAACCTATGTTTGTATAGTGTTGATAGACATTGTTTAGGAGTTTGTTGGGCATGGAATGTTCTCTTTCGGTCAAGCTCTTGTTGTCAATTTAATGGTACGGTGAAAAAGGATAATAAAAAGTCAATGAACACGCAATAATGCCTATGGTGTTGATGTAAGTTGGTGTGGCAATATTGATGATCCATGAAGTGCTATATATGATGATGAAATATGGACAAGGGCTCCTAGATGCATGTTCAAATGTCCACGCCTTGAAATGAATCAGGTTTTGTCCTTAAATAAACCACCTCGGGACACAAGTAAATAAACTCTACGTTCAAGCTAATGTATAATTTGGTTAATTAGAGGTAACTTTAAAAGTCCATGGGTCATTTTCTTGTTTTGTGAAATTACCATTCGTATGCCACAAATTTGACTCAAGTAAAGGAATAATTGAATGAGGGATCAAGGCTAGTACTTACAGATGTATACAAATGGAAGTAATTAAGTTCAAGTTATTTATCAACTTTACATTAGAATATCTCCACTTATACACTAGTCATCTAAAAGAATATGTCTATCAAAATGGACCCAAAATAAAGGCAAAAGTGCAAGGTATGCAATTTTCACCATTGCATGGTGCCCTACTTTGACTTGCACATGAAGAACTATTAAGATACTTATCAACATAAAACAAGCAATCAACATGAAAGTAAAGTACTTAGATGCTCGTAAAAATAATGTGGCTATGAATGTTTTTTTGCATACTCTTCACGCTTTGAGTGCTCCATATTGAAACTTACCAAACCAAAAATTGCCAATCAAATACATTAATCAAGCATACAAATAAGAACAAACTAAAACTTGCTTAAAAATAATAATTTAAAAAAAATGTAAAAATAAAAAGGATAAGGGATTATGCCTAGAATGGAAATATGATCCTACTTGGTGTAGAAGTGGTAATATGATTCTATCTAAACCAAAAGAAATATTTTAATTCATTTAAAATGGACACGATTTTGAGCTAGTTGCACAACCATGCTCATCAAAGGAATATTTGTGAATGTACACTCCCCCTCTAATTAGTTACATAGAAAGGATCCAGGGAATTGAAGAGGAGGAATATGTGATCAAGTAAAACCACATAAGAATATACTAATGTAAAGGTATCACCATATAATTGTAACTGATCTAGTAAATGAAGAGCCCCTAATCTTGATTAATTGGCCTGAAAACCTAATCAAAAGCATTTAAATACTAGGCCTAATTATGTGAGTAAATCCAATCAACTTGCTTGCATAATTAAATAAATCCTCTAAATCAATCATCAACTAAAATTCCAAATCCTAACATCAAGGTTATTAAGTTGATAAATCAACGTCACTAAATAGTCCTAACCCTCTTTTTAATTAAGTGAACCCATTCAACACATGCGTGTGCATCAATTTCTAATTAAAAAGGGAATTAAAAGGAGGAAATTTATATTTTGTCTCATCCACAACCCAACAAACACAACTTTGACTAATCAATAACCTCTCAAATGGATGGAGCTCACATGGATTGAAAGAGAGTGCATCTCAACCACCCTTCGTGGTCAAATCTCAACCATTCATTCTCGTGGGATTCGTATAAAACCAAACCCTCTCAAGCTCATTTGATCATATCACAATTTCATAATAACATCATAATGCTAAATTTCATATAGGGTTTTATAGTGCATTGTAGAAAGCTTAAATTGTATAGTATTTCCTTTCTTAGATTACTTGCATCTCATTTAGCATAATGGATAAGGAATCTTAGTGGCATTCTTATCTTAGTTTCATCTTTCTACATTCTAGTTGCATTGTTTTTAGCAAGATTTTGGAGTACAGAATGTAATCTTTACATCACACTCACAATAAATCTTTCGTTTCGAAGTAGTCTAGTCACTGGTCTACATACTAAATCTGAGAGCAACATCAAACAAACCATACTTGCTTCACCTAGGAAGCAATAAGTCAGTTTCTAGTGGGTTCTTGTTTTGATTATTGATTGAATATCATGCTACTAACCCATGGATGTAAGGATTTATTGAAGTGTTTGTATTGCAGGTGCTAACCACTTTTCACACACACTTCTCTAGCGCCCACCGTGGGGCTCGAAATTCAGATTTTAGCCTCACTTCATGCTTATTTTTTTTATAATTTATGAAGCTCCATAGGATCTCATATGAGCTAGGATAGTTTATCGTACGATAATATGGACTAACCTTCTTTTATCGTTTCTTCATGTGAGATTTATTGTACGAGTATAGGTCAGGCTAACATTTATTGTTTTATGCAGTGGGAATTATCGTACGATAGACTCTCTCTTAAGGTGTTATTGTTTCACTTGTGGAGTTTTATTGTATGACTTTATGGTGAAAAGATCAAGCATTGTCTGGGTTTATTGTACCAAAGATAGAGAGCATTTTGGGGGTCCATTTGAATTGATTTTTGTTTTCTAACCCCTGATTTGGTTTTGCTGGTCTTCTAGTTTCCTGGTTTTACAACCTAACACATCTTTGTAGGACGTTTGGCAGAAGATTCTCTTGTCCAAGAGACTACTTGAGAACACTCTTTTGCAAACTACTAATCTACTTGTGCTTACAAGACGTTTTGAGGAAGATATTGATTAAGACTAATAATCTTTTGATATTTACAGGCTGCCTGACTTCACATCAAATAAACGATCGTGCTTCTTAATGTTTATTTAGGCATGTAGTTTAACTAGGTGATTTCTTGTGTGAGTAAGGTTAAGCATTAGGGGATTATGCTCTCTTTCATTTTAGGAAGATCAGAAATCTAGACGTATTTGAATTGCCTTAGGCAAGTAGTCTTTTGGGTAATTTTGAGTGTTTGGCATCTTTGGGAAAAACAAAGGGGAATGAGAGATTATGTTCTTCTCCTCTTTGAGGGAGAATCATAAATATAGACTTTCTCTTTTATATCCAATTTATTTCATGAATTATCTTTAGAGGGCCTTTCGGTTGAGGTAAAAAGATCCTAGGAATGACCCAAGTGAGGACAAGGTAGAAGGCAACTTTTCCACCTCGCTATAATAAAGTGCTTCCTTGAGAGTAAAATCTCAGAAGACTTAATCATTCTTGTCTTTCGATCACTTTGTTGATCCTTAGACATGCTTGGATGTTTGTAGAGTCGAGAGGCTTCAATATTGCTTGCGAGACTACACTCATTGCGGGTACTCATTATAGGGCTATAGGCCTCAATCTTGCCTTGCAAAAATATGGGAGATGGTTATGAACAAATGCCCTTGCTAGCACCCTTACATTAGACGCCACTCGATTCTCCTCCGAAAGTGAGATAATCCAAGTGCAAGGGAGATAGTAACTCCCACAAGACACTCACCATATCATGCCCCCATTAGCATTTGGAGTTGGCTAATACGAAATCACTAGACCCATTGCATGGCTAGCGGTGGTCGTATTTTGATTAGCTATTGGGTGTGTACCTAAGTCAACGAGCGAGGGTTTTCTCACTAAGCCAATTGACTATAGGGATAGAAAGTGTGTGTGATCTTCCCCCTCCTTCGTGTTTGATGTGTTTGAACCACCTTGAATTGATTCTTCGACTCCTTAATGATCATTTCAGCTTCCTTGAGTTGCCTCTTATGCTTCAACAAACCCTCGATATTCGCCTTAAGGATCCTACCCGAGCTGTTAGGATTCTTTAAGGGATCTAGGCTCTGATACCAATTGTTAGTCTTTAAAGGAACTGAGAGGAGAGGGGGCTGAATCAGTGTAACCACAAATCTGAAGCAATTATTAAGTATATTCCACAATAACCAACATGCAAAAGAAACTAATACATAGAAAATAAACACATAAACCATTCACACAATGTAGAGTCAACACACAAGATTGTTCCCGTGGAAACCCTTGTTAGAGGGAGAAAACCACATGTGGAATGGTATCCACAAATTTGACTAGTGCACCAAAGAAATTTGCCCTGTTAGGAGCAATTACAAACACCCTGCTAAAGGCATTCCCAGTTAAGAGTATATTTAGCCCGATTAAAAGCTAATACAAGTCCTGTTAAGAACTACCCTGTTAAGGGATTACAAACTCCTTCTAAGAGTCACCTAGTTAAAGGATTTATACTTCAGATCCTATTAAAGATCCTTCTCACCCTATTAGGAGTCACCTAGTTAAAGTATTTTACCTGCAAACCTATTAGGGCTTGCCTTGAGAGAGACCCAAGAATAACTGATATGATTATGACACTTCCTGTCTGACAGGTCCACTTCAATCTTGATCACAACACCTCCTTGAACATTCTTCAGCTTCATATAATCGCAATCACCTATTGCATCATCACAACGTTCACCCTAAATCTCGATTTCAACCTTATTTTATAATAACATGTTCAAGTTGGCCTTTTCCCTGAAACGTTTTACCCACCGACATAAAAATCAAATCCGATCGCGCCAAAATGCATTGGTCAAATCAATAAAGTCAACACAACATCTAACAAGTCGTAAACAAACATTAAATTGACTGGTTAGTTGATCTAACTGAACTTGCTCTACCTGTCTCTTGTTCTTCATGTCAGTGTTACTTCAATCTTCAATAACTTGCTCAATTCTTCACTTCAACTGATGTGGTTGTAGATATAGCTAGGAATGCCTTTGTAGATGATAAATGCATCACCACACATCTGAACTCGATCACAAACTCCAAATCGGGTCGCCTAAACCTTGCATACTGTCTTCTTCCCGATTGACTGAACACTTAGTCATTTCACCAATTAGATCGTTCAACACTATCAGTAAAATTGATCTTATGCTTCAATTAGATCACGTTGCCAACAATGACAACACCACAATACAAACTCGTGATCAGAACACATATCATCTTCACCAAATGCCAACAGAAGCGTCAATAATTAATTGTGTGCATGGCAATGCACCTCTCACTCCCACAATACACCACTCACTCCCATAATCCCCAAAATTTCAATATTTTCGCCTACTGTTTCAAATCCCTGTGTATAAGATTATTTTCATGAAGAACTTGTAAGCTAGCAACTGAAAAAGAAACCAAGTATATATGAGTGCTTTGAGAATGCAAAAATATCAATTAAAGAAACAAATATACTTGTAAAATCACCAAAAAAACCAAAGTAAAAAACAAAATTAATTAATTAGCCTTTGAATATGACCATTCTTAAAATAATTTTATTGCACAAGGCCTAAAACTTGTAAAATCCAGGTAGAAGTATGGAGTTTACCTAGTTGTCTCATAAAATGTCTTGCAACAACTTCTGAAGATCTTCTGTGATATTGGTTATGCAGCCAAATCACTACCAATGCAATACTCCAAGAAAATAACATTGGTAAAACATAAAATCAAACTACAACTTTTAGTTTCAACCCATTATACACCCAGAATAAAATACATATTCCACAAAATCTAGATTTGATCTGCTTCGTATCTAAAACAACACAAGAACAATCATAGACCTAGATCCTCAATTTTCAGTGTGCGGCTATTGTCATTCACAAAAATGTTAACTCAATTCAAATCCCTGTGAATGATGCAAAGTTTCTGATTGTGTAAATAATGCAAACCATTTAGAATTTGTCATGCCCAGCGCTTCACAACTTTCATGGAAACATGCTTTTGCTTCTATCGATATTGTTTGAGGGTCCCAAAGCAAAGTAAGGATTTCGATAAGTTAAAATAAAAGGGGGATAAAGAGATGGGAAATAAACAAGACAACTTGCTATTTGTACTTCAGATTTTTCTGTTAAAATCTAAAAAAAAAACAAGGAGAAAAAGCTAGATGAATTTTCATGGTCGGAAAAGAAAAAGGAAAACCAACGACACAACTATCTGGGTAAAAAATGCATTTCTAGGAGCAAAGGTCCCACACAAAGCCTATGAGATTAAATATAAAAAGTATGATAAGAAATCACCCACTCTCTTCAGTTTTAATCCTATATTACAACATTAAAATTTATTAGACTTTATAAACTAGTCTACTATATTTTTATAAAATCTTATATAATATTCTTCTATTATATTTATATTGAAATGCAACTTTCTATATCTCTCCTTGAATGCTGCCATTTAGAATGCAACATTCTATATCTATAAAGAGTGGGCAAAGTTTTTTCAGACCGCTTAGATTTATTATTATTTATATAAGTTTCATATATTGCATTCAATATTGTATTAGTACATTTGAATGGAAGCAAATTCACTTTCCAGCAAAACTGAAGAATTCGACATAGCAATAATGGAGTCTTAGGTATGTCTTAAATTTCTTCATATAAGATTCATATATTGCATTCAATATTGTACTAGTGCATTTGAATGGAATCATATTCACTTTTCAGCAAAACTGAAGAATTGGACATAGCAACAATGGAGTCTTAGGTATGTATGAAATAGATAGAATATTGCTGTAGATGTTGAAATTCAATTGGAATAACTTTTACAAGATGGTGTCAAAAAATATAGTGCTGAATTCAAATCTTCTTAAATAATTTTTTATTATTATAGATAGTAGAAAAAAACTAACTTTTGTAAGGTGGTGGAATAAGGGATTCTCTTATCAAAATGTTACCTAAGGTGTGTGGGATTGCAGTGCAATGCACCAGTTGTTGTTTTTTTATGTCCCCTGGTTTTAGAATGACTGTAAATTTGTAATTAAATATACATCTATTGAAATCCGTTGGCATATTACATAGCATTGTATTGTGTGGAGTGTAACAAGGGAAATGTCTTTTGCCATGCAGGTTCTCAAAGTTTCAAGAAAAAAGAGCATTTTTCGGCTTTGAAAAGTGCCGTCTTGGTCGAAAAGTTGACTGAGGATTTGCTGTCTCCTTACTTGTACACAGATAGTGCACATGAAGATTGGAAGCATATACTTGTACGCAGTACATACCACGCCATCGTGCACCACACAAAAGATGATAGGCAATTTGTAGGAAAAACACTTCTGCGTACCAAAATTTCTCACAATTTTCTCAGGATCACGCTTCTTTGACAGGCACCGACCGTGTTCAGACTGAAGTAATGGATCCTTCACAGTCTCCTCAACTTCCAGAACTGTTAGAACATTGAATTTTCGACCTGCAATTCCACAATTCCCTAAGCTGTGATCGGGGAAGTAAAATATTTACTCAGTTTGGCGATGGATTCTTCAGACGGCTCCCAAGGCTCCCGAAACCCTCATGTTGTAATAGTGCCCGCTTTAGGAATGGGGCATCTGATGCCAATGCTGGAATTATCGAAGCGCCTGGCCTCATCCCACGCCATATCCGTCACGATCATTACACTCAACTGCAATCTCAGCCCGCGCCAGCTTCCCGTCGCACAGATCTACCTCCGACACCACTCTCTCCCCATCCATTTCATCGAGCTCCCGGAGACGCAAATTCCCCCAGAAAAGATGAAACCAGTAGGCCTGAAAACAAAGGCCACAAAGAAATCTGTACCCTTTCTGGAACATTTACTGAAGAATTTGCTCAAATCGTCCCCAATCTCCGCCTTTGTGACAGACATGTTCAACACGGCGTTCCTAGACGTGGCAGCGCACTTTGGCATCCCCAGCTATATATTTTCGCCTTCGCCGGCTGTATATCTGAGCTTAATGATCCACTTTTCCGAGGTCGATCCGCGGGCCGAAATATCATATCCGGTGGAGATCCCGGGGCTCCCGCCGATGCATTTGTCCGATTTGCCGAGCAGTCTTAGATACTGCTACGATTGTTTTGTTTTTAACTGCTCGAATTTGAAAAAAGCTCGAGGATTTATCATAAACACCTTCAAGGAACTGGAACGGCCGGCTCTAGAAACCCTAGAGAAAAGCACTAGGGTTTATTTTAAGGGAAATGAACCGGCCGGCGTCAAAATGCCCGCCGTTTACCCGATCGGGCCCGTCATTTCACAGGGAGTAGTAAATGGCGAGAATCCCCCATCCGAGTGCCTGAAATGGCTTGACCAGCAACCAGATCGTTCAGTCATTTTCGTCTCGTTCGGCAGCGAGGCGGTTCTGCCGCCGGCGCAGGTCACAGAACTCGCGTTAGGGTTAGAAGCAAGCGGTGTGCGCTTTCTGTGGGTGTTTCGCGGGGGTGTTCTGCCACAGGGGTTCGAATCTCGCAACGCAGGGCGAGGGTTTGTGGAAACCGGCTGGGCGCCGCAGATCTCTGTTCTGTCGCACTCCTCCATTGCCGCTTTTGTTTCTCACTGCGGGTGGAATTCCAGTTTGGAGAGCATTTTGTTTGGGGTTCCCATGGTGGCTTGGCCGATTCAGGCGGAGCAGAAGATGAACAGGCTGTTGCTCGTGAATCAGTTGAGGGTTGCGATTGAGGTGAAGATGGAAGGGGATGGATTTGTGCCGAGGGAGGAAGTAGAGCGAGCGGTGAGGGAAGGAATGGAGGCAGAGGATTTGAGGAGGAGGATGAAAGAGTTGCAGGAAGCAGCAGATTCTGCCATTCGGCCACAAGGTTCTTCTCACAGCTCTCTAATGGCGCTTCTGTCCCAGTGGAAAGAGGGAGCTTCTCCGTTGCCTTGCGGTCAACAAACGCAGGAAGATCACAAATGTATACAGGAGTCGACATAGAATTTTTAGGAAAGAAAACCTTAAGGCCCCGTTTGTTTGACGGAATTCGAGCGGAATTGGCAGCGCAAATTTCAGTTTTGAAGGTAATCTGCCGTTTGTTTGTTAAGTTGCAAAACCCGGTTCTGGATGCCGAAACCCAGATTTGACCCAAAAATGGGCGGTGCGATCTTCCCACTCAAAAGGTGGAATTTAAAATGGAAACCGGATTTTCAATGTTTTTGGACTCCATTTTATATATTTTCGGGTTTGGAGTCTTCGTGTTTTAAAAACGTGGTTTGCAAATAGGGTTTCATTTTCCGCTGCCAGTTTCGCTCGAGTGCCATTCTTCATCTTCAAACACAGCATTCCAAAGGGTTTCATCTATTGAATGCCGTTCTTCATCTTCAAACACAACAGGGTTTCATCTGTCGAACGCTGTTCTTCATCGTGCGGAGGAGGAGGAGGAGGATTACCGTGAGTTTTATGCTTTAGCAGAATGTATTGTATTTGTGTTTAATTATTTTGTTGATGCTTCTTCATTTGGGTTTTATTAATGGTTTACCCATTTGTGCTTCATAATTTGTAGTCTTTCTTTGTGGTTGGAACTGATATCACACTGCAAAATAACATCCAATCTCCACTATTATGATCATTTCTTCACGAGGAACAATCTGGATCAAGTAATCTGTATGGTTGTATGAAGAAAACACAATGTGAAATGTCGACATACAATTTTCTGCGTGGATCTTGTCTTATATCTTGAATAATATCACATGCCTTGAGATGAACTATTGTCATTTTGTTCATAACTGTCACAAACCTCTTTCACAAATTCTGGAAACTAACTACCACTCCTTTACTAGTACCAATTTTACCCATTATGGAGGGAATGTGAACTCATTGTGAAAAGTCATTATAAAGGTACTCAAATAAAAAATTTCAAAATAACTTCTCTTTTCCATCATCATAGGTTGAAATTCAAGGCATCAGTTATGTTTAAATTGGTTTTCTGAATCTAGTTTCGAGGTGGTGGAAGCTGGAGAGCCATCACCCATATTTAGGGTATTTTGGCTTCCCAATGGTGATAGATTGTTATCAAATTGGGAGAAATAAAGGGGGAGGAATTGGGGGAAACAAAATGAGTTTTACACAATAAGAGATGAAAAGAATAATGTTGTGGAGGATGGTGGGAGAACAATTGATAGAACAATTCGTCAAGCAACCGGGTTACATTTTGAGCTTTCTTTTAGCATTAGAAAGTGTTGTTTAATTTCTTTATTTGTAGTTTTCTCTGAGAATTATAGAAGTTTATGAATCTTGCTAAAACTGTCTAGGCTACGTTTCAACTATTTTTGTACATGGGTGTTTTACTTTTAGAAATGCCTCCTAAATCCAGGAAACTCTTTTTGTTTTAAAATATTATTTTTCTCTCTATGTTGAACGAGCTAAAGTTCTCTCTAATCTGCGCATGTCTTAGATCTTGACTGGTATGATTAAATTGGAAAAAGCCTCATTTGAAAATGACATAAATGTTTGGGCCTGTTTAGATTTGGGGGAAAATCGTACACTTAAGAAATATTTTGATTTTTTCGCCTTATATCATTGATCTTTTTGTAGACATAACCAATAAGTTTGATTCATTTCGCCTTGACGTATTAGAGGTGCTCTTGTATATAAATCGGGTTGCACAATTCAGTTATGTCTTTCTATCTTACCATTAGGGTTTGCTTTATCTCCTGTAGTAGGATGAAGTTAAGAAAAAGATGCCATT
>MU226230.1:873586-884440 GCA_018584345.1 Thuja plicata
GTCGAATTCCAATTCCAATTTGAAATGTAGAACCAAACATAGAACATGGAGTGTTTAATTCCAATTCCAATTCGAAATTGTTGAACCAAACGCAGAAGTTAGAATTTGTCAGTTCCAATTCCGATTTTGAAATTGGCAACCAAACGTAGAAAATGGATTGACTAATCCATCTTCCAAGTCAACCAAACGGTCTCGGAAGATGTAAAACCGGAATTTCAAAACCCGATTTTGAGATAATCAAGTTTTGAGTCAAATTCCAATTCCCCAACCAAACGGGGCCTAACGGACACGGTTTGGCTTTCTTTCCTTTTATTTTATTTTAAAATTTAATAGCAATGCCTTAGTTTAATTGAATGAGCATGAGCGAGAAGGAGCTCGTTTTTCCTCTAGCATTCATCAAGACTCAAGGATATTTGATGTAATGGGAAAAAACTTATGTTATATTACTTTAAAAAGTGCTCACTTCAAGTCTTCTACAATACAAAAAGAGAAAAACAACTCAATTTGTAACAATGAAATCATTACATATTTTGATAAATGAAATCTCATTGTGCATAGTTTTTTTTATATAAAATTAACTTTTATTTAAAAGTATGATTTTTTTATAAAAGTATGATCAAAAGTTTCATTTTTGGCACTTATAGGCCAATCATTTTTTTTTAAATTTATTTATTTATTATTTTTCTTTTTACAAATTTTTATCTTTCGAAGTTTCTATTGGGAAGGCCAAAATTTGCGTTTGCAACTCAGAATCATGAAATCGCCCAAGTGTAAAATTCATGTTTCAACACCAAATTCATTTGGGATTTCAAAGAAAAAGCATGAAAAAGTGGTGAAAATTTTCATATTCTAATCTAGGAAAAAATGTGAAAAATCATGGAAAATCATTGTTTAAATATCAAAATTATCTAGGAAAAGTCAGGAAAAGCTATGGAAAAGAACACTGATGGGAAGCATGCTGATTACTAAAATTTGGCCGAGTCTAAAACAATTTAGGATCTTCCAAAATCTAGAATTCCATTATAATTCCTAGACATCTGAAACTACTCTCAGATATCTCTCTGACTTTGAGAGTATAAAGCATGTGGACAGTAACACCGTGGTATTTCAACAACGTTTATCTTATTTTGTAGTTTGTCTGATTCATAGATTTTTTTAGTATTCAATGTCTCATCACACAAACTACTTACCTAGTTAATTTTCATGTTTTTTTTTTTTCTTTAAAGTTATGACGCTGAGTATTGTAGTTGATTTAAGTGTTTTGGGTACTGATTCTCTTCTAGTAGTTGGTCGGTTTAGGCTTAATCCTCCATGTCAAGAAATTATAGGGGGCTTGCCTTGTCAAAGAGCTAAGCTTTGAGTCACTAACCTATTGGTTCATCTTGGTTACCAAAAACATATATGATATGTCCTTTAGTAACCAATTTATCATATTGTGTTTGGAAATTATGGTAATTAGCAATTAAATATTTTAGACTTAATGATTTAGGATTGATTCGGTTATCAAAATAAATTGATGAGTAGTATATATTTTCCACAACAAGTCAAATCATGATATTGTATTATGACTCAATTGTGTAGTTTTGAGTTAGACCCATTGACACATGTTTCATGAGTAGTTGTTCGTAAGAGCTTGACTATCATGAGAATGAATCGTACACTTGGCACTTAATGCATCTAGGTGGTGCATAGAGGTGAAGCTTCCCAGGAGGTCAACCATTCTAGTACTACTCCAACTCAAAATCACCTAAAATTATATATCTTGGAATTGGATAAAATGTTTGTAAAATAAATAAAATTATATATCTTGGAATTTGATGTAAATTTTTTATATGGGATGTCTCAAACCAATATGTCAATATGTTAAAATTAAGGAGTATAAGATGACCGCCTCAAAAATTATAGATTGTGTTTGATAATGTAGTTTAGTTGTGTGTGTGACTATGAACCTCACCAAAATTTATGTCTAAAACATTTTACCTTGGTATTTACAACCTATGTTTGTATAGTGTTGATAGACATTGTTTAGGAGTTTGTTGGGGGCATGGAATGTTCTCTTTTGGTCAAGCTCTTGTTGTCAATTTAATGGTATAGTGAAAATGATAAAAAAAAATCAACGCGCATGCAATAATGCCTATAGTGTTGATGTAAGTTGATGTGGCAATATTGATGATCCATTAAGTGCTCTATATGATGATGCAATGTGGACGAGGGCTCCTAGATGCATGTTCAAATCTCCATGCCTTGAAATGAATCAGGTTATGTCCTTAAATAAACCACCTCAGGACACAAGTAAATAATTCTAGGCTCAAGCTAATGTATACTTTGGTTAGTTAGAGGTAAATTTAAAAGTCCATGGGTCATTTTCTTGTTTTGTGAAATTACCATGGGTTAGATATGTATGCCACAAATTTGACTCAAGTAAATAAAATAATTGAATGAGGGATCAAGACTAGTACTTGCAGATGTATACAAATGGAAGTAAGTTAAGTTCAAGTTATTTATCAACTTTACATTAGAATATCTCCACTTATACACTAGTCATGTAAAAGGACATGTCTATCAAAATGGACCCAAAATAAAGTCAAAAGTGCAAGGTATGCAATTTTCACCTTTGCATGGTGGCCTACTTTGATTTTCACGTGAAGAACTATTAAGATACTTATCAACATAATTTACAAGCAATCAAGGTGAAAGTAAAGTACTTAGATGCTCGTAAAAATAATATGGCTATGAATGTTTTTTTTTGCATACTCTTCATGCTTTGCGTGCTCTACATTGAAACTTACCAAACCAAAAATTGCCAAGCAAATACATCAATCAAGCATACAAATAAGAACAAACTAAATCTTGCTTAAAAATAATAATTTTAAAAAATATTAAAATAAAAAGAATAAGGGATTATGCCTAGAATGGAAATATGATCCTACTTGGAGTAGAAGAGGTAATAGGATTCTATCTAAACCAAAAGAAATAATTTAATTCGTTTAAAATGGACATGATTTTGAGCTAGTTGCACAACCATGCTCATCAAAGGAATATTTGTGAATGTACACTCCCCCTCTAATTAGTTACATAGAAAGGATCAAGGGAATTAAAGAGGAGGAATATGTGATCAAGTAAAACCACATAAGAATATACTAATGTAAAGGTATCACCATATAGTTGTAATCACTCAATTGGTCTAGTAAACTAAGAGCCCCTAATCTCGATTAATTGGCCTAAAATCCTAATCAAAAGCATTTAAATACTAGGCCTAATTATGTGAGTAAATTAAATCAACATGCTTGCATAATTAAATAAATCCTCTAAATCAATCATCAACTAAAATTCCAAATCGTAACATCAAGGTTATTAAGTAGATAGATCAAAGTCACTTAATAGTCTTAACCCTCTTTTTAATTAAGTGAACCCATTCAACACATGTGTGTGCATCAATTTCTAATTAAAAAGGGAATTAAAAGGAGGAAATTTCTATTTTGTTTCATCTACAACCCAACAAACACAACTTTGACCGATCAATAACCTCTCACATGGATGGAGATCACATGGATTGAAAGAGAGTGCATCTCAACCGCCCTTCGTGGTCAAATCTCAATCGTTCATTTTCGTGGGATTCATATAAAACCAAACCCTCTCAAGCTCATTTGATCATATCACAATTTCATAATAACATCATAATGCTAAATTTCATCTAGGGTTTTATAGTGGATTGTAGAAAGCTTAAATTGCATAGTATTTCCTTAGATTACTTGCATCTCATTTAGCATAATGGATAAGGAATCTTAGTGGCATTCTTAGCTTAGTTTCATCTTTCTACAGTCTAGTTGCATTATGTTTAGCAAGATTTTGGAGCAGAGAATATAATCTTTACATCATACTCATAATGAATCTTTTGTTTTGAAGTAATCTAATCACTGGTCTACATGCTAAATCTGAGAGCAACATCAAACATACCATACTCGCTTAATGTAGGAAGCTTTAAGTCAGTGTCTAGTAGGTTCTTGTTTTGATTATTGATTGAATATCATGCTACTAACCCATGGATGTAAGGATTTATTGAAGTGTTTGTGTTGCAGGTGCTTACCACTTTTCACACACACATCTCTCGCGCCCACCGTGGGTCTCAAAATTTGGATTTTAGCCTCACTTCATGCTTATTTTTCATAATTTTAGAAACTCCGTAGAATCTCATATGAGCTGGGATGGTTTATCGTACGATAATATGGACTAACCTTCATTTATCGTTTCTTCGTGTGATATTTATTGTACGAGTATAGGTCAGGCTAACATTTATTGTTTCATGTAGTGGGAATTATCGTACGCTAGACTATCTCTTAGGGTTTTATCATTTCACTTGTGGAGTTTTATCGTATGACTTTATGGTGAAAAAGAGCATTGTCTGGGTTTATCGTACCAAAGAATGAGAGCATTTTGGGGGTCTATTTGAATTAATTTTTTTTTTCTGTAAAGAGGAAATTTATTTATTTATTTAGGATGAAATAGGTACAAGAGACTCGCACACCTAAATAATACCCTTTACATTTGAAAAGTTGGGGAAGGTAAGATTCTCCTCTTAGCCCCAAATTCACAAAGGAAAGATCCAAATTGATTAACCACAAGAAAATGGTCAATGCATAAATGAATCAATTGATTAGAAATAAGAAGAAAGATGAAAACCTTACATTCCATTTTTGACGGAGGGTGTTGGAAATGAGATGAGTAACTGAAAGGGGAGGGGTGAATCAGTTACTACAAAAAAAAATCTAAGTCCCTTAGATGTCTTAAATAATATATCATTGTCACTCAGTAAATTAAGATATTCTGTTGTAACTCAGAGAACCAATGAATCTTAAGATATTCAAAGTAATTATCCTTTAGAGATTATGCGTAGAAACATAAAGCATAAAGTAAATAGCATGAACACAGATGACACCAAGATTTGACATGGAAACCCAATATGGGAAAAATCACCAATTGCAACTAGTTACTGTTTTTCACTCTTCTGAAGTGAGCCCTGTCAGGAGCCAACCCTGTTAAAGGTTACAAAACACACTATTAGGTGTGACCCTATTAGAGGATATAATCACCCTATAAGGAGTGGCCTTGTTAGAGGTCTTCAAACACTTCAATATAGAAATTTCACCTTGTGAGGGGATTTACAAAAGACTGTTAAGTCTACTATGTTAAGAGATTTGAATCACTGCTACAATTGTTAGAAAGTAACAATGGATTGACCTGATTGTACATGCAACTGTCATTGCTGATTCAAATCTTGCTCTTGTTGTAAACTGGATCCTCACTGATCAAATATTCTATTGCAGCTCTGTCTAGATGATCTGTCCTTAATCAGAATCCCATCTGATTTCGCCTTTTCTCTTCATATCATATGCTCATCCACTAACTCAATTATATTTTCACAATCCAAACTTGACCTAATATAAATATGATAGACCTTGTCAATTCAGCCTCAATAACCTTCCAACTAAACAATAAAACTCAAATATGTCAGCTTCATATAACCAATTAAACATAAAATGTAATCATCTGTTAGTCGACTGACACTAACTGTTTAACTCGGTCAATACTAAAATTCTTCAATGCCCGACCTTCACTGCAATGCTCGACTGAACTCGGTAAGAACTAAACTTCTTCAATACCTGATTGATCTCAGTAAACACTGAGATTCACTTGGCATACACTAACTATGGTTGGTTTGGATGCAGACATTTGTGTAACATCACTACATAAGTGCATATACATGTGTAACATCAATGACAATACACAATTGAATAATTTTCATCAACAATCTCCCTCTTTGGCATTGATGACAACACAACATGTCATAATATAAAGAATTTTAGAGAAACAGTAAAATGAATCAAATTTTATTAATGTCCTTAGCTTCATTCTGATTCACATCCATAAAAATCCTTCTTTCAACAATAACTGAAATACAAAATTCTCCCTCTTACATCAATCTCTGTTTCTGAATAAAATTTCTCCCTCTGTCAACAAAAATATTTCTTTTAATAACTTCTTTCGGCACGACATCAATAAACTCTCCCTCTTTGACATCCCAATGCCAAAGACATTGTCCAAAGTAATTGTAATGTACTTGAATGTACTGATTCATATGCAATGAGCTCTGATAAACTGCATCAACATGTTTGATCTTTTCTGTAGCTCGGTTGATGCATCACTAAACTGTTCTTTAGTGAGCTTCAGTTAGGGGAATCACCCCTAGCTTTCTTCTGAGATATAGGAATGCATCCTTAGGTAAAGGCTTGGTGAATATGTCTACAACTTGTTCTTTAGTATTCACATATTGCAACCTTACTTCTTTATTCTGAACCAATTCTCTCAAGAAGTGATACTTTATTACAATATGTTTGGTCTTGGTATGCATCACTGGGTTCTTTGAAATGTTAATAGCACTAATGTTGTCACAGTAGATAATAACTAGTTCTTTGATTTATTCCTTCATACCTAACAACAGTTGTTTAAACCATATGATATTTGAAATATTGACTATTGCAACAACATACTTTGCCTCTGTTGTAGACTGAGAAATGCAGTTTTATTTCTTACTAGTCCAGAGACTAACCTCTTTCCAAGAAAGAATGATCCACCACTTGTGCTCTTCCTATCGTCAACACTTCCTGCCCAATCAACATCAGTAAAAGTCCTCAATTCAAAGTTTCCTCCTTTCTTATACCATAATCCATAATCTTTAGTACCTTTAAGATATCTCATAATCCTTTTGATAGCCATCAAATAATTTTCTCTAGGATTAGCTGAAAACCTTGCAACAATACCAACTGCTAATGTAATATCAGGTCTAGTGTGAACAACATATTGTAGTTTACCAATCATGGACCTATAGGTAGTCTGATTTACCTCTTTTGAATCATCATCTTTAGACAACTTATGTCCAATAAACATAGGTGTCCCAACTGGTCTGGAATCTTCCATTCCAAATTTCTTCAATATCTCTTCGATGTATTTTGACTGAGTAATGTAGATACCATCCTTCATCTGATGAACTTGTAAACCAACAAAGAATTTGATTTCACCAAACATAGACATCTCAAATTCCTTACTCATAGCTACAGAGAATGCTTTGCATAAATCATCATATCCAGTGAATAGTGTATCATCAACAAATATCTCTGCTAATAGTATCTTGTCTTTAGGGCCTTCTTTGATGTACAAGCTACTATTATCATTAGTTCTCTGAAATCCAATACTTACTAAGTGCAATATAAGAAAATGATGGTTTGAATGTATATATTACGTGCATTGTAGGAATAATGAAGAAGGTAAGATTGTCCTCTTAATCCCAAATTTCTTAAAGGGAAGATCCAAATTGATTAATCCTAAAGAAAGGATCAATGCACAAATGAATCAACCTATTAAGGATGGGGATAAAGAGAAAAACCCTAACTCTCATTTTATAGAAGAGAGTGTGTGATAGATTTAGGAAGATTAAAAAATTTAATTGAAATGAATTGAAGACAAGTACTAACCTCAAAATGCTATAGATCTGAAGAATGTTGTTTTTGGGTGTCTACCCTGAGTTTTTGGAAAATCTGCAACCGGATCTAGAACACAAACGCAGAGACGAAGAAAACCCAGAAATATTTTTCCGATCTGGCTTAGTTCTGACTTTGACCCAAAAATGAATGTCACCTTTGACCCAATATTTCCAATTCTGACCCGGAATCTTTGATTCTGACCCAGAGAAAAATGTTGATTTTGACCCATAAATGAATGTCACCTTTGACCCAAAAAAATTTATTCTGACCCAGAACATAATGTCGATTCTGACTCAAAAACTCTGATAGAAAATTTATTTCCAAATCCTGATAGTTCGCTGAAAAGGGTATCCGAATCTGCACTCCAATTCGCTATTCTGAACCTGTCCCTGCAAGAAAAATGGTTTGTTTGTTGGGGGGGAGGGGTTTGCCTTGGTCAAACCCTGGTTTTGGTATTAGCCTTAAAATATAATTGAAATTTCATAAGTAAAACAAAGTAAATGAACCAATTCACCTTACTTCTATAAAAACCCTTGTGGTGGATTCGAATTCATGATTCCACAAGTATGTATGCACCGAATGGATGTAGAATATTGAATGTAGAATGCAAGATGTCTCAAATCAATTGTTTGTAGATCTCCAACACCAATCTTGAATGGATCTTTGAATAGAAAGAGGCTTGGAGGAATGTGGATGGAGAAATCTTCAATAAGAGGGCTCCATAGAGCTCGAATCCTTCAATGGATACCGATGGATCTCATTTATGAATTGAGTATTTGAATGTATTTGAATTCTTGAATGCTTGATAGTAGATGCTTTCTTCAATAGATCATGCATAGAGTTGTCTTTTTCAAGTCTTAGATGGTTAGAGAAAATGAGAGGAGAAAGTTTCCTTATATATGAATCTAGGGCACAATCTTCTAGAGAGGCCTACATGGAAGAATTAAATTCCAATTAGACCTATATCCCTTGAAGTGGACCTATATTAAATATAATTTCAAGATTCATTGCTCCGAAGACCAAAACAGCCAACCCAAAAGCGGGAATTAAACCTTTTCGAAGCCTGACAACCGGAAACCCCGGAATCATGAAATCTGGACCTTGGGTCAGAATCAAGGTCGATTCTGACCTAGGTCAAGGTTAAATTTGACCTTGACCTAGGTCAAGGTTGAGGTAGACCTTGATCTAGGTCAAGGTTGAGGTCAACCTTGACCTTGAGGTCAAAAATCTCAATTTTACAGTTTAGGATGCCAGAAATAGGCCGAAGAAAAGTGAGAAATGGGGTAGAACAAGAGGGAAATCCAAATCCAAGTCAGAGACCCATTCAAGGTGCTTGATATGACCTCAAACCACTTACTCGAAAGGCTAAACCAGTCCACAATGGAAGTGCTTCCATTTTCTGACTATACATTTAGCCCCCACTTTAGCAAGAGTATGGACTTGATGCAAACTCTTGGTAAAAGAGATCATGAAGAAAATAATCTTATTGAAATCAAAAGGAACAAAAGAATCCTCAATCCCCCAGGGACTTAAGTCTTTATCCACCCTATGATCATGATAAGAGAGATATCACTAGTTAAAGAGAAAAAGAAATAGGGTGTGGTTACCTTGCCCAATGAGAACTTATGTCCCATTGTCAACCACACAAGGAAATAGTGCAACTAAAAATATGGAGTAGAACCGCCTAGTGAATGTGGCTACTCACTAGTCAACCATCAGGGAGACCTGGTCTTAAGGACACCTTCCGACCTTAAGGGATCAAAACATTGTAAATTGAAACTGGAGGGATCAAGGGATCCATGTAAATTTAAACTCGAGGGATCAAGAGATCTTGTAAGGTAAAAATCCATGCTTTAAGGATTAGTATTTAATCCATAAATGGAAAAATTTTTAAGTTTGAAAATATTTGAAAAGTGCATGTGTGCAAAAAGTGAGTAGAGCGTATGCCCCCATGTTAAAATTATTGCTAACACTTTAACAAGAGCAATGGATTTAATAGAAACATAAACAACTCTACTGATTACGTTTCCACTACGAGATGCCCCCAAATGAAGACAAATCAAGGGAAATACCACATAAACATACAAAGAACACAGAAGTGATTTACCTACTATGGGGTCAGTATGATCATAAGATAATATGTATATATAGATATGATATTATTACAAATGAATTGACATCATTCCCCAAAGAAAGTAGAAACTACAATCACAATGGAGGAAATAAAACTCAAGAGTTACGAAGAAGATTCTTTTCAAACCACAACATGGAGACCAAAAAGAATCAGTGCTACCATGTTGCAGATCCAAGCGGACTACAAAAGGAAAACATTTACGAAAAATAGCACAAGTGCAACATAACATGAAAACAACATATAGAAGAGTAAAGATACATATAGAAGAGTAAAGATACATATAGAGGAATTGTACATCGGGCTCGATTCCTTTATCACCTTGCACCAACAAAGTAACAAGGGTCATATAAAAGAATCTAAAAAACATTTAGCAAACACTTTACAGAAGAAACACAATACAACATGCAAACACAAAAAGGGCTACCATAAAGGACAAGCTAATGAAGTGCATTACCTACTCTCCTTATCTCAGTTTATATCATTTAGGGAAGGCGGGCAACTCACAAGAGGGACTATATCCAATACAATAGGAATAATAGCCAGTTCCAAACAAGGATCCTCTTGAGAATCGCGATGTTCAATACTAGGTGTAATTATCAATTGAGTTGAAAGCATATGAGGTAAATCAGTATCAAGATCAATGGTCTCATATTCATCACTAGGATCAATAGGATCATCAAGAGTATCCTCCTAATCAAGATTAATTAAAATAGGATCTAAGATGCGAATAGAATCATCATAATCTTTCATCTTAACATCATGATGAACATTAACTTCCTTGAACACATCAGGCATAGGTTGGTCAAAAGAAGGTAAATAATTTTGAAGAATGGAGGCATGGGCCCTAGCATTAGCCCTACGCTTCTTACAACGTTCATTATCAGATTTGTTACATTTCACTTTGTTTGACACATGTTGAGAACTAGGAGGAATGACAACTGGTTCCTTCACAGGTTCTATAGGAGGGTTGGTAGGACTTTCAGTAGCCCGAGAAGCGACACTGGGAGTGATAAGGCCAAATTATTGCCTTTGTTTTGTAAAATTTTAATACCCTATTCTAGTTTTTGTCAAAATATTTGAGAGTCTAACCAGTCAAAAACTTGTGATAAAGTCCAGATAGAACTGATAAACCATGGGTAGATGTTTGTGACATATTTTGCTAATATTATACATATAGTGCAG
>MU226230.1:917148-940574 GCA_018584345.1 Thuja plicata
CCAGATAAAATTCCTGCAAGTTATAACATTTCAATTCATTGTCTGCCTCCCTTGCGGTGGCCAGACTGCAGGTGTAGTTCCCACAGGAGATTGGGAACGAGACGTTTGGGACCTTCTTGTGGGCCAAAAGGGTATGCAGCTCCAGCATTTGTCTGCAATACTCCAGCAACACGATCTTGTCCCCACAATGCTTGGGCAACAAGTAGGGTTTCCCGGAGAAGCTGGCAAACCTAATGTATGTATGCTGCTAGAATTGGATATAGTAGTGCCCATAACTACTAATCAACTTCATCGCCTCAGTGGATAGGTGGTATCCGACATCCGGGTGGGTTTGAGAAGATGGTAGTAAATGAAAGAATCGTTTACCCGACAATAACTGGGAAAGCTGGCTTCCCATTGAATCTGTGGGAAATGGTCCCACGGTGCTTTTTGTCCTGGGCCAAGCTCGAGAATGCCATCTGTAAGCAGGCCATTGGAGTGGGGCCTCTGTTGGGCCAAAGCCCAGAAAACATAAGAAGTCATGTAGAACTTCTTCTTCTCGTTCAACTGCAAAAACTGGGAGTCGACATGATTAGAAATTATTGTCGCCCAGTCGAAAAATTCTCCCTTAGTGGAGATGCCCAGTAGGAAATAGTACATCCATTTTGCAAATTCTTGGGCGGAGGGTTGCCCAAATACCCGGGCCAATGCTATCATCCCCATCTGGATGCTCTTCTTGAATTCAGAGCGGGGGATATCTATCTTCATTCTCTTTGGGTCCCTTTTTGGGACCTTGAGCCAGTTGGTGTTCATGTACACCCGGGCAGCATCCTCCAGTTGATTGAATTGTTTCAAGGCCTCAGTCCTTGTAACCACCGTGGCCCTGTCAAATTGTGGGATACCTAGGCCTGCTTGGAAAGTGACTGGGTCGAGGGACACCAGTGGAGTGGGGTATCCCGTAGGTTCTGCAGCTGCGAGAATGACGGCCCGGACAGAAGAGTTATAGTTGGCAGCCAGGGTTAGAACAAGCTCCGGAGACTGCATAGAGCATGGGAAGCAAGCTGCCCAAAGGATTCTGGAACCTCTGATGTTGGTTGCCATTTTGTCTCCAGCCTGTCGCTGGATGTGCATTATCTTTACCAGAGCCTGCATTTCTGCCCAAGTCCCGACACTGGCGTCGGTCATCAGTTTCACCCCAGACTCAATCTTTGAGCCCACAATCTCATTATCCTGCACAAACTTCATGGTGAGGGGCAGCTTTGCCAGTGCCTTCTCCATTTTTGACTTTGCTGCTGCCCTGGTCTCGGTTGTAGTTGGTAATTCCGGACTCTCGGGAGGAGATGATGCAAATGCCTCAGACATGTTTGTAAGATGAAGTCTGGACTTGCGAGACAAAATGATCGTCAGATCATATTTATTAAAATAAAACAATTACTCTGGAGTCCAGAGTTCTTACCACCGTGCCGTTTGCTTTTCCTGAAAAGTTAGTTTTACACAAAGATATCCGAAAAGCAAAACACATCATAAACTTAAGATTTTCACTATATCTCCGTGTCCGGAAAATTTTATCACACTTGACAAAGACATAAGATGAATGGTGGAAAGAGGCCCGGAGAAACGATTGTTAGCAAAGAAGAAAGTGGAGGCAGGCCCACGTGGATGCCACGTGCGTTAGCATTGAATGGATGTGATGGCGATGACGGTGGAGCCAACTGTTCGAACGCGCGAAAAAGGAAAGCCACTTGGCTGGAAGTAATTGCGCGCATGGGAAATAAATGAGGCTCTGACAGCCTTGATGGAGGAGAGAGAAAACTACCTGTTTGAAACCGGCCGAGAGCCGAGTTTCAAACAGGTGGTTTTCTGCCTCGAAACAAGCTTGAAGGCGAAAAACTAGAAGCAAAGGTGACTCGACCAGCTCGTTGAGCCACCCGGAAGGATACACATAGAGTCGAGGGGTATATACATGAAATAGAGGAGATATACAAGGGATATCTACAAATATGCACATATATACAAGAATATACACACGGGACGACCTTCGCGGGAAAACCAGACAAAGCAGAAACAGATATATACAATTATCTACACCATGTACATGCTATTTATAGACTATTTACAGACAGGCTCTTATTTACATGATTTACATCATCTACAGACAAACAACCGCTGCACAGAGGGTGGACAACCCTCTGGCAGAGCCGACCCACCAACGGGCGGCAAAACCAGAAACCAACAGAAAGACACGACAGGGAAACAAAGCAAACGAAAACAAAACCAGGAAAACCGAGAGAACCAGAAAAAAAATATGAAAGCACGACAGAGAAGAGGGAAGCCGAAGCACCAACCTGAAAGCGCAGAAGGCGGAGGAAAGGAAAGATTACCACGAGAACTTTGCAACAACTTTGAATCGTCAGGCTGTCGAGATCACCACCACGAAGCACTCACGTTTGTCTGAGAACAACAGAAGGTGTTAAGCTTTGATTATCACAAATTTCTCTGCAAATGCTCTGCTAATTGCTTTGAAATCACTCTATTTCGCTCTAAGTGCTCGAAGGTTTTAATCGCGGTAAACGTGAAAATGATAGGTGAGTCTATTTATACCCGTGGTAAAAAGTAATCCTCCTCCTTCCGGAGATTTCAGGTCAGGCACAACCTCCGGACTCCGGGCCCGGGGATTCCTTACGGTGATATTCCTAAGACTTAAGAACATCATAGCAAAGAATCCCAGAGTCCGAAATCCGGCTTCCAACGCAAGGCAACCTCCAGGATCCGGGATCCCGGAGGGGAAAACCAAACCAAGAAAACAACACACACCGGGGAAGAAAACCCCAGAGAAAGAAAGCAAAAGGGAAAAGAAAGACAAGGCAAAGCCGCAGCAAAAAGCAAAGCAAAAGAAAAAAAAAGGGGGACCCAACATTTTGCACACAAAATGTAGGGACGGGGATGCAGGGCATAACAAATGGCGACTATCTGGGACAAATGCCTTAGTGCATTTGAGAACCATAGAACCTCTGGTTAGCACAACCGAAACAAATCGTCTCCCGAAGCGTTTGACAAGCAGAAAGCAGCATATCCGAGAGAACCACACCACACAGGAGTCAGTCCGTAGCCTTTCATCAGTGGTGTCGTGTGTGCTTTGGAAGGAAATCAAGCCGATGACCTCTGGGAGGGATAGAGAAGCAGTACTAGTTACATCGAACCAGTCATCAATTTGATTGCTTCCCCCCGGAGACCAGAGTTTCGTCCTGCTCATCCTCTTATTATTTTATTTATTTCCAAGTGGGGAAGGCAGTACTTCTTTCACCATTGAGCTCAAGCTTAGCTAAATTCAAATGGCGATACTTCTTTCACCTGTCCACCTATATTTAGATATTCGAAGAGGATAGAACTCCGGACCCGGGAAGAATTTCTTTAGATTTTCAGATGTGGATCAACCAACCAGTATAGCTGATCTACCCTCGATGTGTCTGATTACTTGTTCCTTATATTATTATTTTTCACTGATTGTCAGACTCCCAGAGACGACACCCAATGGAGATCGCTCGAAAATGTGCCATAACCTGCAAAACAATCCCAGAAACTGGGTTAGTTCCACTGTGATAAAGATAGATTCTAAAGTTCACCATGCTGGAGGCATCGCACCAGAGGCTAGAGTTATGCGAAGCATTCCAGTTCCTACAAGATGGAACAAAACGCCGAGACCAAAAGAAAGACGAAAGCGAAAATAAAGACAACAAAAATAGAAAGGAGACTGCCCCAGAGGACAGCCAACAAGACTATTTACAAGGGGATATTTACATATAATATAATTTTGGACAAACTTACCCTTATTCGAAGTAATGCTTGAGAAACTGCCCATTAACAGGCAATGCGACAGGTTCTCCAGTCAAGGTGTTAAGGTGATAAGTATTTGCCCCGCATATTTCTGAAATTAAGTATGGTCCAAGCCAGAGCCGTTGGAACTTAGTGTGCTTTCCTTTCTTCTCCCGGGCCTTATCCCACAACAGGACCAGATCCGAGATCTGAAAAGCCTTGTATTGGGCTCTTCTGTCAAACATCATTTTACCACTGCTTGGTGACGCGCAAAATGTTCAAGGGTAGCGTCTCGCTGTTCTTCCATTCGGACTATATTCAAAAGTTGAACCTCCACAATGTTGTCCCTGTTGTTAAATTTATGCATAAGCTGTAAAACCGAGATTTGTAAGTTGACTGGGAATATAGGGTTCTGACCATAAACCAGGTGGAAAGGGGATGTCCCCAGGGCGGCCTTAATACGAATACGATCCGCCCAGAGGGCGAATTTCAGTTTTTGGTGCCAATCCCGGGGATTTTGTTCTAACAAATGTTTGATCAGCTCAAGCAGATTCTTGTTTGTTGATTCAGCAACTCCATTCCCCTGGGGGTAATAATTGCTGGAGAACTTCAGTGTGATCTTTCGATTGTAGGTCCATTCGAGTAATTGTGCGGAAGAGAACGCCGGACCATTGTCACATACTAAAGCAAAGGGCATTCCAAACCTTGTGACGATGTTTTCCTCCAAAAACTTGATAACTACGTCCGCCGTGTTGTTTTTGCAAGGTATAGCTTCAGACCACCGAGTACAGTAATCAGTCGCAGTGAGGATATATTGGTGGTTGGCAGACAAGTTGGGGTTGATTTCCCTGATGAAGTCAAATGCCCACTGGAAAAAGGGTCTAGCCTCGTAGACTAGTTGCAGAGGCATGGCTGGGTTACGCTCACGATGTGCTGCTGTTTGACAAGTATGGCATTTTCTGACATGAGCGTAAACATCCTTGAAGATACAGGGCCAATAGTATCCGGCCCGGAGGATCTAATGGGTAGTGGCGTCGGCTGAACCATGCCCGTTCCAAACTGTCCATGGAATTCATCAATTATTTTCACAGCTTGGTCCCTGTCGATGCACCGGAGGTACACTCCCTCGTAGTTTCGGCGGTAAAGCGCGAAATTTTTAATCATGAAGTGGGCGCTTTTCATCCACAAGGTGCGACATTTGTGGGGAGGTAATCCCTCTGGGCATTTGTTGTTTAGCAGTAAGTACACCAGATCGGTATACCATGGGTCTTGGGTAATGGACTCCACCGTATAAGTTTGACATTCTATGTGGGGAGTCTCTTCTACCATTGTTCGACTTAGTCCCTGGCCTCAGACTATTTTCATGGGCTGCATCTCTAAGTCATATTCCTAGAGGATGGCCATCCATTTCCCCCGTCTTTCGCCCAACTCACTCTGCATCCACAGAGATTTGACAGCCTGGTCCGAGATGATAGCATGCACTTTGCTTCGGAGAATATAATGCCAGAATTTCTTCACGGTACGAACCAAAGCGAAGGCCTATTTTTCTAGCGATGAATACCGGACTTTGGAATTTTTAAAGGGGGAACTCATGAAAGCAATTGGTCGTTCCTCCCCTTTAACCTTTTGGGTCAATACTGCCGCGGCAGAATGCGGCGAAGAAAACGAGTATATGTAAAACGGGAGGGAATAGTCTGGACTAGCTAGGACAGGTGCCTCCGTTATGGTCTATTTGATCTGGGTGAACGCCAGCTTTGCTTGAGGACTCCACTCAATTTTGGTATCCTTTTTCATCATTTCATTCAGTGTTTTAACTATTTCTGCGAATCTTGTGATGAATCGTCACACAAAGTTGATTTTTCTGAAGAAGGATCGCATTTCTTTCTTTCTACCAGGCATCTATAAGTTCAACAATGGTTCGACTCTATCAGGGTCTATGGATATACCCTTCTCAGAGATGATATGCCCGAGAAAATTCCCTTCAGTGACCCCGAATATACACTTCTTGGGGTTGAGGGATATTCCATACCGGCGACATCTCTCGCAGATCTAAGCGAGGTGGGCGGCGTGATCACGCCTGTCCTGGGAGAAGAAGGTCAAATCATCCAAGTAGATGATTATGCATCGATTCACAAGGCCCTTGAATGCAATGTCCATGGCCTTCTGAAAAGTAGCCCCTACGTTGATTAACCCGAAGGGCATTCTTCTATACGCAAACGTTCCCCACTTGGTGGTAAACACTGTTTTCTCTCTATCCTCATACTTAACCATGACCTAGTTCTATCCTGAATATCCATCCAAGAACAACATCATCTGAGATCCATTCACTATTTGTAACAACTCGTCCAAGGAGGGGAGAGGGTGATTATCTTTTTTAGACGCCTTGTTCAAATTTTGGAAATCCATGCAAAGGCGGATCTCACCGTTCTTCTTCCTGACTGGGACCAGGTTGGAAACCCATGTAGTATGCCAGATTGGAAAGATTATCCGGGCTGACAATAGTTTTTCTACCTCCTGACGAATCAGAGGCTCTATCAGGGGGTTGACGGGTCTTTGCTTCTGCCGAAATGGTTTAGCGTCAGGTTTTAGGGGAATAGTGTGGGTCATGATGGATGTGTCATACGTCTTTAAATTTTCATATCCCCAAGCAATTACATCAATGTATTCTCGGAGAACCGTGAGAATCTTCTCCTTTTCCTCAGGGGAGCAGGAGGTACCAATGTGGATGATCTTTTCTTCACCGGGCTGGCCGATGTTAACTTTTTCAAACTTTCCTCCCTCAGGGGAGGATGATACCTTCTCACGGGCCCGAGGGTCCGAATTGAAGATTTGTTCTAATGCAACCATCCCCTTAGGGATAGTATTGGTGGGCAAGTCCATGATCCCATCATCTTCATTACTTTGCCCCGTATCATCGTGGTCTCATTCCTCCACTATCTGATCCTCAAAAACACCAACATTTGCCATGAAGGCCAGAATATGCTGATCGTCCTCAAAAACCTGAAAGTGGGTGACATTATCTGGAATGGAGGGGGTGGGGACCATCTCAACTGAAAATATTCAGAGTCGTGAGCCAGCCATTGGCTCAAGTGTGTTGGCAAAAATGGCTAGGGCATCCAGAACATAATTCTGTCGCCGGGGAATGAGGTCAATGCCAAAGGCATCGAAATATTCAATAAGGCTCCAAGCCTGGTTACGGTAAGCGGCCAGCCTTTTGTCATGACATGTGTATTGACTCCGGACTTGTTTAACAATCAACTCTGAATCACCCAGAGCCCGGAGGCAGGTGATACCTTTCCTTAGTGCAAATATGAGTCCAAGGATCAAGGCCTCGTATTCTGTGACATTATTTGTGCAGTTAAACTATAGCCTGTAGGACGCGAGGAAGGATTTTCCTCGCGGGTTGATTAATTCTACCCCGGCCCCGCAGCCCTGTCTGGATCGGGACCCGTCGAACTTAAGGGTCCATAAGTCATTGTTTGTAATCTGGGGCTGGGGAGGGGGAGTTTTCTTTGGATTGTTGCTGGGAGATTTAGGGATCTCTTCCCGGACTACCGACGTGAGAGTAGAATTTATCCCTGGAGGCGTCTCGATTTGTGAATCTCGGGGGGACGACATCAAAGGAGTGCACCCTGTAGGAGTACTGGGTCCTGGGGAATTAGTTGTATGTTCACTCTGGAAGACATCAAGTTGTCGGGTGGCGATCGATAAACATGGCTCACACTCGTGCTCTGAATGTTTTTGGTAATGCACTCGGCGCCAAGTGCCGGACAGGAGTGTGGCAAGGGTCGCTGTGGGGCCCTGAGAGTTAACTTCAACTTTCACCTTTTCTTCCAAGTCTTGTGCTCTTTGCAACACTACGGGGTCCCCTCCGGGGATGAAATCAAATGTTAATATTTTAAGAGGTCGCTACACCCCCAGAGAAGACTCAAAAAAAAGGACTTCATTGACCCTCCCAACTTCGGTAAGGGCATGTTTCATCCGAGGTTCGCTTTCGACCTGGATTTGATTAGACTCTCCCTCCCATGGAAGCCATAAGTGGGTGAAGTCGGTCGAAAAGTATCCATTCAAGGACTTAGACCAATTCTAACTTAGCAACATCCCATAAGTTTCTGGGATGTCCACCACTTGGATGTCAATGATGCTGGCTATCCTGGGGTCCTGGATAAGATGTATCTGGACATTCTTCAATTTCCCCACCATTTTCACAGCAGTCTTATCCAGTTGGATCACTGCGCCATTAGACGGGGTGGGGTGGAGTCCGAGCTTCTGACAAATGGATAGAGGCATGATGTTACCCGAAGCTCCAGAATCCACTAGGCAGTTGTGTATATTTTTGTCGTAAATGTTCAGGCCTAGTAGGAAGGGAGGATCCTCATTATTCCCCTGGAAGACAGCCGCATTAGCATCTTCGAATGAGACAGTCTTGGGTGGGTGGCTAACAGTCTCTGGGTTTCCTAAGAGCTTCAGAAGGGACTTCTTCTACTCAGGACAATTTAGCAAAACCTCCATCAAGGTCATGGAGGTGGTGGTCTGCTCTAACGCCTTCGTGATGTCAAATCTTCCTCCCGGGAACTGGTGATTTTCCTTTGTGAGATCTTTTGCTTGGTTAGAGCTGGGACCTTTTGGAAGGACGGGTCGATCAGTTGTATTACTCCGGGGAGGAGGAGTATCTTTGGTAGGAGGTGTAGGCGTGTAAGCTGGCCCCTTACCCGCCTGGCTCTGGGTATTGTATGGAGCCCGTGGGTTATTAAAGGCATTGGCCTCAAAGGGCGGAATGGATTCATCAAAGAATCCCTGTAGTTCAGATTCTTCTTCATCTTCCCCGGAAGTTCCGAAGAAGATGGTATCACAGGTGAAGGCACTATGGGTTTGCTCTTGGACAGGGGGCTCCGGGGGAGCGGTATCATGCGATTGTTGCCTGTCCAGCTGGGAGATCATTATGACTTTCTCCAAAGTGGCACAATTCACTTCATTGTGCGAACCTGTATCGTGCAGTCTACACCAGTTGGTCATGGGCTGGAAGTCTGTGACTGGCGTAAAATGGGATGGTCCAGCACCATTCTGGTTGGTGTTTTGGTTCGAAGGTGGGCCTCCGGTGTTAGCATTATTATTCCATTGCTGTTGGTTGGGTCTAGGCCCGTTGTTGAAGTTTCTTCCCCCGACGTTGTTGTTTCGTTGGCCGGAGAAGATGTTCCCCCTCTGGGAGTTTGAATTCTGGGGTGCGTAGGACCCCGCCTTCAGTTGACCCATGTCCATAGTCAAAGTGGACAGCATTCACCGGAGGGATTCGACCTTGACAGTCAACTGAGTATTGGCATCACAATGGGATGGTTGTGGCGGTTGTTGGCTTCCCGGGAAGGCAGCAGGATTGACCGGAGTCGAGGGCGGCAATCCTCCAGCCACGGACGACTGGAAGAAGGGCACTCCGGACGATTGTGTATGAGTTTGTTGTGTCTGCTGCGGTTGATTCCAAGGGAAGAATTCCAGACCCGGTGTGATTTGGGTCTGGGAGGGGTAAACATATCATGCCTATAGGTCTACCAAGAGTGGCGGGGGATTCACCGCCATTGAGGGGGAACCTATTGCCAGATTGGGATTGTAACCCCCGACATATGTAGTTCTACCGAGGATCATGTTATAGGGTGTGTTTTGTCCAATCCCGCCCGGGGATTTGTTGAGACCACGGGACAACTCTAAGGCCAGGTTATAGAATTTTTCCAAGGTATCCCGGTTTCCCAGGGCGGTTGTTCTCCAGAGGAGAGTGGCGACAAAAGGGTCCATTGCGTTGAGATATGTCTGTATGGTAACGTCTGGCGATGGGACAAAAGGGCCTGTGCACCGCTTCAGGGCACGTTGGAACCTATGGTTGAATGCTGCGAGAGGTTTGTTGGGTTCCTTTCTAATGGAGATGAACTGGCTGTGGGACCAAGCTGGGTCCACATGCACGCGAAAGGCAGCCAAGAAGGCGTCCTCCATATCCTGCCAAGTGTTGATGGAGTTGGTAGGTAAGTTCAGGTACCAGTTCAACTCACTTTGTCCTAAGGACAGGGGGAACATGCGGGTCACAACATCCTCATGTTGGATCCGGTGTCGATTCATGACATCTTTGTATGCCTGTAAATTTTCTTCTGCGGTCCGTGAGCCTAAGTGCTCATATCGTGGGCAAATCTTTTCCAGGTGGGAGGGTAAGTCGTTGATTGCACCCGGAAAAGTTCCCATTGGAGACCCAGTGTTTCCAAAATATGCAGCCATTGGGGGAACTATATGTTGGGTAGTTTGGGTACTAGTTCCCGGGACAGTCTGGGGAGTTTGAGTATTCAGAGATATGGTAGATCCCCAAACGACAGTGGCTGGTAGGAATTTTGACGTCTACTTCTTTCGAACAGGAAGCTCGAGTTCGACAAACCTTCTGGGATTCAGGGCATACCTAAGGATTCTTTCAAATTTAGCTGGGGAAAAGGACCCAATTCCACTAAAGGCTTGTCTCCTAAAACTACAACTCGAGGAACCCTCAGGAGGTGTAAAATTGGAATCTTGGGAGGGGAATGAGTTCATGCCCTCCTTCTAGCGCCAGTTTCTGTTGACGGGGTTTTGCTGACCGGGTCCGCCAACAGTCATAAGTTGTCACCGGGTTCTGGGGAAATCAGCCAATTCCACCTGCAAAGGTTGTCCAAGGGAAATGAATCCTCCGGGCCTTCAAGCGCCTGGGTGTCGGGTCACGACGGTGCGGGGCTCGGTTGGGAGAGGTGACTATTTTTGAGGGGGATAGCTGGTTACTTCAACTCATTTCTTCAGAGATTCAATACAGTAAGGGTTTCCCAGAGTACTCTACACTTAGCGAATAAAACGAAAAATATCCTGCAGGGTTAGAAACATTTATCTAACTACAGTCATGCTGAAATGTCTGAAACATCAACAATACTCTGAAAGACTACACTAAATATCAAAGAAATACATAACCATCAGTTAGCATTTTATCAATAGCAGAATAAAGAGGTCGTTAATCTATTTTAACATATCAGAGTAGAGGACATGTAAAACATTAAAACATGAAATACCATTAACTCAGAAGCAGGGATGCTAACAACATCATTGCCAAGAATCCTTCCTTCTTCATTAAAGTTTAGTCCAACAAGCACTGGTGCGTGATACAATGGTGGTTCCAGGGGAGCATATAACTACCAAGAACAGAACAAGGGAGCAATCAACTCTGCAACTAAAACCAGAAATTGCTTTGCTATTTCTTACGGACAACAAAATCATCAATTTCGCTGACCCTTGGAAATGGGTCGATTTGCCTATTTATACAACTCTTTGCTAACCCTAACCCTATTTTACACATTCCATTAAATACAATATCCGGGGGCCGGTACTACCTGTGCCACCCTACAAAAGACCTGGAGACGGAATAGGTCTGTCATGTCAGAAGAATAAGATAAGAATATACATCGGAAGAATCGGTCTCGAGAAGAGATCCAGAGAGGAGAAAGAAGGAAGTAGGTCCTTCAAGGACCGAGGCTACATGCCTCATAAATGGGGAAAGGTGGCACCCTGTCTCCAATGTGCCAGGTGTACCCTTGAACGGTGCCTCGAGAAGACCACCTTGTCAGAAACCAACTTCCGAGCCAATGCCTCTTAATATGTCCAACTACCTTCTGATAGTCTTATTAACCACCTCTGAAAGTGACTGGTCGGCCTCAGGGACCGGGACACGGATCACTTTAAAGAATACAAAATTTTTGGATCCGGGGCTCTGGGATCTGGGAACTTACATCCCCAAAAGAATAAAGAATACTTAATGCTCAAGTTTCCCCGGTTCCCGGAGAATCGCTCAAGGCTGTTTATTATCGTTGAAGGCCTGAAGGAGGCGAAAAATGCCATCTTCATCTATTTTCTTCAGGCTGGCCCTTCTGTGTCTGGCCACATCAATTAGTTCCCCCAGGTCTGAAATATTATTTCTGAACTCATCTGCCATCCTTGCAGCGTCATGGCCTTTAAGCACCATTTTGGTAAGTTTTTTCATTTGGGCCCCATCTATCCCCTCTGGGGATTGATACCGAGATGCCATCATTTCATCAAAATTCCCCAAAACTGACTCCTCTAGGGTAAAAGCATCTGTACTAAGGGGATCAACCCCGAAAGCTTTTATTACGAATGACTTGTACAAATTGGAAGAATACTTCACTGTATTTACATTTTCCTGCAAGGACTCTACCAGTTGCTTGGTTACCTCCAATGTGAGGTCCAGTCTAGAGTGCTGAGCCCTTACGAAATTAAATGATTCCTCACCCAGAATTCCAGATTCAGAAATTATATCTTCCCCCAGGGTGAGGAGCTCTTCGAGTTCCACCTTCCACGCTTGGTAATTTTTGGCGTCACTCTCCCATTGATCGATTAGTTCTTCTGCCTAGTGAATAACCTGTCGGGCCGTATATAAATTGGGGAGAGTGGACGCTAGGAAACGCCAGGTGTTTCCTATCTGTAGAGCGACCCATTCGTCTGCTGCTTGGGCCTTCTTTCTCATTACTCAAAGGGAGTCTATGTCGCTCTGCAGTAATTCCTCTGCTGTGGTCTCCAGAGGAGCGACATTGAGGGGCCGGGCCAGCTCTGTAATCAACCCCATAAGGTTTGCGTTCTTCTCTTTTTCTGCCTTGAGCCTTTGGGCTTCTTTTTCATATTGGGCCTCCACTGCCCTTGTTGCCTCCTTTAGCAAGTCTACCTCGCCTTGCTTTCCTCTTTTTCCCAAAGATACCTCTGTGATATTGTAATCTGTGAGATCCGCGGTTGCTTCATTGACGTCTGGGGGAGGTGTTGCCACTACTGCAACTGTTTCTCCGCCCGGCCCAGTCCAAAGGGTATGAACTGTCCGGGCCTTCTTTGCCTTTGGCGGGGCCTGAGCTAAGGCCATCATTTCGGCCAGGGAGAGAGGGACTGTCGGAGCGGATTGGGCTTTTCTTTTTCTATTTTCTGCCAGCCATGGAGGTGGGAGAGGTGGCCTTCCTGCCAAAGTTTGTTCTTCAGATTCTCTCCCGGTGTCCGGTGGCGGCTACTCCTTTTCAGCATATACTTCTTCCGTTCCTCTCCCTGCCGGTACTTCTTCTGCAACAATCTCTTTTTTAATTTCTATCTCCTCAGCCTGGTCCCGGATGTCAATTGATGTGTTCTGACCCTGGTCGGCTTCCTCGGGGATTTCTTCTTCATGCTGCTCTTCTTCTTCTTCCTCATCTGTTGGAAATAGGGGAGGTATCAGGCCAATATTTAAAGTTTGGGCCGCTGTGATTACCTGCCGGAAGGTTGTCCCTGGGAGTGGCCTTGGGAATGCGGAGGCTGGGGTTACGGTTGATCCCGAAGGTCCGGGTCTGGGTTCCCCAGTGGATGCCATCTGTTCACTTGGTGGTTGTTGGTCCACTCCCGGACCTTGCTCTGTTTGGGCCCCAGAAACAATCTCCGGTTCTGGCCTCTTTTCTTCTGTCTGCTGCTCTTCTTGTTCTGCAGCCTTTTGTTCCAGGTCTTCTGGATCCACAACCTCTTGCTCTTTTTTCGGGACCTCGGTCTCCGCTTGTGTGTCGCCCCCTTGCAGGTTTCCAAACTCATCGGCTGTAAATAAGTCAAACTCTTCTTCTGGAGGGGGATTGGCTGGGATGTCTGCCTGTTCTTCTTCTTTCTCCGGTTCCAGGGAACTGGAAGAAAGGATTTCCACTTCTTTTGGGAGGGAAGCCCTTGGCGTTGGTTCTGCCTTCGGCTGTGCAATATGCTTTCTCTTCCTCTGGGTGATTAGAGGCGGCCCCGCATCGGCAATTTCTGCTGCCTCCATGGGATCCACCCCCGTTTCCTTGACCATTAAGGCTGCCAGTGACGGAGAGGATGGAGGATGAATTGGTCTGGCCATTAGCGGGGGAGTGGCAAGCCTCGTAATTAATTTCTCCCTCATTTGCTGGGAGGCTGCTAAAGATTGCTTAATCGATTCCTGAATGGGGACTTCCTACGCGGAGGGTATTATATCTATCCTCTTCCCTTTGTCTGCGCCTTGTGTGGAAGTCCCAGCCCCGGGGTCAATCTTGGTACTGGTGGAGGAGTTGGCCCTTATGCCGGCTGGGGTGCCCGGCGAGTACTCCTGGGGCATGCTTTCTTGAAGTAGGCGTGGCTTCGCTCCACTAATTCCCAGGTGAAATATTCAATTGTGGGCCCCTCCTAGGTGGCCCAATTTATTGCCGGCAGTGGCATCTTGTTGATCCCCTTCTCTTTGTACTGGGGGTCTGTGGTGGGGGCGGTGTCCGAGAAACCCGTCGGGAACCTTCGGAGCTTCAGTTCCTGCATCATTCCAGCTGTCATCCTATCGTAGTGCCTGCTCCGGACATCTACATCATCCTAGAAATCTGCCTAGAAATCCTCCATGTGTATTTGGTGGGGCTCCGAAGCCCGGGGCAGTGCCGTTGCAATTCGGCCATGCGGATCAAAATTCCTCCGCGCCAGATAAAATTCCTGCAAGTTATAACATTTCAATTCATTGTCTGCGTCCCTTGCGGTGGCCAGACTGCAGGTGTAGTTCCCACAGGAGATTGGGAACGAGACGTTTGGGACCTTCTTGTGGGCCAAGAGGGTATGCAGCTCCAGCATTTGTCTGCAATACTCCAGCAGCACGATCTTGTCCCCACAATGCTTGGGCAACAAGTAGGGTTTCCCAGAGAAGCCGGCAGCCCTAATGTATGTATGCTGTTGGAATTGGATATAGTAGTGCCCATAACTACTAATCAACTTCATCGCCTTAGTGGATAGGCGGTATTCGGCATCCCGGGTGGGCGTGAGCAGATGGTAGTAAATGAAAGAATCATTTATCCGGCAGTAACTGGGGAAGCTGGCTTCCCATTGAATCTTTGGGAAATGGTCCCACGGTGCTTTTTGTCCCAGGCCAAGCCCGAGAATGCCATCTGCAAGCAGGCTATTGGAGTGGGGCCTCTGTTGGGCCAAAGCCCAGAAAACATAAGAAGTCATGTAGAACTTCTTCTTCTCGTTCAACTGCAGAAACTGGGAGTCGACATGATTGGAAATTATTGTCTCCCAGTCAAAAAATTCTCCCTTAGTGGAGATGCCCAGTAGAAAATAGTACATCCATTTTGCAAATTCTTGGGCAGAGGGTTGCCCAAATACCCGAGCCAATGCTATCATCCCCATCTAGATGCTCTCCTTGAATTCAGAGCGGGGGATATCTATCTTCATTCTCTTTGGGTCCCTTTTCGGGACCTTGAGACAGTTGGTGTTCATGTACACCCGGGCGGCATCCTCCAGTTGATTGAATTGTTTCAATGCCTCAGTCCTTGTAACCATCGTGGCCCTGTCAAATTGTGGGATACCCAGGCCTGCTTGGAAAGTGACTGGGTCGAGGGACACCAGTGGAGTGGGGTATCCCGTAGGTTCTGCAGCTGCGAGCATGACGGTCCAGATAGAAGAGTTATAGTTGGCAGCCAGGGTTAGAACAAGCTCCGGAGACTGCACGGAGCATGGGAAGCAAGTTGCCCGAAGGATTCCGGAACCTCCGATGTTGGTTGCCATTTTATTTCTAGCCTGTCGCTGGATGTGCATTATCTTTACCAGGGCCTGCATTTCTGCCGAAGTCCCGACACTGGCGTCGGTCATCAGTTTCACCCTGGACTCAATCTTTGAGCCCACAATCTCATTATCCTGCACAAAATTCATGGTGAGGGGCAGCTTTGCCAGGGCCTTCTCCATTTTTGACTTTGCTGCTGCCCTGGTCTCGGTTGTAGTTGGTAATTCCAGACTCCCGGGAGGAGATTATGCGGATGCCTCAGACATGTTTGTAAGATGAAGTCCGGACCTACGAGACAAAACGACCATCAGATCATATTTATTAAAATAAAACAATTACTCTGGAGTCCGGAGTTCTTACCACCGCGCCGTTTGCTTTTCCTGAAAAATTAGTTTTACACAAAGATATCTGAAAAGCAAAACACATCATAAACTTAAGATTTTCACTATATCTCCGTGTCTGGGAAATTTTATCACACTTGAAGAAGACATAGGATGAATGGTGGAAAGAGGCCCGAGGCCCGGAGAAACGACCGTTAGCAAAGAAGAAAGTGGAGGTAGGCCCACGTGGATGCCATGTGCGTTAGCATTGAATGGATGTGATGGCGATGATGGCGGAGCCAACTGTTTAAACGCGCGAAAAAGAAAAGCCACTTGGTTGGAAGTAATTGCGCGCATGGGAAATAAATGAGGCTCTGACAGCCTTGATGGAGGAGAGAGAAAACTGCCTATTTGAAACCGGCTGAGAGCCGAGTTTCAAACAGGTGGTTTTCTGCCTCGAAACAAGCTTGAAGGCGAAAAACCAGAAGCAAAGGTGACTCGACCAGCTCATCGAGCCACCTAGAAGGATACACATAGAGCCGAGGGGTATATATATGGAACGGAGGAGATATACAAGGGATATCTACAAATATGCACATATATACAAGAATATACACACGAGATGACCTTCGCGGGAAAACCAGACAAAGCAGAAACAGATATATACAATTATCTACACCATGTACATGCTATTTACAGACTATTTATAGACAGGCTCTTATTTACATGATTTACATCATCTACAGACAAACAACCGCTGCACAGAGGGTGGACAACCCTCTGGCAGAGCTGACCCACCAACGGGCGACAAAACCAGAAACCAACAGAAAGACACGACAGGGAAACAAAGCAAACGAAAACAAAACCAGGCAAATCGAGAGAACCAGAAAAAAAAGATGAAAGCACGATAGAGAAGAGGGAAGAGGAAGCACCAACCTAAAAGCGCAGAAGGCGGAGGAAAGGAAAGATTACCACGAGAACTCTGCAACAACTTCAAATCGTCAGGCTGTCGAGATCACCACCACAAAGCACTCGCGTTTGTCTGAGAACAACAAAAGGTGTTAAGCTTTGATTATCACAAATTTCTCTGCAAATGGTCTGCTAATCATTTTGAAATTGCTCTATTTCGCTCTAAGTGCTCGAAGGTTTTAATCATGGTAAATGTGAAAATGACAGGTGAGTCTATTTATACCCGTGGTAAAAAGTAATACTCCTCCTTCCAGAGATTTCAGGTCAGGCACAACCTCTGGACTTCGGGGCCGGGGATTCCTTACGGTGATATTCCTAAGACTTAAGAACATCATAGCAAAGAATCCCGGAGTCCGGAATCCGTCTTCCAACGCAAGGCAACCTCTGGGATCTGGGATCCCGAAGGGGAAAACCAAACCAAGAAAACAACACACACCGGGGAAGAAAACCACGGAGAAAGAAAGCAAAAGGGAAAAGAAAGACAAGGCAAAGCCGCAACAAAAAGCAAAGCAAAAGAAAAAAAAAGGGGGACCCAACATTTTGCACACAAAATGTAGGGACGGGGATGCAGGGCATAACAGATACTATAAGTAGAACTAGAAGTAGTAAAGGTCATACACCAATGCAATGCAAATGAACTAATTTAAGAAACACAAGATTTTGATTTTTAATTTTTGAAATGTAAATGCAAGATCATAAAATAAAGCTAATCTAATATGCATGCAATATCTAACCTAAAAATGTAATCTAACACCAAAAAATAAAGAGTTGTCTACCGTGGGTTCACCAAAATGTAATATAAGAAAATGATGGTTTGAATGTATATATTACGTGCATTGTATGAATAATGAAAAAGGTAAGATTGTCCTCTTAATCCCAAATTTCATAAAGGGAAGATCCAAATTGATTAACCCTAAAGAAAGGATCAATGCATAAATGAATCAACCTATTAAGGATGGGGATAAAGAGAAAAACCCTAACTCATGTTTTATACAAGAGTGTTTGTGATAGATTTAGGAAGATTAAAATTTTTAATTGAAATGAATTGAAGATAAGTACTAACCTCAAAATGATAGAGATCTAAAGAATGCTATTTTTGAGTGTCTACACCGAGTTTCTGGAAAATCTGCAACTAGATGTAGAACACAAACGTAGAGACCCATTCAAGGCGCTTGAAATGTCCCCAAACCACTTAATTAGAAGGATAAACCAGTCCACAATGGAAGTGATTCCATTTTCAGACTATACACTAGGTAACCATGGAGTCTTTCATACCAGGCTCTGGGAGCTTGCTTCAATCCATACAAAGCTTTGTGTAGTTTGCAGACCATATTCCTATTGTTAGGATCTACAAAACCTCTAGGTTTCTCAATATAGACTTCTTCTAGGATTCCATCCAAGAATGCAGACTTTACATCCATTTGATATACCTTGTATCCTTTGTGTGCAACATATTCTAGAAGAGTTCTGAATCCTTCAGGTCTTTCCACAGGAGAAAGAGTTTTCTCCATAATCAATACCCTCTTCTTGAGCATATCCTTTACATATTGATCTGGCTTTATTTCTAGAAACTTCACATTTTTCATTCATCTTTTTTCTAAAATCCCACTTAGTACCAATTACATTCTTGTCTTTTGGTCTAGGTAAAAGAGTCCAGGTTTTGTTGTTTTGTATCTTCTCAATCTCTTCATTCATTTCTTCTATCTAAATTTCATCATTCAATGCATCATTGATAGATATAGGTTCAATTTCATTAAGAAAACATGTACCTTTAATTTTGTTCCTTGTCATTATACCTTATGTCTGATCTCCAATTATTTTCTTAGGTGCATGATGCCTTTGACATATTTGGAAAGTAAAGGATCCTTCCTTCTTGATTCTGGGCTTGCTCCACTATGTTCACCATGCTCAAATATTCTGTCATGTTCTTCTGTCTGATACTCGAGTTCCACTGTCTAAGACTCGGGTGTCATTGTCTGTGACTCAGTTTCTTCTGTTTGAGACTCGGTTCTCTCTGTCTGAGACTCAGTTTTCTCTACTAGTACCTCAGGTTGTAACACAGTTTGTACTGATGAATTCAATGGTTGACAGGATTGTTGTCCAATTACTATTGCTTGTGTCTTAGGTATAGTATCAGGTTCATATTACACAAAGTTTTTGTAGTCCTCAGGCTCTTTACTATTTTGTTCTTCACATCTTTCTGCAAACTCATCAATCTTTACATGTACACTCTCTATGAATTTATGAGTAGCAAGATTCAAACATTTAAATGATTTGCTTTTACAAGAGTAACCCAGGAATATGCCTTCATCTCCTTTTACATCAAATTTTACATTTCTTGCTTCCTTTATGATGTAACATCTACTTCCAAATACTTTGAAATAATGAACATTAGGTTTATAGCCATACCATAATTCAAAAGGTGTCTTCTTAGTACCTTTCTTTAGTTGAACTCTGTTTAAGGTGTGAATTGCAGTGTTGATGGCTTCCTTCTAGTATTTGGTAGCAACATTCTTTTCAATTATTAAGGTTCTTGCACAATCCATGATGGACCTGTTTCTTCTTTTTTCTATTCTATTTTTCCGTGGTGTACCTAGGGTAGATATTTGTCTATTGATTCCTCTTTCATTGCAAAATTCATTGAATTCATTAGAAATGAATTCTCCTCTTCTATCAGATCTTAGGCACTTCAGTTTCTTTCCTGTTTCCTTTTCAACTCTTGTAAGGTAGCATTTGAACTTCTGAAAAGCTTCTGATTTTTCTCTGAGAAACATAACAGTCATCATTCTGGAATGATTATCAACAAATAGAATGAAATACTTCTCCAGTGTAACTTATTGTCCCAATTGGTCCACACAAATCAGTATGTACCAATTCCAAGACTTCTTCAGTATTATAGTTCTTGCTCTTGAAACTAGATTTTCTCATTTTTCCAATTTGACATTGTTTGCATGTTGCCAATTCAGGTTTCTTTAAAATAGGAGTACCTCTTACTTTTATGTTCTTGCTTATGTTAACCAGGTTATCAAAGTTCACATGACACAACCTTTTATGCCATAACCAAATTTCTTCTACTTGTTAAATAAAACATGAACTTTCATTGAGATTAAGATAAAATAAATTACCTTTTGTTTGCTTGCCAGTTCCGACTAGGTTTCCTTTACTATCTAGGAGCTTGGCCTTACCATTCATTAATTCTACCTTGAGACCAATGTTATTCAATTGTGCCACACTTAGTAGAGTTTGCCTTAGTCCTTCAACCCAATAAACATTATCACATTTAATTCCTTCAATTAGAGAAATACAACCTTTACCCTTCACATAGAAAGGTTCATTATTCCCAAAACTGACACTCCCACCATCATATTGCTCAAGAGTTTCAAATTTTATTTTATCACCAGTCATGTGGTGAGAACACCCACTATCAGTTATCCAAGTGTCATTTTTGCTAATATGAGAGAACAATGCAGTCTTTTCATCATCTTCATTATCTCACTCATCATTAATATCAATGCAAACCATTTCATCTTCATCTTCATCACTATGAGAACATTTAGCAGTATAACAAGATATCTTACCTTTGTCCTTGTAGCTTTTGTAACTATTGAAATCATTCTCGCTTTTATATTTGTTGAACTTTCTCTCATCTTTGTCATTTTTGTTAGGACACTTAACAACCATGTGACCAACCTCATTAGATGAAAATAAAATCAATGGTATTATTCCTTTGTATTTACCTTTTCCTTTGGTAGCTCTCTTTGCAAGTAGTGATTCAATGATTTCCATATCTTCATCATCAGATTCATCATCACTATCACTATCAATCTATTTACTTTTAGATTATCTATCCTTGTTTCCAAGGTTTAATTTAGCTTTGAATGCAGACTCAAGATTGCTAGTGTTAGGAAAATAATTGTCAAAATTGTCCAACTCAAAAGATGATAGTCTTCCAATTAATGCATCTAGAGATATATCATTACTGCACCTCATCTCTTGAATAGCTAAAACTCTAATTGTTGGAGATTTGATTATGAACAGTTGATTGATTGTATGTTTGTCATTGATGACACAATATAATACACAGTAGTACTTCTGTATGTATTTATCAATATTATGACATGAATACCAGCATGGATAGATACATGTTGACATGTTTACTATGCTATGTTCATATACGTAGACCCAGATATGAAGTTCCAGTAAAGATATGTAATTTTTTTATTGACGGTTACAGTTCTGGAGGAATAACGGTTTAAGGCCGACGTATGTAACATGTTGATCGAGTTGCGCCTATCTTCAGGATATGCGTGTGTATATTCAAGATTATTTATGTGTTGTTGATATTTTTCTAGAGGCGCAAGATGTGTTTCAAGAAGATTACAAAGTTATGATTAGTTTGGTGAAGCCGACTTGTGAAGTGACACGTTTGCTCAGCATTGACTTGCATAGTTGTAATTATGCTTGCGTGCTTATTAGAGCTGACAAGGATGTTAAGAAGAGTTTTCCTACAGGTCCCATGATCTCATACTTGGTGTATGTACTTATAGAAGGTCATTTGTGATAAGAAGAGTTTCGAAACCCAGAGATTAGAAAAGCAGAGCAGAGTGTTAAAGTAACAGAGCTATATTTATCATATGTTGATAATATAGATATTAAAGTTGAAGCTTTTAGAATACAGATAAGATTGTTATAGTTCTTTACAAGAGGCTAAAGCATTGGTGCATAAAAGGAACTGATCAGACAAGCAGTGTCACAAACAACAATTCATCCTGTTGATACAGTGTGTATCAAATAATTGGAAGGTTGTAGCCTTCACCATTTGGATAGTGAGTCCTCCACCCCTAATAGGGTTATTGTAAAAGACTCCTAACAGGGTCTGACCCTTAACCAGGTCACTATACTACTGCATTGTAATGTACAACTCCTAACAGGGTTGGAAGATCTTTTAACAGGGATCACTATAAACAGTATAGTTCTTTGTGGGTACTAATTCCCACCGGGGTTTTTACCATTTGGTTTCCCCATAACCAAATTGATGTGTTGTGTAAAGTGTTATATGTATGTGCGTTTACTTTGTATCAATCTGGATTAATAAGTATAAGATAAATATTTAAAGTTGTAGATAATTGGTTCACCCCCCCCTCTCAGTTATCTCTGAAGTATTCTAACAATTGGTATCAGAGCCAAGTGCCTTGGAGAGAAAGGCTAACAGCTTAAGGTAGATCAGATGGCATACTTTAGAAAAGAAATCCCTAAGTTTGATGGAGAGAACTATCTGGATTGGAAGAACAAAATGATAACACATCTACAGTGCATTAGATTTGAGATCTTTGAAATTACTACACAAGAAGTTGTAATTCCATCTCTGAAAGACCTTGCAAAGGATGATGCTACTATAAGATAGAAGGAAACATTTACCAATAATGCAATTGCCAAATAATCCCTAATCAACGCCTTATCTGACAGTGAATTCTCCGAAATCAAGAAAATTGACAAAGCTTATAACATATGGAAGTATTTAGAAGACATGTTTGAAGGAGATGTTCAAGCAAAGAATACAAACAAAAAGACATGGAAGAAGAAATACAACAGTCTTGAGATGTTACCAGAAGAAAATATTAGAGCTTACAATCAAAGGATAAATGAAGCAGTATCCAAAATCAGGAACAATGGTGGTGAAATATTAGAAGAAGATATAATGGGTAAGCTATTAACTACTTTGACATCAGACTATGAAAACAAGATCAGTATTCTAGAAGAAACTTTGCAATTCTCACAAGACTTCAAGAGAAAGACTTTGATCAGAAAGATATCTGCATTTGAGATATCAAGATTGAAGAATGAACCTAAGAATGAAACATCCTTCAAAGCTTCAATCCACGGTAAGAAATCCTCACACATCTCTAGTCATAATGAGAATGAAGAAACTGATGAAGAATTAGAAGAGATAATTGCCATGATTGCTAAGAGAGAAAAGAAAGGAAAAAGAAAGTATAAAGGACAACTTCCATTCAAGTGTTTGTCATGTAATAAGATTGGTCACTTTGCATCTAAGTGTCCCACAAGAGTCAAGAAGTTCAGATCTGATTACAAACCTAAATATAGGAAGGAATGTTACCATGCTGAAGAAGGTGTAACTTATGAAGATTCAGGAGAAGATGAAATTGGATTCGTTGCCCTTAAAGATATGGAAAGATTGCTCAAAGATATAGACATTACAGATAAAGAAGAAGATCATGAATTAGCCTTAATTTCCAAAGCAGATGTTAGAACTGATTGGATCATTGACAATGGATGCTCACATCACATGACAGGTGATACAGACAGATTTGTTCATCTAGAAAAATATAAAGGTGGTATGGTTAGATTTGGAGATAACACTCCTAAACCTATCATAGGCAGAGGATCCATCACTTTGGATGGAAAGAACAAAACATATGATGTTCTATATGTTCATGGTTTGCACCATAATCTACTAAGTGTTGGACAACTACTTGATAAAGGATATCATTTGGAGTTCAAAGACAACACGTGCATCATTAGAAACAAGGATGGAGACATGATTGCATCAAGCTCTAAAACAAAAGGTAATGTTTTTCAGCTCAATTCAAATGTAAGTTGCTTTGTTGCAAAAGTAGATGACAGTTGGTTATGGCACAAGATATTATGTCATATCAACTTTGACAATATAGTAAAGATCAGTAATGTCAAGGCAGTTAGAGACCTACCAAGCATTGCAAGACCAGTTGACACAATATGCAGGGAATGTGTTATGGGTAAACATGTAAGGAGTTCAT
>MU226230.1:944803-973593 GCA_018584345.1 Thuja plicata
GGCGCCATTCGGTGCCACGTAAACTCGGCCGAGTTAGACTGGGCCGAGTTTGACTCGGCCGAGTATGACGCGAATGAGCGCCCAAAATTGTCCTTAGGGGTGACAGATTATTGTGCTTTTACCCTTATAGAAGGTCATTTGTGATAAGAAGAGTTACAAAAGCCAGAGATTAGAAAAGCAGAGCAGCCGAGCTATATTTATCATATGTTGATAATATAGATATTGAAGTTGAAGCTTTTAGAATACAGATAAAATTTTTATAGTGCTTTACAAGAGGCTAAAGCATCGACACATAAAAGGAACTGATCAGACAAACAGTGTCACAAACAACAGTTCATCCTGTTGATACAGTGTGTATCAAATAACTAGAAGGTTGTAGCCTTCACCATTTGGATAGTGAGTCCTCCACCCCTAACAGGGTTATTTTAAAAGAATCCTAATAGGGTCCGACCCTTAACCAGGTCACTATACTACTGCATTGTAATGTACAACTCCTAACAGGGTTGGAAGATCTTTTAACAGGGATCACTATAAACAGTATAGTTCTTTGTGGGTACTAATTCGCACCGGGGTTTTTACCATTTGGTTTCCCCGTAACCAAATTGATGTGTTGTGTAAAGTGTTATCTGTATGTGCATTTACTTTGTATCAATATGGATTAATAAGTATAAGATACAGATTTAAAGTTGCAGATAACTGATTCACCCCCCCTCTCAATTATCTCTGAAGTAGTCTAACACTAATTGCATAGATAGGAAGTAAAGTTCTCAATACCTTACTAACCACTATTGTGTCTTCAATTGTTCCACCTGTGGCTCTGATGGAACTTACACTTTTCTTGATTCTTTCACTTTATTTTGCAATGTTTTCTCCTTATTTCATTTTCATCTAATCAAATTGACCTCTGAGACTCTCTTCTTTTTCTCTTTTTACATTGACATATCCTCCATGAATATCATGTAGTTTGTTCCACATATCAAAGGCAGTAGGGTAGTCCTTGACTTCATCAAATTCTGAGTAGCTAAGTGAAGAAGCTATATTAATCATCATTATGTTATGATTCTTCCCGTCCACTATTTGTTACATAGTCAAAGGTATCGATGGTTCCACATATTTTTTATCCGAGAATTGCAAACCACCATCTCCAATAGTAGGTAAATGTAGCTTCATCAACTCTTGCCATGTGTGGAAGTTGTCTTTGTTAAGTTTGGGGATCTCCCTTCTGTAAGACATCTTTGATCTTTAGCTTAGGCCTTTAAACCTTCCCTGTAAGCACTTGGTGCTCTGATACCAATTGTTGGAAATAAGATGAGTAACTGAGAGGGGAGGGGTGAATTAGTTACTACAAAAAAAATCCAAGTCCCTTAGATGTCTTAAATGATATATCACTGTCACTCGGTCAATTAAGATATTCTTTTGTAAATCGGAGAACCAATTAATCTTAAGATATTCAAAGTAATTATCTTTTAGAGATTATGTGCAGAAACATAACACATAAATTAAATATCATGGACATAGATGACACCAAGATTTAACGTGGAAACCCAATATGGGAAAAACCACCAATTGCAACTAGTTACTATTTTTCACTCTTCTGAAGTGAGCCCTGTTAGGATCCAACCCTATTAAAGGCTACAAAACACACTGTTAGGTGTGACCCTATTAGAGAATTTAATCACTCTGTAAGGAGTGGCCTTGTTAGAGGTCTTCAAATACTTCAATATAGAAATGTCACCTTGTGAGAGGATTTACAAAAGACTGTTAAGTCTACTATGTTAAGAGATTTGAATCACTGCTACAATTGTTAGAAACTAACAATGGATTGAACTGATTGTACATGCAACTATCTTTGCTAATTCAAATCTTGCTCTGGTTGTAAACTGGATCCTCACTGATCAAACATTCTATTGCAGCTCTATCCAGATGATCTGTCCTTCATCAGAATCCCATCTGCTTTCGCCTTTTCTCTTCATATCATATTCTCATCCACTAACTCAATTATATTTTCACAATCCAAACTTGACCTAATATAAATATGATAGACCTTGTCAAGTCAGCCTCAATAAATTTCCAACTAAACAATAAAACTCAAATTTATCGGCTTCATATAACCAATTAAATATAAAATTTAATCATCTGTTAGTCGGTTGACACTAACTGTTTAACTCAGTCAATATTGAAATTCTTCAATGCTCGACCTTCATTGTAATTCTTGAGTGAACTCAGTAAGAACTGAACTTCTTCAATACCTGACAGAGCTCGGTAAACACTGAGATTCACTTGGCATACACTAAATGTGCTCGGTTTGGATGCATACATTTGTGTAACATCACTACATAAGTGCATATACATGTGTAACATCAATGACAATACACAATTCAATAATTGTCATCAACAGAGGGTGTGTAAGAGATCTGAAAAGATTAAAATCTTAATTGAAATGAATTGAAGACAACTTCTAACCTCAAATTATAACAAATCTGGAAGTTGCTATTTTTTGGTGTATGTACTGAGTTTTTGGAAATTTTGCAACTTTCCCTAGCCTGGAAACACAGAGACAAAGAAAACCCAGAAATCATTTTCTTTTCTGAGACAATTGTACGCCTTTAGTCAACCTTGACTTGCACTGCTCCAACGGAAAATATGTTCATGGATCCTGAAAGCTTGCCGAAAAGGGTATCCAAATCTGCCTTGTAATTCCATGTTCCGTACCTATACCTGCAAGAAAAAAGGGTTTTTGTTTGTTGGGGGAGGGTTTTCCTTAGTCAAACCCTAGTTTTAGAATTAATATTAAAATAGAATTGAAATTGCAGTAATAAACAAAGTAAATAGAAAACTTCACCTTGCTTATGTTGAAATCTGTTATGCCCTACATACCCATCCCTACATTTTGTGTGCAAAATGTTGGGTCCCCTCTTTTCGCTTTTGATCTTGCCTTGTTTTCTTTGTTTCCTTTTGTTTCTCCTCTGAGCTCTACTCCCGCGAGGTTTTCCTTTCTTTTGCTTTCTATCTTTTGCGGACTCTGGGCCCAGTCCCAGAGTTTGTTTGTTTTGTCCAGAGCTGAATTTCAGACTCTGAGATTCTCTTCAACTATGTCTTCTTTCACGAGAAGGCATAGTTGCGTGGGATCCCCGAGCCTGGAGTCCGGAGGTCTGCTTGTTTCAGAGTTTACAGAGAAGAATGTAACTATTTTTTACCCTAAGGGTATAAATGGAAATTACCTATCATTTTCACAATTACCGCGATTAAAACACTTAGAGCATTCAGAGAGATTCTTAGGCTATTAAGGTGATTAAAACTGTGAGTTGCTCTGTGCTTAGTGGTTGATTGAAAGTTGATTTGCGGTGCTTGTTCATGATCGTTCAAGGGTGGATTTGTTACAGAATTCTCCCCATGTTCTTCTTCCCTGCTCTTCATCATGTTTCCAGGTAGGTTTCTTGCTTTCTGGTTCTTGTTTCTTCCTTGTGCTTCATTTTTGTTTGGTTTTGTCATTTCTGCCTTTTGCGTTTCACTTTTGGGTTGTCTACCATTGGTGGGTTGGCTCTGCTAGAGGGTTGTCCACCCTCTATGCAGTTGTAAACTGGTGTATATAATATACATTGTCATAGGGTAGCTCTTGTGCCTTTGTAAATGTTGTATAATCATGTCAGTAGTTTGTAGATACTATATCTATTTTGCCGTTGTTCTATGAGCTTTGCTTTGGTCCTTGCAGAGCTTCGGTTCCCTGTATTTTAGTGTATATATGTCTTGACCTTCAGCCCTCTATAAACTCATGTATATATTGTGAGTATCCTTCCATTCTTGATGAGCTCGTCGTGCCCCATTGTTTCTTATACCATTTTGTCAAGCTCGTCGAGAGGGAGTCGCCACGGCTCAAACTTGGCACCTCGCTAGTTTGAGCCATGGTGGCTTTCTCTCTCCTATGTCGTGTCACCTTAATGGTAGGATTAATTTCTCACAAGTCAACATTTAAACCCTGTCCCATATGGCATTCAATTTGCCCTCATGTCGGCCCACTTGTCACCATTAATGACATTTATGCCATCTGTTATGTGGCCACGTGACGACCCATGTCAGCCAAATATGACTTACTACTAGTCACGTCGATAACGGCTAGTTTATCGAGACTTCGGATCCCGAGGAGTCCCTTATCTTTCATTTCCTCCCGTCACTTAGTTCAACACCTCAGGATCTTACTTGCGTCTATTTCAAGTATTCTAGATTTTTTGATATGTGCTAACACTTATTGGATGGGTGCAGGGTGGCATCAAATTCCCCAGAGTTTCTAGTGCTCTTTATATATATACCATGTTCTAATGGTTCTCCGGTCTTGCAGGTTGCGGATAATTGATCAAGATGTCTGAAGTAATCACCCCTCCCAATAGTCCGGAGCTACCTACCACCTCCACTCGAGCAACCACAAAAACCAAGGCCGAAAAGCTATTGGCAAAGCTGCCCTTAACCTCCAAATACCCGAAGGAGGGAACTCTCGTGGGGTCCAAGGTGGACTCCAAATTTCAAGAAATAACAAACACGGAGCCCAGACTTTGGGCTGAGATGCAAGGCTTGCTCCAGTCCATCTATAGGTTGAAGGCCAGAGGAGACAGTATGGCTACTTATTTGGCTGCCTTTGGCATTATAAAAGCTGCAAACTTTCCCTGTTCGGTGCAATCACCAGAATTGATACGACAGCTGGAAATACTATACATTGCACCTACTTGGACAGTTCTTCTCGCTGATCCCTATCCATTACAATATCCAACAACAATTGTCACCCTGGCTGTAGTGAATTTTTCCTTAGGGCTCGAGATTCTGCAGTTCAAGGGGTCCACCATCATCAATCAATCCATGTCATTGAAGGAGTTCAAGGAAGCTGAGTTTGTCTCCTGACAGTATCTCAATATTCAATGGCTGAAGTCCCCGCAGAGGGACCATAAAAGGATGAAGTTGGAAATCCCCCACGAGGATTTCAAAGAGCCCATTCAGGCAGGCATAATATTCTTATGCAGGATCTTCGGATTGCCCCACGCCCAGGATTTCTTGTTGTGGATGTACTACTTTCTCTACTGCATCACCACTCATAGCCAAACCTTCAACTGGGCGACTATTATAGCCAACTATGTGGACATGTAGCTAAAGGGCATCATCAAGAGTTCCAAGTTCTACATGATATATTATGTGCTATGGGTACTAGCCCAACAAAGAACGGCTTTTCTGGGTTTGGGGACAGTAGGTGAACATGGGAACGGGCCAGGCCAGTTGACCCCATGGGAACTTAGTTTCCTAAATTTCTGCTGGGTAAATGATGATTTCATTTACCATAATATCCTAACACTTACCTGAGACTCTAGGTACCGATTATCGCAGGAGGCGATGAACTTGGTCAGCACATATGGCCACTATTTTTATTCAGTTTCAGCACCACACTTACATTCAGGTGACCGGCTTCTCTAGGAAACCCTATCTTCTTCCCCGGTATTGCAGGGACATAATCATTCTTTTGGAGTTCTACCGGAAAATGATGGGCCTGCACACCTTCTTTACATTAAAGAAGGTCATCAACGTCGCATTTCCATTTTCGTGCAGGAATTATACGTGTAGCCTCGCCGCAACAAGGGAGGCTGATAATGAATTGAAAAGCCTAGGATTGGTGGAATTCTACCACGCCAGAAAGAACTATGATCCTCTAGGAAATATTGCCACAACACTTCCCCAGGCATCCCCGCCACATGAAGAAGATATTGAAGACTTCTGGGTGGACTGTCAGGATAGTTTTGATCTCCGGGCACGTCAACATTCATGCATGTCCAAAGGACTCATGAAGGCGCCCGACCTTTAAACTTTTCTGAAGGGTTTCTCAGATGACGGGCCGCTGGAGGACCCAGCATACAAAGGACAAGGACTAGATAAGTTAGATCTCCCTTTGGTATATTGGGCCACCCCAGAGGACTTGATGATCGAGGGAGTATGCCACCCTATTTTGGAGGTGAGTCACCAATATTTTTTCTTGGGTGTGTCCAAAGAGCACCCGAAAGAAGCCAATTGTCTGAAGGTCCACTCCATCTTCCGCCGCTGCCGGACCTAGCACAAGCAAGGGGAAAGATAAAGAGGGTGCCCTGGCTAAGGTACCTCCCCAAGGTCCCACCCCTTTAATGGTACAACTGCAACAAAAAATGGAGCCGGCGAGGTTGGCCAGTTAGAAAATAAGCACATAGATATCCTTTGGCTTCCTCGTAACACCAATGGCATCCGCTCGCTCGGCAGGATCCCCATCGTTGGTTGCGATGATAAGAAGACAAACTTTCACGGAGGTTGAGTCTACCAGTCTTTTGGAAACTGGGGTCCCACTACTGAGAAAGAAGAAGAAAAATGTGACCCCCACCCCAAGTACAGCCGCTAGCCCCGGTATGCTAGATATGGCTCCAATTGACGTCAGTTCAGATTCCTCTGAACTTGAAGAGATTCCAGACAACCTTCCCCCACATGATTATTTTGATGATGTCTTTGGGGTGGATGAAATCATGAACTTACAAGAGGATATTGGTCAAGCAGTTGAGGAGATTTTTTCTCAAGATAAAGAGGAGATCCCCACATAAAAGAAAGTACTAGAAGAAGAAGTGGCATCAGAACAGGAAGCCCAGGATGAGACACACAAGGACCATGAGTGGGAGAAAACACCAGTCCAAGAGGTCAAAGATACACCAAGGTAAACCACCGACGAGTGAACAATGGTTGGGGATCAAGTACCCCGAAGCACATTTGGTGAGGTAGTACCGGTGGCCGCAGTGTTAAACTTTGGCTAGAGACCTGACCCACTTCCAGAGGATGTTCCAATGAAGGAAAATGTTCTAGCAGATGAGGCCAATGAGGCCAAAGAATAGCAGAAGCAGACTGATCGAGAAGTCCCAGAGAATGTAAATGTCAGATCAATTGATGCTGAGAGGAATGAGGAAGTCCCTAAAGATATAGGCAATATCGATGTCGTAAAAGAATTTTCAAATATCACAACAAAGGATGCCAACATGACGGAAAATATGGAGGCCTCTGGAGAGTGGGAACAGGAAGAGGATAAAGGAAAAGAGCCCGATGACATTATAAATCCCAGGAGCGCACCGCCAAATTCTGAAAAGGGTCTGGGCGCCCAGGTCTTAATAGCAGAGCCATCACAGCCGCCCCAACGGCTGGTAGAATCAAGAAAAATAAAGGCCCTGGCGGTCACATCAGGCGTTCCACTCTCCTTGGCTGAAATGATGGCCTGAAACATAGAGGATCATAAGCCTAAGAATGCATAGATAGTCCATACCCTCCGTACTGGGCCAACGGGAAATACAGTTGTGACTATCGCAACACCTCCTCCAAATGCAGATGCAGTGGTTGTAAGGCCCAAAGATTACAACATCACAGAAGTGGCATTGGGGAGAAGGGACAAGCAAAGTGAATTAGACCTACTAAGGGAGGCCACCAAAGCAGCAGAGGCCCGATATGTCAAGCAGGGCTAGAAGTTGAAGGAGGAAAGAGAGACTAATGCCAATATCCTCACACTTTTAGCAGAACTTACACAGTCTTTGGCCGAGATCCACTCGGAAACCTCTTCCTCCAGATTGCTGCTTGCACAGGGCGACGTGGATTCTCTTCGGGCCATGAAGAAGAAGGTGCAGGCAGTAGATGGGTGGGCCGCTGAGCAGGTAGCTGCTATAAGACAATTTCTAGTGGCGTCCCTCCTAGACCTTTAACGGATTGACATCCTTATCAGCCAAGCAAATGGCTCCGCTCTTGTATGGGAGCAAGACTTAGTAAAGTATGAAAAGTGGAGGGCCGGGTTGGAAGAAATTTGTAACATCAGAGAAGAAGCCGCCATAGAGGAGAGAATTTTGGAAGACAAATCATATGATTCCCTCTAGGCCTAGTACTCCAGACTTGGCCTCAAAATCAAGGTGTGCAAGGAACTGGTTAAGGCATTGAAAGAAAAGGTGACCATGACCTAATACCCCTTGGGCCTATTTCAAGCATTTATGGTTGGAGTATCACAAGTCGACCCCTTCACCACTGGGATGTGTACCCCGGAGGACTACGTCCTTAGTAAGTTTGATGAATGGATGGAATGCCTGTATCTGGTTGCCATAGATTTTGACCAGGGTAGGTTATCTAGATTATCCAAGACAATGATTTGGGCACATGACGCCGTGAAGATGGTGGATGAATTCTAGAATGGGGCCAAAGATATTGAGGAAAAATTGGAGGTTGTTCGCAGTCGATGAGACAATGGTAACGACATAGATGAAGAAGGCATAAGCCAGGTGTTGGAGAGATTCAAAAAAAGTAAGGAACAATAAGGTTCTCTGGAGTCTAGAGAATTCCATCAACCACGTGTCGGTTGTATTCATTCATTCTTTCAGAACGCAAGTTCCAGATCCTGGAGTTTCAAATCCTATAGTTTTGTATTCTTTAAGTTACTAGTGTCCTGGTTCCCAAGGCTGACTAGTCACTTTCAAGGCAGTTAATAAGGATGTCAGAAGATAGGTGACTCTAGCAGGGCACATCAGATCTACAAGAAGGTTCTGATAGGTGGTCTTCCCAAGGCACCACTTCAACATAACACCTGGCACATCGGAGATAGGGAGCCACTTTTCCATTAATGAGGCATGTAGCCTCGATCCCTGGGGGATCAGATTTCTTCTTTTCTCCTCTCGGCTCTCTTCTCAAGGCTGATTCTTCCACTCCTCCTTTATTGTCTTATTCTTTTGACATGTCAGACCTTTTCCTTCTCGATTTATTTGTAGCGTGGAGCAGGTAGTACCGCCCACCAAAAATTTTATTATATTGCTTGAAGTGTAAAGTAAGTTAGGTTTAGATTAGGGAAAACTTGTGTATAAATAATAAGTCTGACCTCATTCCAAGGGTCGGCAAAATTGATAATTTTGCAGTCCATAGCTAATAAACATTTCAGTTTCTCTCAGTTCTTAGTTGCAGAGCTCAATGCTCAGTTTTAGAAGCTTTCAGTAGTTAGATGCTCCCTTAGAGCCACTATCATTGTACACACCAGTGCTTGCTAGAAATATGTTAAGGATGAAGGAAGGATTCTCTCAATGATGTTGTTAGCATTCTAATCTCTGGGTTAACGATCTTTTGTGATGTATGTTCTTTATGTCCCTTGCTTTGATATTTCAAGTAGATTAATGACCTTCTTTTCCCTCGCTATTGATTAAATATGAGTTGATGGTTCTGTATTTCTTAAGTATTTAGTGTAGTATGTTAGAGCATGGTTGATGTATTGAATGTTTAGCATAACTATGGGTAGATGGAATACTTCTAACCTTGATCCATCTTTTGAATTTTATTTGGTAAAGTTAATGAATGCTTGCAGGAAACCCCACTTACCTAAATCCCCGGAGAAGGCGAGCCAAGATAACTAGCTATCCCCCCAAACAAAATAGTCACATTCCCAACTGAGCCCCCGCGCTGACGAGACCCGACTCTCACGTGCTTGAAGTCCCAGGGAATCTCATTTCCTTGAACAACCTTAATAGGCAAAGTTGGTTGGTACCTCGGTATCCGATGACAACTTACATCTATTGGCAGACCCAGTCACAAAGTCCCGTCAACAGAAACTGGCGCTAGAATGAGGGCATGAGCTCTTCCCCTTCTGAGGATTTAGACTTCACACCACTCGAGGGTTCTCCAAGCCATAGTTTTAGGAATTAGACCTTCAGTGGGATTGGGTAAATTTTGCCCATGAGATTTGAAAGAATTCTTAGATCAACCCCCAACCCCGGAAGGTTTGTTGAACTCGAGCCTCCTGCTCAAAAGAAACAGGCCCCAAAAGCCAAGACAGCTACCATTGTTTGGGGATCTAGCACATCCTAGAACACCCAACTCTCCCAGAATATCCCAGGGAGTAACTTATAATCCATTCAAAACCCAACAACCCTGATGGCTATGTATTTTGGCAACACCGGGTCCCCGATGGAAACTTTTTCGGGCACAACCAACGATCTCCCTGCGCACCTAGAAAAGATTTGTCCCTGTTATGAGCACTTAGGCTCACAAACCATAGAAGAGCATCTGCAGACATACAAAGATGCCATGAACTGACACTAGATCCAACATCAAGATGTTTTGACCCAGATGTTCCCTCTGTCCTTGGTGTAGAATGAGCTGAACTGGTACCTCAACCTACCCGCTAACTCCATCAACAGTTGGCAAGAGATGGAGGATGCCTTCTTGGCAGCCTTCCACATACATGTGGACCTAGCATGGTCCCACAGCCAGTTCATGTCCATCATAAAGGAACCAAATGAACCCCTTGCAGCATTTAACCACTGGTTCCAATGCGCCTTGAAGCGGTGCATGGGTCCCTTCATCCCATCCACTGATGTAACCATCCAGACTTACTTGAATGTGATGGAGCCCTTTGTTGCTACTCTCCTTTGGAGAACTACCACCCCTGATGACTGGGACACCTTGGCAAAGGTTTACAACCTAGCCTTGGAGTTGTCCCAGGGTTTGAACAAATCCCCAAGCGAGATTGGGCAGAACTTACGCTACAACATGGTACCCGATGGAACTTCCTATGCCAGGGGATATAATCCCAATCAGGTAATGGGTGCCCCTGCGATGGCCATGACCCCACCATCATTGATAGACCAGCATTCCTGGTACATATATCCATCCCAAGTTCAGACAACACCGGGTCTAGAATCCTTTCCTTGGAACCAACCGCATCAAATGTAACAACCACAGACCCAACCTTCCAGAGTGTATTTCTTTCAGTCATCCACGGCTAAAGGACTGTCGCCCTCAACTCTGATGAATGCTGCCACTTTCTTAGGGAACCAACAACAACAACCGTCACATTGTGACACGAATACCCAACTAGCTACCGAGGTCAAATCCCTCCAGCGATTATTGTCCTCACTGACTGTGGACATGGGATAGCTGAAGGTGGGGTCCTTTGCACCCCACAACTCCAATTCCCATAGGGGGAACATCTTCTCCGGCCAACAAAATACCAATGTCAGGGCAAGGAATTACAACAATAGGCCTTGGCAAAATCAACAGTAATGGAACAACAATGCTAATGCCGTAGGTCCCCCTCCGAACCAAAACACCAATTAGGGTAGCGCTGGACCCAACCATTCTATATAATTCATAGACTTCTACCCAATGACTAACTGGTGTAGATTGCATGACACTGACTCTCATTCTGAGGTGAACTGTGCCACCCTGGAGAAGGTCATCCTGATCTCCCAGTCGGATAGGCAATAATCTACTGATCCACCACCCCCGAAAACATCTGCACAAGAGCCCATTCATAGTTCCTTTACCTATTAGACCATCTTCTTTGGAACAGACAAGGGACACGAAGAGGAACCCAATTTGCAGGTGTTCTTTGATGAATCTATTCTGGCCTTTGAGGCCAATGCCTTCACCAACCCACACACTCCTTACAACACTCAGAGTCAAGATGGTAAAGGACCAGTTTATATGCCTATGCCTCCCAAGGACACTCCTCCCTGGGACAAAACGACTGATCGGTTCATCCTTCCAAAAGGCCCTAGCTCTAACCAAGCTAAGGACCCGGCCGACGGAAGCCACCAATTCCTGGGAGGAAGGTTTGACATCATGAAGGTGTTAGAACAAACTACCACCTCCATGACCTTGATGGATGTTTTGCTAAACTAAGTAGAAGAAGTCCCTTCTAAAGCTCTTGGGAAACTCGAAAGCCATCAGTCGCCCACCCAAGACTGTCACTTTCCAGGACGCCAACATGGCTATGTTTTGGGGTAACACTTAGGATCCTCCCTTCCTACTTGGGCTGAACATACAGGGGAAGAATATATACAATTACCTGGTAGATTCTGGGGCTTCGGGAAACATCATGCCTTTATCCATATGCCAGAAGCTCAGATTTTGACCCACCCCGTCTAACGGTGTAGTAATCTAGCTAGATAAAACTACTATAAAAATGGTAGGTGAGTTGAAGAATGTTCATATTCAACTCATCTAGGACCCCAGAATAGCAAGTGTGATTGACATATAGGTGGTGGACATCTGAGAGACTTATAGGATGTTACTAAGTCACAATTGGTCCAAGTCCCTGAATGGATACTTCTCGACCAACTTTTCCCACTTGTAGCTCCTCTAGGAGGGAGAATCTAACCAGATCCAGGTTGGAAGTGAGCCCCATATGAAATAGGCCCTCACCAAAGTTGGGAGGGTAAATAAAGTCCTCTTCTTTGAGACTTCCCCTGGGGTGTACAAACCTCTTGAGATCTTAACATTCAATTTCACCCCCGGGGAGGACCCCATAGTTTCTCAGAGAACCCAGGACCTGGATGAAAAACTAAGGGTTGAGGTTAACTCTCAGGGTACCGCAGCGAACCCTGCTACACTCTTGTATGGAACTTGGTGCTGGGTGAATTATTAGAAACATTTAGAGCTAGAGTGTAAGCCTTGCCTCTCTACTGCTACCTGACACATCGATACTTTTCAGGAAGAGAAACATAAAGCAAGCATGCCTGAGCCCAGTAAGTCCCTTGACAGCACCCTCATGGTGTCGCTAGTTTAGGCATCTCAACTGTAGATCTCCTTGGGGGAAAACCTCACCCACGTGCCATCAGAGCCAGAGGAAAATCCTCCCAATTCTCCCAGAGATAATCCAAGGACCACTTCATCCTCCCAACCCCAGACAATGAATAACGACTTGTGGACCCTTAAGTTTGACGGGTCCCGATCCAAACAAGGCTATGGAGCCAGAGTGGAGTTGATCAACCCACGGGGAAATCCTTCCTCGCATCTTATAGGCTTTAGTTCAAAAACATGAATAATGTCACAGAGTACGAGACCTTGGTCCTTGGACTCCTATTTGCATTAAGGAAAGGAATCACTCGCCTCCGAGACCTGGGTGATTTAGAGTTGATTGTTAAGCAAGTCCAGAGTCAATACACCTGTCACAACAAAAGTCTAGCCACATACCGCAACAGGCATGGAGCCTTATCAAATATTTTGATGCCTTCAACATTAATCTTATTCCCCAGAGATGGAATTATGTCCCAGATGCCCTCGCTATTTCTGCTAGCACACTAGAGCCAATGGCTGGCTCTCGACTCTAGAAATTTTCTGTTGCAATGATCCCCACCCCATCCATCCCAGACAGTGTCACCCATTTTTAGGTTTTTGAAGATGACCGAAATATCCTGGCCTTCATGGCCAATGTTGGTGTTTTTGAGGACTAGATAGTGGAAGAAAGAGATCACGATGATACTGGGTAGGGTGATGAAGATGACGGGATCATGGACCTACCAACCAACACCATCCCTAAGGGGATGGTCGCACTTGAACGTATCTTCAAATTGGACCCTCGGGGATGGGAAAAGGTATCATCCTCCTCTGAGGGAGGTAAATTTGAGAAATTCAACATCGGTCAGGGCGATGAAGAAAAATGGATACACATTGGCACCTCCTGCTCCCCTGAGGAAAAGGAGAAGATTCTTGTGGTTCTCTGAGAATACATTGATGTAATCACGTGGGGGTATAAGGACTTGAAAACCTATGATACCTCCATTATGACTCATACCATCCCACTCAAGCCTGATGCTAAGCCTTTCTGACAAAAGAAACGACCGGTCAACCTGCTGATTGAGCCTCTGATTCATCAAGAGGTTCAAAAACTACTGTCAGCCTGGATCATCTTTCCAATCTGGCATACTACGTGGGTTTCCAACCTGGTCCCTGTGTGGAAGAAAAGTTGTGAGATCCACCTTTGCGTGGATTTTTGAAATTTAAACAAGGCATCTAAAAAGGATAATCAACCTCTCCCCTCGTTGGATGAGGTAGTGCAAATTGTGAACAGATCACAAATGATGTCCTTCTTGGATGAGTACTCCGGGTATAACTAGGTCATGGTTAAGTATGAGGATAGAGATAAAATGACATTCACCACCAAGTGGGGAATGTTTGCCTACCGGAGAATGGCCTTTGGCCTGATCAATGCAGGGGCCACATTTTAGAAGGCTATATACATTGCGTTCGAAGGCCTAGTGAATTGGTGTATAATCATCTACATGGATGATTTGACCGTCTTTTCCTAGGATAGGCATGATTATTCTACCATCTTGCCCAGATTTGTGAGAGATGTCGCCGGTATGGAATATCCCTCAACCCTAAGAAATACATATTCAGGGTCACTGAAGGGAAGTTTCTCAGGTATATTGGCTCCGAGAAGGGTATATCCATTGACCCAGAGAGAGTTGAAGCGTTGCTAAACCTACAAATGCCCGACAATAAGAAGGAAATGAGATATTTCTTTGGGAAGATTAACTTTGTCCAGCGATTCATCACCGGATTCGTCAAGATCGTAAAATCACTTAATGAAATGATGAAGAAAGATACTAAGATTGAGTGGAGCCCTAAGGCAAAGCAAGCATTCACCCAGATTAAACAAATGATAGTGGAGACACCAGTCTTGGCTAGCCCAGATTATTCTCTCCCTTTTTACATATACTCCTTTGCCTCGCCGCATTTTGTCGTGGCAGTATTGATCCAGAAAGTTGAAGGGGAAGAACGATCGATAGCTTTCATGAGCTCCCCCTTTAAAAATTCCAAAGTCCAGAATTTGCCCTTGGAAAAGAAGGCCTTTTCTCTCGTCCGCGCCATGAAGAAATTCTGACATTATATTCTCCGGAGCAAAGTGCATGCTATCATCCCGGACTAGGCAGTAAAATCTCTGCTGATGCAGAGTGAATTGGGTGAAAGATGGGGGAAATGGATGGCCATCCTCCAAGAGTATAATTTAGAAATGCAACCCATGAAGATAGTCTGAGGCCAGGGACTATGCAAAGTAATGGCAGAAGGAACTCCCGAGTTTGAATGCAAAACTTATATCGTGGAGTCCATCACTCAAGACTCGTGATATATTGACCTGGTATATTTGTTGTTGAACAAAAGATGCCCAGAGGGATTTCCTCCAAAAAAATGTCACACCCTATGATTGAAAAGTGCACACTTCATGATAAAAAATGCCACACTTTTTTGCATAAACTATGAGGGAGTGTACCTCTGGTGCATCGATAGGGTTCAAGCTGCAAACATAATCGAAGAATTCCACAGGTAGTTTTGAATCGGGCATGACTTAGATAACTCTATAGCCCATTAGATCCTCTGGGCCAGATACTATTGGCCCTGTATCTTTAAGGATGTCTACATTCACGTCAGGAAATGCCACACTTGCCAGACCACGACACATCGTGAGTGGAACCCGACTATGCCTTTGCAGCTGGTCTTTGAAGCTAGAAATTTTGCCTAATGGATATTTGACTTTATTGGGGAAATCAATCCCAACTCATCTGCCAACCACCAGTACATCTTGACTGCCACCGATTATTGCACCTAGTGGTCTGAAGTGACCCCTTGTAAAAACAACTCGACAGATGTAGTCATAAAATCCTTGGAAGAAAACATCATCACGCGATTTGGAATGCCCTTTTCTATAGTATGTGACAATGGTCTGACATTTTTTTTGACACAATTTCTTGAATAAACCTATGAAAGAAAGATCACTTTGAAGTTCTCCAGCAACTATTACCATCAGGTGAACGGTGTTGCTGAATCGACCAACACAAATTTACTTGAGGTGATCAAACATCTATTAGAACAAAATGCTCGGGACTGGCACCAAAAGCTTAGGTTTGATCTTTGGGCAGATCGTATCCAAATAAAGGTAGCCCTAGGGACTTCCCCATTCAACCTAGTTTATGGCCAAAACCCAGTATTCCCCATTAACTTACAGATCTCGGTGTTGCAGTTCATGCAGGAATTTGACAACCGGGACAACATCATGGAAGTACGGCTCCTAAATCTGGTGCAAATGGAAAAATAAAGAGATGTAGCCCTTGAACACTTTGCACATCACCAAGCAGTAGTAAAATGATGGTTTGACCGAAGAGCCTAGTATAAGGCTTTCAGATTTTGGACTTAGTCCTTTTGTGGGACAAGGCCCGGGAAAAGAAAGGAAAGCACACCAAATTCCAACGGCTCTGGCTTGGACCATACTTGATATCTGAGATCTGTGGGGAAAATACTTATCACCTCAGCACCATGAATAGAGAAGCCATTCCATTGCCCATCAATGGATAGTTTTTCAAGCATTATTTTGAATGAGGTGAGTTTGTCCAAAATTGTACTATATGTAAATCTCTCGCTTGTAAATATCCCTCCGGTGCTCTATCTGGGGTGCCTTGCCTTGTAAATAGTTTTGTTGGCTGTCCTCTGGGACCGTCCCTTTTCATTTTTCATTTTATTTTGGGCTCTGTTCTTTCTTTTCTGGGTTCCCAGTGTTTTTCCCACCCTTTTGTAGACTGTTATACTTCGCATAACATCTAGTCTCCGGAATGGTACCTTTTGCATTGTGGTGAACTTGTAATCTATTGTTAACATGGTGGAATTGGTCTGCACTCTAGAGTTATTTTATAAGTTTGGTAATAGGATATGAGTAATCTTCATTGGATTCATCTCCCGAAAGTCTGGAAATCAGTTAAATCAAAACTAAGGGTACAAGTAATCGAACACACTAAGAGTAGATCAGTCGCACTAGTTTGTTGGCCCAAGTCTAGAAAACCATTTAAATTATTCCTGGGTCTGGAGTTTTCTTCCCTATTTGGAAATTTGAAGTGGATGGGAAAGGTGAAAGAAGTACCACCTCAAAAATTGGCTAAGATTAAGGCCCGAGGTGAAAGAATTACCGCCTTACCATTCAAAAAAAGAAAAGAAAAGAAAAGAAATGAAAGAACTAAAGAATGGAGAAATTTTGGTATCCTGGGGAAACGAGTAGATTTGATGACTTTGGTTTGATATATTTAGTGCCTCTTCTCTACTTCTCCCAGAGGTCATTGACTTGATTTCCTCTCAAAGAACACACTTCACAACTGACGAAAGACCAAGGATTGAATCATGTATGGGCCAAATTTTCTCAGACGCATCGCACCTTGCAAGCAGGATGCTCCAAGTAACTATTGATTCCAGTTTTGCTAACCAAAGATTCTAAAGTTCTCGAATGCGCTAAGAAATTCATCCCAGATAGTAGCCATTTGTTATGCCCTACATACCTGTCCCTACATTTTTTGTGCAAAATGTTGGGTCCCCTCTTTTTGCTTTTGCTCTTGCCTTGTTTTCTTTGTTTCCTTTTGTTTCTCCTTTAGGTTCTGCTCCCGCGAGGTTTTCCTTTCTTTCACTTTCTGTCTTTTGCGGACTCCAGGCCTAGTCTCGAAGTTTGTTTGTTTTGTCCAGAGCCAGATTCTGGACTCCGGGATTCTCTTCAACTATGTCTTATTTTGCAAGAAGGCATAGTTGCGTGGGATCCCTGGGCCTAGAGTCCGGAGGTCTGCCTATTCCAGAGTTTGTGGAGAAGAATGTAACTTGTTTTTACCTTAAGGGTATAAATGGAAATTACCTATCATTTTCACAATTACCATGATTAAAACACTTAGAGCATTCAGAGAGATTCTTAGGCGATTAAGGTGATTAAAACTGTGAATTTCTCTGTGCTTAGTGGTTGATTGAAAGTTGATTTGTAGTGCTTGTTCATGATCATTCGAGGGTGGACTTGTTATAGAATGCTCCTCATATTCTTCTTCCCTACTCTTCGTCATGTTTCCAGGTAGGTTTCTTGCTTTTTGGTTCTTGCTGTTTCCTTGTGCTTCATTTTCGTTTGGTTCTGTCATTTCTGCATTTTATGTTTCACTTTTGGGTTGCCTCCCATTGGTGGGTTGGCTCTGCTAGAGGGTTGTTCACCCTCTGTGCAGTTGTAAATTGTTGTATATAATGTACATTGTCGTAGGGTAGCTCTTATGCCTATGTAAATGTTGTATAATTGTGTCAACAGTTTGTAGATACTATATATATGTTGCCATTGTTCTATGAACTTCACTTTGGTCCTCACAGAGCTTTGGTTCCCTAAATTTTAGTGTATATATGTCTCAGCCTTTGGCCCTCTATAAACTTGTGTATATCTTATGAGTATCCTTCCAATCTTGACAAGCTCATCGTGCCCAATCATTTCTTGCACCATTTTTCCAAGCTCGTCGAGAGGGAGTCACCACGGCTCAAACTCGGCACCTCGCTAGTTTGAGTCATGGCATCTTTCTCTCTCCTATGTCATGTCACCTTAATGGCGGGATTAATTTCCCACAAGTCAACATTTAAACCCTGTCCCATCTAGCATACAATTTTCCCTCGTGTTGGCCCGCTTGTCACCATTAATGTCATTTATGCCATCTATCACATGGCCACATGACGACCCATGTTAGCCAAATATGGATTACTATCGATCACGTCGATAGCGGCTAGTTATTCAAACTCTGAATCCTAAGGAGTCCCTTGTCTTTCATTTCCTCCTGTCACTTAGTTCAACACCCCAGAATCTAACTCACGTCTATTTCAAGTATTCTAAAATTTTTGATATGTGCTAACACTTATTGGACGGGTGCAGGGTGGTGTCGAATTCCCCAGAGTTTCTAGTTCTCTTTCTATATATACCATATTCTAACGATTCTCTGATCTTGCAGTTGCGGATAGTTGATCAAGATGTCTGAAGTAATCACCCCTCCTGATAGCCCAGAGCTACCTAGCACCTCCACTTGGGCAGCCACAAAAACCAAGGCCAAAAAGATGTTGGAAAATCTACCCTTAACCTCCAAATACCCGAAGTAGGGAACTCTCATGGGGTCCAAGGTGGAATCCAAAGTCCAAGAAATAATAGACATGGAGCCTAAACTTTGGGCTGAGATGCAAGGCTTGCTCAAGGCCATCTATAGGTTGAAGGCCAGAGGAGACAGTATGGTTACTTATTTGGCTGCCTCCAACATTATAAAGGCTGCAAACTTTCCCTATTTGGTGCAATCACCGAAATTGATACGACAGCTGGCAATACTATACAATGCACCTACTTGGACAATTCTACTCTTTGATCCCCATCCATTACAATATCGAGCAACAATTATCACCCTGGACGCAGTGACTTTTGCCTCAGGGCTGGGGATTCCGCAGTTCAAGGGGTCCACCATCATCAACTGAGCCAAATCATTGAAGGAGTTCAAGGAAGCTGAGATTGTCTCCTGACAGTATCTCAATAGTCAGTGTCTGAAGTCCTCAAAGAGGGACCATAAAAGGATGAAGTTGGAAATTCCCTGTGGGGATTTCAAAGAGCCCATTTAGGCGGGCATTATATTCTTATGGAGGATCTTCGGATTTCCCCACGCCTGGTATTTCTTAGTGTGGATGTAATACTTTCTCTACTGCATCACCACTCATAGCCAAACCTTCAACTGGGAGGCTATTACAGCCAACCATGTGGACACGCAGCTGAAGGCCATCGTCCAGAGTTCCAAGTTCTACATGACATCTTATGTACTATGGGAACTAGCCCAACAAAGACTAGCTTTTTTAGGTTTGGGGACGAACGAGTCAGCCCAGTTGACCCCATGGGATCATTATCCCCAAGTGAAATGGGAACTCAGTTTCCTAAATTTTTTTCGGGTAAATGATGCTTTAATTTACCATAATATCCTAACACTTACCTGGGACTCTGGGTTCTAATTATCGCAGTAGGCGATGAACTTGGTCAACACCTATGGCCACTATTTTATTCAGTTTCAGCACCACATTTACATTCGGGTGACCGGCTTCTCTGGGAAACCCTATCTTCTTCCCCAGTATTATGGGGACATAATCATTCTTTTGGATTTCTACAGGCAGATGATGGACCTACACGCCTTCTTTACATTAAAGAAGGTCATCAACATCCCATTTCCATTTTTTTCAAGGAATTATACGTGCAGCCTCACCATGGAAAGGGAGGACGATAATGAATTGAAAAGCCTGGGACTGGTGGAATTCCACCATGCCAGAAAGAACTATGATCCTCTAGGAAAGATTGCCACAACACTTCCCCAGGCATCCCCGTCACATGAAGAAGATATTGAAGAATTCTGGGTGGACTATTAGGACAGTTTTGATCTCCAGGCCTATCAACATTCACGCATGTCCAAAGGACTCATGAAGGCGCTCGACCTTCAGACTTTTCTGAAGGGTTTCTTAGATGACGGGCCGCTGGAGGACCCAACATACAAAGGTCAAGGAATAGATAAGTTAGATCTCCCTCTGGTGGATTGGGCCACCCCAGAGGACTTAACGATCGAGGGAGTATGCCACCCTATTTTGGAGGTGAGTCACCAATATTTTGCTTGGGTGTGTCCCAAGAGCACCTGGAAGAAGCCAATTTTCCGAAAGGCCGCTCCATTTTCTGCCACCGCTGGACCTACCACAAGCAAGGGGAAAGATAAAGAGGGCACCCCAGCTAAGGTACCTCCCCAAGGTCCCACCCCTTTAATGGTACAACTGCAACAACAAATGGAGTTGGCGAGGCTGGCCAGACAACAAATAAGCACACAGATATCCTCCAGCCTCCTCGTAACTCCAATGGCGTTCGCTCGCCCTATAGGATCCTTGTCGTTGGCTATGATGACAAATATACAGACTTTCATGGAGCTGGAGTCTACAGTATTTTGGAAACTGGGGTCCCACTGCTAAGAAAGAAGAAAAAGGTGACCCCCACCCCAAGCACAATCGCTAGCCCCGGTATGCCAGATATGCTTGCACTTGATGTCAGTTCAGATTCCCCCGAACTTGAAGAGATTCATGATAACCCTCCCCCACATGATGATTTTGATGATGTGTTTATGGTGGATGAAATCATGAACTTACAAGAGGATAATGGTCAAGCGATTGAGGAGATTGTCGCTCAAGATAAAGAGGAGATCCCCGCAGAAAAGAAAGTCTTGAAAGAAGAAGTGGCATTAGAACAGGAAGTCCAGGATGAGACACACAAGGAGCATGAGAGGGAGAAAATACCGGTCCAAGAGGTCGGAGATACACCAAGGCAAACCATCGACGAGCGATCGATGGTAGGGGAACCCAGACCTACGTGATCAACTATACCCCCATTCATTATGCTCCAGACACCTTCGATTATTCTGGGTGATCAAGTGCCCTGGAGCACATTTGGTGAGGTATTAACGGCGGCCGCAGTGTTAAACTTTGGCCAGAGACCCCACCCACTTCCAGAGGATGTTCCAATGAAGGAAAATGTTCCAGTAGATGAGGCCAATGAGGCCAAAGAACAAAAACAACAGATTGACCGGGAAGTCCCAGAGAATGTAAATGTCGGATCAACTAATGCTGAGAGGAATGAGGAAGTCCCCAAAGATACAGACAATATTGATGCTAGAAAAGAAGCTCCAAATATCACAACAGAGGACGCCAACATGGAAGAAAATACAGAGGCCTCCAGAGAGTGGGAACATGAACAAAATAAAGGAAAAGAGCTCGATGGCATTGTACATCCTAGGAACACACTGCCAGATTCTAAAAAGGGTCTGGGCGCCCAGGTCCTAATAGCAGACTAGCCATCCCAGCCGCCCCAATGGCTGGTAGAATTGAGAAAAAGAAAGGTCCCAACGGTCACATTAGGTGTTCCACTCTCCTTGGCCAAAATGATAGCCTGAAACATAGAGGCTCATAAGCCTAAGAAGGCATAGATAGTCCATACCCTCCAGACTGGGCCAATGAGAAACACAGTTGCATCTATCGTAACACCTCCTCTAGATGCAGATGCAGTAGCCGTAAGGCCCAAAGATTACAACATCACAGAAGTGGCACTGGAGAGAAGGGACAAGAAAGGTAAATTGGACCTACTAAGGGAGGCCACCAAAGCAGTAGAGGCCCGATATGTCAAGCAGGGCCAGAAGTTGAAGGTGGAAAGAGAGACTAATGCTAATCTCCTCGCACTTCTGACAAAACTTACATAGCCTTTGGCCGAGATCCACCCGAAAAACTCTTCCTCTGAATTTTCACTTGCACAGGGCGACGTGGATTCTCTCCAGGCCATGAAGAAGAAGGCGTAGACTGTAGATGGATGGGCCACCGAGTAGGTAGCTACCATAATAAAATTTCTAGTGGCATCCCTCCTAGAGCTTTATCAGATCGACATCCTTATCAGCCAAGAAAATAGCTCCACTCTTGTAAGGGAGCAAGACTTAGTAAAGTATGAAAAGTTGAGGGCCGGGTTGGAAGAAATTCATAACATCGAAGAAGAAGCTGCCACAGAGGAGGGAATTTTTGGAGATGAATCATATGATTCCCTCTAGGCCCAGTACTCTATACTTGGCCTCAAAATCAAGGTGTGCAAGGAACTGGTTAAGGCCTTGAAAGAAAAGGTGACCGTGGCCCAATACCCCTTGGGCCTATTTCAAGCGTTTGTGGTTGGAGTATCGCAAGTCAACCCCTTCACCACTGGGACATGCACCCCAGAGGAATACGTCCTAAGTAAGTTTGATAAATGGATGGAATCCCTGTATCCGGTTGCTGGAGATTTTGACTAGGGCAGGTTATCTAGATTATCCAAGACAATTATTCGGGCACATGACACCGTGAAGATGGTGGATGAATTTTGGAACAGGGCCAGAGATATTGAGGAAAAATTGGAGGTTGTTCGTAGTCAATGAGACAATGTTAAAGACATAGATGAAGAAGGTATAAGGCAGGTGTTGGAGACATTCAAAAATAGTAAGGAACAATAAGGTTCTCCAGAGTCTGGAGAATTCCATCAACCATGTGTCGGTTGTATTCATTCATTCTTTCAGAATGCAAGTTCCCGGATCCTAGAGTTTCAGGTCCTATAATTTTGTATTCTTTAAGTGACCAGTGTCTCGGTTCCCAAGGACGATCGGTCAGTTTCAAGGCAGTTAATAAGGATGTCAGAAGGTAGGTGACTCCAGCAGGGCTCATCGGATCGACAAGAAGGTTCTAACAGGCGGTCTTCCAAAGGCACCGCTTCAACATAACACCTGGTGCATCGGAGATAGGGAGCCACTTTTCCATTAATGAGGCATGTAGCCTCGATCCCCAGGGGATTGGATTTCTTCTTTTCTCCTCCCAACTCTCTTCTCAAGGCTAATTCTTCCACTCCTTCTTTCTTGTCTTATTCTTCTGACATGTTAGACCTTTTCTATCTCGAGGTCTTTGTAGCATGGTGCAGGTAGTACCAGCCATCGGAAATTTTATTATATTACTTGAAGTGTAAAGTAAGTTAGGTTTAGATTAGGGAAAACTTGTGTATAAATAATAAGTCTGACCTCATTCCAAGGGTCGGTGAAATTGATGATTTTGCAGTCCATAGCTAATAAGTATTTCGGTTTCTCTCAGTTCTTAGTTGCAAAGCTCAATGCTCCTTAGTTTTAGAAGCTTTCAATAGTTAGATGCTCCCTTGGAGACACTATCATTGTACACACCAGTGCTTGATGGAAATATGTTAAGGAAGAAGGAAGGATTCTCTCAATGATGTTGTTAGAATTCTAATCTCCGGGTTAACGATATTTTGTGCTGTATTGTCTTTATGTCCCTTGCTCTGATATTTCAAGTAGATTAGCGACCTTCTTTTCCCTGGCTATTGATTAAATATGAGCTGATGGTTCTGTATTTCTTAAGTATTTAGTGTAGTATTTTAGAGCATGGTTGATGTCTTGAATGTTTAGCATAACTATAGGTAGATGGAATACTTCTAACCCTAATCCATCTTTTAGAGTTTATGTGGTGATGTTAATGAATGCTTGTAGGAAACCCCACTTATCTAAATCCCTGGAGAAGATGAGACAAGATAACCAGCTATCTCCCTGAACAAAATATTCACATTCCCAACTGAGCCCCCGTGCTGTCGAGACCCAAATCTCATGTGCTTGAAAGCCCGAGGAATCTCATTTCCCCAGACAACCTTTACAGGTAAAGTTGGCTGGTACCCCGGTATCCAGTGACAACTTACAGCTGTTGGCAGACCCGGTCACAAAGTCCCGTCAACAAAATCCTTGTGGAGGATTCAAATCCTTGAATCCACAAGTATGGATGCTCCAAATGGATCTGGAATTGTAGGATTTAGGATGTCTCAAATCAATTGCCTTTAATAGATCTTCAACACCAATCTTGAATGGATCTTGGAATAGGAAGAATCTTGAATGGATATGGATGGAGAAATCTTCAACAAGAGGGCTCCATAGAGCTTGAATCCTTCAATGGATACTAACGAATCTCCTTGATGAATTGAATGCTTGAATGCTTGAAAGTAGACGATTGTTTCAATAGATTATGTGTGGATGATAGATTACGCGTAGATGTCTCATTTGATAGAAAATGAGAGGAGAATGATTCCTTATATACTAGTCTACGACACAAAATTTTAGAGAGGCCGACATAGGAGAATTAAATTCCAATTAGGCTCATACCCCTAGAAATGGAACTATGTTAAATATCTTTTTAAGAGTCGCCACTTCGGAGCCTGAAATAGCTAACCCGGAAGCGACAAATAATTTTTTCCAAATCCTGACATTCGGAAATCTTTAAAATTTGAAATTTACACTGTGGGTCAGGGTCGAGGTCAACCTTGACCCTGAGGTCAAGAACCTCAAAATCTTAGAGCAGGATACTAGAAACAGGTAGGAGAGAAGTGGAAAATAGGGCAGGACCGGGGAAAAACCAGATCCAATTCAAAGACCCATTCAAGGTGTTTAACATGACCCCAAACCACTTACTCGGAGGGCTAAACCAATCCTAAATGGAAGTGCTTCCATTTTCTGACGATACATTTAGCCCCCACTTTAGCAAGAGTATGGAATCGATGCAAAATCTTGTTAAAGGATATCACAAAGAAAAGATAATCTTATTTAAATCAAAGGGACAAAGCAATCCCCAAGCCCCCAGGGACTCAAGTCTTTGTCAACCCCAAGATTACAATAAGAGAGACATCACCAGTTAAAGAAAATGAGAGAGAGGGTTTGATTACCTTGCCCAATTAGAACCTATGTCCCATTGTGAATCACACAAGGAAACAATGAAATTGGAAAGATGGAATTGAACCACCTAGTGAATGTGGCTACTCACTAGTCAACCCATCAAGGATTCACCCTCAGGAATATTCTATTCCAAAAGAGCAAAGCCAAAACTAGAGAGATCCATTCTTAAGGACACCTTCCGACCTTAAGGGATCAAAACTTTGTAAATTGAAACTGGAGGGATCAAGATATCCTATAAGGTAAAAATCCATGCTTTAAGGATTAGTTTCTAATCCATAAAGGGAAAACAAGTTTTAAGTTTGAAAATATTTTGGAAGTGTGTGTGTGCAAAAAGTGAGAAAATAAAATGCCCCCACGTTAAAGTCATTGCTAACACTTTTACAGAAGCCATGACTTTAACATAAACATAAGAAAGTCCACTAATTACATTTTTACTTTGAGATGCCCCCAAGCGAAGACAAATCAAGGGAAATACTGCATAAACATACAAAGAAAACAGAAGGGATCTACCTACTATGGGGTTAGTATGATCATAAGATAATATGTATATATAGATATGATATTATTGCAAATGAATTGACATCATTCCCTAAAGAAAGTAGAACTACAATCACAATGGAGGAAAGAAAACTCAAGAGTTACGAAGAAGATTCTTTTCAAACCACAGCATCGAGACCAAAAAGAATCAGTGCTACCATGTTGCAGATCCAAGCGGACTACAAAAGGAAAAAATTTACGAACAATAGCACTAGTACAACATAACATGAAAACAACATATAGAAGAGTAAAGATACATATAGAGGAATTGTACAACAGGCTTGATTCCTTTATCACCTTGCACCAACAAAGTAACAAGGGTCGTATAAAAGAATCTGACAAACACTTTATAGGAGAAACACAATACAACATGCAAACACAAAAAGGGCTACCATAAAGGACAATCCAATGAAGTGCATTACCTACTCTCCCTATCTTGGTTTATATCATTTAGGGAAGGTGGGAAACTCGAAAGAGGGACTATATCCAATACAATAGGAATAATAGCCAGTTCCAAACAAGGATCCTCTTGAGAATCGCAATGTTCGATACTAGGTGTAATTATCAATTGAGTTGAAAGAATATGAGGTAAATAAGTATCAAGATCAATGGTCTCATATTCATCACTAGGATCAATAGGATCATCAAGAGTATCCTCCTCATCAAGATTAATTAAAATATGATCTAAGATGTGAATAGAATCATCATAATCTTTCATCTTAACATCATGATGAACATTAACTTCCTCCAACACATCAGGCATAGGTTGGTCAAAAGAAGGTAAATAATTTTTAAGAACGGAGGCATGGGCCCTAGCATTATCCCTATGCTTCTTACGACATTCATTAGCAGATTTGTTACATTTCACTTTGTTTGACACATGTTGAGAACTAGGAGGAATGACAACTGGTTCCTTCATAGGTTCTATAGGAGGGTTGGTAGGACTTTCAGTAGCCTAAGAAGTGACCCTAGGAGGTTGAGTAATAGAGCTATCATTAATGGATAAAGGAGGTATAAAAGGAGTGGGCAAAAGACCACGATTAAGATCTATCTGAGGCATGCTTAATTAGACAATCTTGCGATGTTTATAGGCTTGATATGAATGAAAAAGGATATCAAGGCGAGGAGGACATGAATTAGGTAATGAAGGCCAAAATAAATCAAGAGTAGCATAATCTCTAGGCCTAGAAGGTTTATACAAACTATGATTAATCATTTTCACTTCTCCATTATGAATGAACTTAATAGACTTATGAATATGAGAAGCAACAACATGCATAGAAGTTAACCAAGGAAAACCAAATTTGACTTGAAATTGATCATAAGTGGGAACGACAATGAAGGTAGTATCTAAAAATTTACCACAAAGTTCAACAGGCAAGTTAATAGAACCAAGTGAAGGATAGAGGAAACCATTACAAGTTTGGATCCATGCATCAGATGTATCATAATAACCACGTTCTAGATTTTTCATAAAAAGGTTTTCCTCTGTAATGACATTTATTAAAGATGTGGGATCAACAAGACAACCACACATAGGTATCTTAGCAATCCTACAATAAATATAAAGGGGACCATCGGGACCCTTAATAGTCTTGGAATCATCAAAGGTAATTGAGAGTTCCCTAGGTCATTTATCCTTACTTTGTTTATGAGGTTTAGGTGGAACTTGAAGTTTAAGTGGAGGTGAAGGACCTTGAACAATAGGCTGAGATGAAACAACAGTCTCCACATGATTAACAATGTGATTGAGATCATCCATCTTTGAATCGTAAACAATATCCACAAAAGATGGTTGAGCGATGGTATTAGTATCATGTGTAGGTAAAGGATTTGTATACATTTGAAGGTTTTGATTAGGAGGAGAGACAAATTTGTTCCCAATACCATCAAAATTATCAACAGATAAAGCATTAGAATCAATTAAGTCTTGAACCTTATGCTTTAGAGAATAACATTTTTCAGTATCATGGTCATTTTGTCGATGATATTGATAAAAATATTTAGAATCAAAGGATTTTGATGCCATCGTAGTAGGGAGGAGAGGTCAAATAGGAGGCAAGGTAATCATATTAGCACTTAACAACCTAATCATAATAGAATGTAAATATTCAGAGAGAGAAGTAAATGTACAATTCATACGGAAAGCAGTGGATGCAGAAGTGGTATTGTTTGATGCAATAATAACTTGATCAGCGACTGCATTCATCTATTTATTTATCTTGACATAGTTATTAGGTTTCTAAAACTTATTAGGATTAGGAGCGACATCACTCTTATCAGCGGGAACATGAGACATTGGAGTGTTTCTCTCAAATTGACTCACTTGTAATTGATAATGATGAAGTGTTACACAAAGTTGTTGAAAAGAGGTAAATTCAGTAAGCATAATCTTATCTCTAACATCCTTCTGTAAATTTGAAATAAACATATGTTGAATAGAAATCTCAGGAACATGATAAGAAATTTGAGCATACATATGCTTAAATCTACCAATAAAATCAGTCAATTTTTCCTTAGTATTTTTGTTTATAATGCATTAGACCAGTTAAGAAAATTTGTGGACCAATGCTATTTTGAAATTGTTGGATATAGGTATTGACAAGTTTAGGAAAAGAATCAACAGAATAAGGAGGGAAAGAACAATACCATTGCAAGGCCTTATCACTAAAATTTATAGCAAAAAACTTAGCTAAAATCATATGGTCATGAGCATAATCACTAAAAAAAGATTTGATTTGTTTTAACATGAGTAACAAGATCTCCCTTACAATTGTAATTCTCAAGATGAGGCATATCAGATTGCTGAGGGACAGTAGCACAAATAATGTCTAAGGATAAAGGACTACCCATGTCACATGTAGGAATGCTAAACTAGGATTGGGTTAAGGATGCAAGTTTTTATTGTAAATATGACACAGTTTGAGCCAAACTAATGATTGTGGAATCATTAGAAGAAACATGTGGCATAGAAATATTAGGAACACTAGGAAAAGTGTAGGAAGCGGTAGGAATGGAAGACACAACTAGTGGAACACTTGGAACCACAGTTGGAAGAGGACTGGAATGTAGGATTTGAGAGATACAAATCCATAGAACACCAAGAATGTAATGTCCCCGCCAGGGAACCCATAAGGAATAAGGTCTTATGACCAAAATTGCATCTAATTTTTTTTTTTTACATTACAACATTACTACTCCACATTTACATTCCTTAAGGTTCCCTTAATGATTTTCATTTACTAACATATTTACATTACTTATCCAAATTAAATTTCATTTCCTTTCTTTACTTTCACATTTAGAACTTAAAAGATAGGGTAAGAAAATAACATTTCATTTACAATTATATTCCTTACT